>CM029021.1:127397954-127997954 GCA_016801055.1 Panax notoginseng
TCTAGTGTGATTTTCAATTCTAACCTAAGCACCTATTTAAAAAAAATGTTAGAACGCCAAAGCAGACTTAACCTGCTACCTGATGGTTTACCTGCTACTATTCCCGCCCACCACTTTTGAAATAAAATTTCAGCACATTTCTCACCAACCAAAAGTGGGGCCCACAAATTTTAAAAATTTCTAAAATATTTTAAATAATCAGTAACTTCAATAATTCATATAAAATAGCCCTTTTATCAGAAAAATTCGAATTTCATGTCTATTCCACACTAAATTGAAATCCCTACAACTTTGTAGCTTTAAATTTTTCCAAATTTCAAACCAAAAATATCCGAAATCCACAAACGGATGATTTTCAATACCTCATAAAATTTATAACCAATCATACGTTAATTTTTAACGTTCAAAATTTGTGGACATATACTCAACTTATAAATGTATAACATATCTAAAAATCATAACGATCCAACGGTCGGATTAAAACTATAACCCACGCAATAGAGCTTTAAGAATACTGTTTTGATTTTTAAAAACCTCCATTCCAACAAAATACTGATAAAACACCTCAAAATTAAATCCTTCATTTATATCCACATAAAAATAAATATTTTCTTATCATATAAATTAATAATCAATTATTCACAAATAATATTACAGAATTACAATTATGACAACCAGGTCGTTCCTAGGAAAGAGGGGGCTTTCCGATAAGGATTTCTCCTTACTGGCGTGCAATTAGGTGACCAAACCTCTCCTTAGAGAGAACTTATTTAGACATTGTCAATAATGATATCTAATAATATTATTCAAATAATATGAATTATTGATCTGATAATGGAGATACTGTACAATGATAATTATTGAAACAACAATAATATAAAATATTAACGCAGCAATTATTGAACCAATAAAATAAAATATTGAACAGTAATTATTATAACAATTATTGAGCTTCTTACGTAAGAATCAATAATTCAACAATACTATGCAATACCGTGTGCTACTGTGCACCCACGCGTATTATTGTATTTTAACCACTGGGTATTCCAACAGTGGTAACTACTATCGTCGTTATTTATAAAAATTTAAACTTGTCGTTTTCTTCCACCCAACCATTTTTCGTTATGGGGCCCACAAATGACTATGTCGTCGTATGAATATCCCGACAGCAAGAATATTTCACGACCAAATGAATATTTTATAACCACTTGCTATTTTTGTAAAATTTGCACAGTTTACCCATATAACCAAAGTATTATATCAAATTAACACCCTATTATTCAAAATAATAATTAGAGGAAATTTAATTTTATTTATAATAAGTTGGTCTTACGTAAGTATTTTAAAATTTAAATTAATTTCTCACGTAGTGTTAGATTTAGGTGGTGTTTGATAAAATTGAGTGTTAAGACACTGAACGGTTTAGACTTTTGAATAATATAGAGCATCTGAATAGAATTACGTCTGAATGTAAAAATGTTGTTTGATAATTAATTTTCTAAAATGTCTAAAAAATAGTATTTTACCATTTTAACCCTCTGAACAGTTTACACAAAACCTGTTTGATAATCAGAAGGTCTGAATAGTATTTTAAATACATATTTATAATATTTTGACCACAATAAGATAAAAAAAAATTAAAACATACAATTTAAATTAACTTCAATCATATAGTATCATGTCCCAAAAATATCAACATAGCATAATAATTCAACCATACAAATAAATTAACTTCAAACAGTTGTTAAGAGTTGAAATACAATTTGTTCACGTAGATGAACCGTAAATTCTACGCCTTGATCACCACATTGTTGTTCATCTTGTCCCTCTTCTTCGTTTCCTTCAGTTTGTTCCACTTCATCGTCAAACATGTTATCTCGATCATATTGAGCAAACAATTCATCCTCAATGTTTATGCTTCCTTATGAAATTATGGATTGCGAAGCAAGCGATAACTATATCCTCAATGTTATCCCTTTTAGGTTTTTAAGTTTCACTGGTTTGTTCCATAACCTAAAGTACATAGATTTATAAACGGTTTAAACAATAAAAAAACAAACATTTAAAACGTTTGAACAATAAAGAACAAATTATACTAGGTCGGTAGCTTAACTGTTCAACCATAAATCTAACATTACACCAAATAAATATGTGCAGATTCTTTATGTGACGCCCCCAAAATAGGTATACATCACCCATTTCTGAGTCATCAAATATATGGTACAGAAACAAATACAACTTCATTAATACAATTATCGTGCAAAATACGACAACACATATACTGTGAGTTTAAATACAAATATTGTCTAATAACAGTATTAAAACTCAAAATGAGTCCTCATTACAATTATTGATACACTATTTTACAAAAATAGTGAGGACTACTAAACAACTTTCTAGAACCATCACTTCATACCCCGGCTAGTTTTTGCTATATTCTCACCTCCTAAGAAGAAAAATAGAACAAAAAGGAAAAGAGTGAGCTCAACTAGCCAGTAAAAAATATTATGACTAAGATAATATATAACAAATTATCATTAGTCTTCAACAGGGAAAAATCTGATAGAATATAATAGACAACAAGTTTTAGATCAACAACTGTAGCGAAAATAATAATTCGTTAGAAGAGTTAAGTAGTGAATGAAATCTACTATCATCTATGAATTTAAAAGTCCATCATTAATATTTATCCCTGTAACATCAATCAATATACATCTTGAATCAAATATTCATCTTTGCACTACGGCCAAAGATATTCATTTGTATCACCAGTTGGTCATGTTCATCTCAACACCTGTTCATCTTTGCACTACGGGCCAAAGATATTCACCAGGTAATCATTCATATTTGCACTACAGGCCAAAGATATTCATCAAGTATCACCATTAAGGACTGAAGATGATGAAAAACATTTTAGAGAACGAATTCAGTACGATAAAAGGATAAAGTTTAGAGATTCGTACTTTAGATAATTCAAGTTTAAAAATACTCCATAATAAAATATAATGGAGAAAAAATTCAAGAATGACGATCAAAACATAGATACAATCAAAGATAGTAACCATAATAGACATCTGGGACAAAGAAGAGAAAATTATATTTTTTGGTGAATAGTGTCGTATTCGTGAATAGTGCCGTATACGTGAATAGTAACCACGACACAAAAAATTCCAATTTTGATAAAAAGTTCAGACCAATATTTTGGCATAATGATATTAAAAGAAATAATACCATTTATAAAAAAAATAACATCTCTTACCTCAAAATATTAGTATTTCTGATCGAAATATCGGGTGTAAAGCCGAAGGAAACTTGCACTGAATAGCAACTCTCAAAGTATTTAAATACTCATAAAAATACGCTCGATAATATAGAGAGAAAGAAAACTTATTTCTGGTGTGATTTTCAATTCTAACCTAAGCACCTATTTATAGAAAAGTATTAGAATGCCAAAACAGACTTAACTTGCTACCTGATGACTTTACCTGTTACTATTTCCGCCCACCACTTTTGAAATAAAATTTTAGCACATTTCTCATCAGCCAAAAGTGGGGCCCACCAATTCTAAAAATTTCTAAAATATTTTAAATAATCAGTAACTTCAATAATTCATATAAAATTGCCCTTTTATCAGAAAAATTAGAATCTCATATCCATTCCACACGAAATCGAATTCTCTACAATTTTGTAACTTTAAGTTTTTCTAAATTTCAAACCGAAAATATTCGAAATTCACAAACAGATAATTTTCAATACCTCATAAAATTCGTAACAAATCATACGTTAATTTTTAACGGTTCAAAATTTGTAAACATATACTCAACTTATATATGTATAACATATCCAAAAATCACAACTATCCAACGGTCGGATTAAAATTATAACTCACGCAATAGAGCTTTAAGAACATTATTTTGATTTTTAAAACCTCCATTCCGATAAAATACTGATAAAACATGACCTCAAAATTAAATCCTTCATTTATATCCACATAAAAATAAATATTTCTTTATCATATAAATAAATAATTAATTATTCATAAATAATATTACAGAATCACAATTATGACAACCAGATCGTTCATAGGAAAGAGGGGGCTTTTCGATAAGAATTTCTCCTTACTGGAGCGCAATTAGGTGACCAAACCTCTCTTTAGACAGAACTTCCTTAGACATTCTGTAAGACCCCGAATTTTATGAAATAAAAGTATTCAATTTTTCTTATAATTAACTATTCAGTAAATGGTTAAATTGATAAAAGTTAAAGTTAAGGGTGATATATGAATTTTTTTTCAAAATACACAAGTGGTTATAAAAATATTCATTGTTGTCGGGGAATATTCGTTTGGTCGTGAAATATTCTTTCAGTCGGGAAATATTCGTACGACGGCGCAGCCATTTGTGGGCCCCATAATAGAATAACTGTCGGGTGAAGAAAACGACAAATTTGAGTTTTTACAAATAACGGCGTAGTTGTTACCGTTAACACTGTTAGAATACCCCGTGGTTAAAATACAGTAATACGCGTTATTGCACAGTAGCACACGGTATTGCATAGTATTTTTGAAATTATTGATTCTTACGTAAGAAGGCACTACTTAATAATTGTTACAGTAATTAATGTTCAATATTTTATTTTATTGATTCAATAATTGCTACGTTGAAATTTTATATTATTGTTGTTCAATAATTGCCAGTGCACAGTATTTCCCATTATCAGATCAATAATTCATATTATTTGAATAATATTATTAGATAACATTATTGGTAATGTCTAGAAAGTTCTGTCTAAGGAGAGGTTTGGTCACCTAATTGCGCGCCAGTAAAGAGAAATTCTTATTGGAAAGCCCCCTCTTTCCTGGAACGGTCTGGTTGTCATAAATTTGATTCTGTAATATTATTTATGAATAATTAATATTGATTCATATGATAAGGAAATATTTATTTTATGTGGATATAAATGAGGGATATATTTTTGTGGTTAAAAATGAAGGAGTTAATGTTGAGGTTTTTATCATTATTTTTGTCGGAATGGAGGTATTAAAAATTAGGATTTTTGAGATATTTTGCGGGGGTTATAATTTTTAATCCGACCGTTGGATCGTGGTAATTTTTTGATATGTTATACATATATAAGTTGAGTATATGCCCACAAATTTTGAACCATTAAAAATGAACGTATGATTTGTTATGAATTTTACGAGATGTCTGGTTCAGAAATTGTTGAATTTTCAGAGTTAATCATTTTGGTAGAAAATTCTAGAATTGGTGGACCCCACTCTTGGTTGGTAAAGAAATATGCTGAGATTTTTATTCAAATGTGGTGGGTGAGAATAGTAGCAGGTAAAGCCATCAAGTTACAGGTTAAGTCTGATTCGGCGTGCTAATATTTTCCTACAAATAGAGGGTTAAGTTAGAATTGAAAATCACACCAGAATTCATAAGTTTTCTCTCTTTCTCTCTCTAGATTATTGAGTGTATTTTGTGAGTATTTAGATATTCTGTGAGTTTTTATTCATCAGTGCAAGTTTTCTTCTTCAGCCTTATACCGATCAGAAGTACTGCTCTTTTGAGGTAAGGGATAGTAAGGGATTTTAAGGGTTATTATGTTTTTCAGTTCATAATTCTTTTGACCTTCAAAAAATTCTGAAAAAATTTAAAATGATATTTTGATGAGTTTTCTTGATTGTGTCCAAAAATGGTGATTTTTGGATGTATAGATTAAGAGTTATGAATTTTATGAGAAAAGACTATTTTAAAAGTAACCGCTTATAACTCCTTGTGGTTAACTCCAAAATTGATAAATTTTTATTGGGAATACATGTATATGATAGGAGTATACTCTGTGAATTTTAGAATTTTTAGATAAAAGTACAATTTTTGATAAATATCTAAATATTCGGTTGTTTTGGCCATATGAAAAATAGTAAATGACTTTTAAAAAATTCTGAGAAAAATATATGTTCACTATGGGACTATATTATACTAAATCCCAGAAAAGAAATATTTTTGGAACTGATTTGGTATTTTTCATGAAAATTGACTAGTTATGAGTAAATGAATTAAATATGTTATGTGAAGTAAGAAAATTGAAAATTAGGATTTTATGGCCTGAGAATCCTATATGAGGTATATGCAGATTTTTGATGAAGGTTTTGGTTATTGGTAATGAAATCTTATGAGGTTGACATTTTAGAATGATTAAATGCATTATTTTAGTAAAGTGTAAATAATTAAAATAAATTTCTTATAAATTTACGAAATGTTATTCTTTCAATATCATTATACTGAAATATTGGTATAAATTTTATTGTGGAATTTTTACCTTTTTGTGTCGGGGTTACTATTCATGAGTTACTATTCACGAGTTACTATTCATGAGTTACTATTCACGGATACTATTCACGATAAAAATGGTTTCTTTTTCTGACCAAATTATCGTTGATTTATGATTGTTGCTCTTAAAAATAAATACAGTTGTTGATCATATTGTTTTTATTATCATATATAACATTTTTATAACCTTGATGTTGAAGTTCTCTTTCACTTGAGTGTAAAGATGGGTAGATTATTGGTATGATCATGACTAGGGTTATCTTTGGCCAGTATGGAAAAGTTGAATTATGACTGGTATGATCATGACCATTGAATTTATAATTGAATATCTTTAGCTTAAGTGCAAAGGTGAATTGATCAACATGGTTATAATTATTGTTTATATAAATTCTGAAATGATTATATATTTCTTTGAGATATTAATATATTTGGCCTATAGTGCAAATATGAACTGTTGAAGAATATTTTTGGCCTGTAGTGCAAAGATGAATTATTGATGAATATCTTTGACCTGTAGTGCAAAGATGAACTGTTGATGAATATCTTTGACCCGTAGTACAAAGATGGTTTGTTGATGAATATCTTTGGCCGTAGTGCGAAGATGGATTTATTAGCATGATTATGAACAGGAACTGTGATTTGGTGTAACCATGATCTTTGATGTTTCAGGTAAAGATAGGTGATAAAATTATTTTCGTCCTGGATGAGAATAGGAATTTAGAACTACAGTTATGATTAGGAGTTATTCATATGATTGTGGACCAGAATTGTTGATTGATGTTACAGGGATAAAACATTGTTGGTGGATTTTTAACATGGAGAAGATAATAGACTTTATAGTCTATTTGACTCTTCTAATGGATTGCTCGTTCCGCTGTAACTATGGTTGAAATTTTTATCATTTACCATATGTTCTAAATCTCTGATTTATTATTGATGAATGCTATTGATAATTTAATTATCTTTAGTCATGATATTCTTTACTGAGCTAGTTGTGCTCACCCTTTTGCTTCACAATTCCTTTCAGGTAATAAGAGTGTAGCTGGGTCGAGCGAGGGTAACGGGGAAATAGAACGGTGGTCTCTAGCTGTGGATGTTCTCCCGAAGCAGTATAGAAAAGTTCATTTAGTAGTTTTATTTGGTGAATCCAATAGGGTAGGGTGTACCCAACGTTAGAAGGGTGGTTTGCCACTATCATACAAGATGTCTAACGACATACAACCTCGTGTCATCATAAGACAGGGATGTGCTCATCCACTTGCTGAGTATATATACGAGCACTACCTATATAATCTTGGTGTTTGTTTGAAGTATAATTCTCAATTAGAGACAGTAGAGATAATGATATGTCAAGAGAAGACTCACCATTGGGAAGAATATGATAGTAATCTTCTCGTTTTTCTTTGGGGTCTATTGGGTCAATCAAGGATAATTCTGTGGCCATATGATATCTATCATAACCTAGACGCATGGCCTCCCATGTACGAAGGTTTCCTTGAGCACTTCCCAAAGATTCTAATTTCTAAAACAATTTTTGACTATACCTTTATGTAAGGTGTCATTGTGAGGTGATGTCCACGGTTGGAACATGAGTCACATTTGGGTATATATTTGTATCCAAACTCACAGCATATGTGTTGTTGTATTTTGCACGACAATTGTTGTAATAAAGTTGTAGTTGTTTTCTGTACCATGTATTTGGCGACTCAGAATAGGTTGGATGGAATGGACCTATTTTGGGGTTGTCACATATTCTAATAATATTATTCAAATAATATGAATTATTGATCTGATAATGGAGATACTGTGCAGTGATAATTATTGAAACAACAATAATATAAAATATCAACGCAGCAATTATTAAATCAATAAAAAAAATATTGAACAGTAATTACTGTAACAATTATTGAGTTTCTTACGTAAAGATCAATAATTCAATAATACTATACAATACCGTGTGCTACTGTGCACCCACGCGTATTACTGTATTTTAACCACCAGGTATTCCAACAGTGTTAACGGTAACTACTACGCCGTTATTTATAAAAACTCAAACTTGTCATTTTTTCATCCGACCGTTTTTCGTTATGGGGCCCACAAATGACTGCGCCGTCGTACGAATATTCCCCGACAGTAAGAATATTCCACGACCAAACGAATATTCTCCGACAAAATAAATATTTTATAACCACTTGCTTATTTTGCAAAATTTACACATTTCACCCATAACCAAAATATTATATCCAATTAACACCCTATTATTCAAAATAATAATTAGAGAAAATTTGATTTTATTTATAATAAATTGGGTCTTACAACCTCCCCTCCTTATGAAATTTTGTCCACAAAATTGACGTACGTGCCTGGTGTTTCGAAAAGGTGAGGATACCTCGCTTTTATTTCTAATTCTAACTCTCAGGTCATTTCCTCAATAGCATGATTCCTCCACAAAACCTTAACTTATGGTATAACCTTGGTGCGTAGGACATGCTCTTTCCTATTCAAGATCTTAACAGGTACCTCCTCGTACTTTAAATCTTTAGCTATCTCGTCTGGTTCTAACTCAATTATGTGGTTCGGGTCTTTCACATATTTGCGAAGCATAGATATGTAAAAAATATTATGAACACGAGACATGCTTGGAGGTAATGCGAGTCTATAGGCCACATTTCCTATTCGGTCAAGAATCTCAAATGGACAAACAAATCTTGGATTGAGCTTTCCTCTTTTACCAAATCTTGTAACTCCCTTTCATAGAGAAATACGTAACAATACATGATCCCCAATATTAAATTCCACGTCCTTTCGATGAAGATCCGCATAACTCTTTTGTTGATCCTGTGCTGTTTGTATACGTTGTCGGATCATTTATATTTTCTCTATAGTCATACGAACCAATTCTAGTCCCAACAATGTTGCTTCACCCACCTCATCCTAGCATACTGGAGAACGACATTTTCTTCCATACAACGCCTCGAATGGAGCCATGCCTATACTTGCTTGATAACTGTTGTTGTAGGAGAATTCCACCAATGGTAGGTACTTATCCCAACTCTCTTTGAAATCTAGGACAAAGAGTCTTAATAGATCTTCAAGAGTTTGAATAGTCCTTTCTGATTGCCCATCCGTTTGAGGATGGTATGCTGAACTGAATCGTAAATCCATGCCCATAGCTTTCTGCAAGCTAACCCAAAATCGTGAAGTGAATCTTGGGTCACGATCTGAAACTATGGATACTGGTATGCTATGCAATCTCATAATCTTATTCACGTACATATGAGCAAGACGTTCAAGGAAATAAGTCTCCCGTATAGGTAAGAAATGAGCAGACTTGGTTAATCTATCAACAATAACCCAAATCGCATCTATGCCTTGAGAAATTTTTGGAAGACCCGTAACGAAATCCATGGTAATGTGTTCCCACTTCCATTTCAGAATCTCAAGTGGTTGCAATGGACCCTTTGGCACTTGATGTTCCGCCTTTACTCGTTGACAAGTTAAACACCTTGAGATAATTCCGCGATCTCTCTCTTCATATTGCTCCACCAAAATGTATGTCGAAGATCATGGTACATTTTGGTACTACCAGGATGGATTGCAAACGGTGTGTTGTGTGTCTCCATCATGATTTTATACTTCAAGTCAGAATCGTTAGGAACACAAAGTCTGGAGTGGACTCGAAGTATTCCTTCTTCATCGATTCTTGCTTCTGGAATAGCACCTTCTTGCACTTTCTTCTTCATACGCATCAGCTCCAGATTCGTAGCTTGAGCAGCTTTAACTTTATTTATTAAAGTCGGTTCTACTCGTATATTTGATATCATCATGTGGGTACATGGAGCCTTTACCTCTATCTCCATCCTTTGCAAGTCATACAAAATGGTCCTTTGTGTTGACAATATCGCATTTGTACCCGCATATAATCTTTACTCAATGCGTCAGCTACTACGTTTGTTTTTCTAGGATGGTATTGGATGGTATGATCGTAATCTTTCAACAGCTCGAGCCAACGTCATTGCCGCATACAGGTAGTGCCTCCAGATTTTCAACGCGAAAACGACTGCTGCCAACTCTAGATCATGAGTAGGATAATTCCTCTCATATTCTTTGAGTTGTCGCGAGGCATAGGCTATGACCTTCCTATGTTGCATGAGAACACATCCTAACCCTTTGCCTGAAGCATCACTGTAGATAACAAATCCATCCGAACCAGATAGTATTGTCAGAACAGGTGCCGAAATTAGTCTCCCCTTAAGCTCTTGGAAACTCTTCTCGCATTCCTTGCTCCATACGAATTTTGAATCTTTCTGCGTCAGCTGAGTTAACGGAGTAGCGATTCGAGAAAATCCTTCCACAAATCTCGGATAATAACCAGCTAAGCCCAGAAAACTACGTACTTCGGTTGCTCCCAACTTTGTATGGCTTCAATCTTCGCCGGGTCAACAGATACTCCATATTTTGACACCACGTGCCCAAGGAATGCTACTTCCTCAAGCCAGAACTCACATTTCTTCAGCTTGACATATAGCTTGTTATCGCGAAGCCTTTGGAGTACCAACTTCAAATGGTACTCATGATCTTCACGGCTTTTAGAATAGATGAGGATGTCATCAATAAAGACAACAACGAACTGATCCAAATATTCTTTGAATACACGGCTCATCATATCCATGAAAGCAGCAGGAGCATTAGTCAATCCAAAATGCATGACTAAGAATTCATAATGCCCGTACCGAGTTTTGAAGGCAGTCTTCGGAATATCCTCAGTTTTAATATTCAGCTAATGATATCCAGAACGAAGATCGATCTTTGAAAAGAATTGTGCTCCTTGCAACTGGTCGAACAGGTCATCAATGCGAGGTAGCGGATACCTATTCTTGATGGTGACGTGGTTCAATTCCCTATAGTCGATACAAAGTCGCATACTCCCGTCTTTCTTCTTTATGAATAAAATAGGAGCACCCCAAGGAGATGTACTAGGATGAATGAAACTGATATCTAACAATTCCTGTAGTTGGACCTTTAACCCCTGAAGTTCAATAGGAGCCATTCGATATAGGATTTTTGAAATGGGCTTTGTACTAGGTTCAAGGTCAATAAAGAATTCCACTTCACGTTCTGGGGGTAGACCGGGAAGTTCTTCAAGAAATACGTCAGGAGATTCACTAACAACAGAAATATTATTCAAATCTGACGTGTTTTTGTTCAAGTCCATAACATGGGCTAAGAAAGCTTGACATCCATTTTTTAATAAACGAATAGCTTTATGGTTTGATATGACAGTGATTGATTTTAGTGGTTTGGTAGCTTGAATTCGCATAACAGGTTGGTTAGAAATATGAAAACTAACAACCTTAAGAAAACAATCAATTTTGGCATGATGAATAGTTAACCAATAAATCCCTAAAATCACATCAAATGCAAGTATTTTTAAAGAGATAAGATCAACAGGTAATGTGATGGTGCCAACTTGGATCAAGCAAGATTTATAAACAGTAGATGCAATGAAGGTTTCTCCTAACGGAGTCTTAACAAATAAGTCAAAGTTTAGTTTCTCCGTGAAAGTAGTATGCACACAAGCCAATCATGTTTGATGATAAAGTATATACTTTGTAACAATCTTATTCATTTATTAATAAAAAGAATTAATTTATTAAAGGCTTTTAATTATCAACATGATGCTATTTTATAATATGTGATAAACCCATAGTTTTAAGCAATGCTTTTAGAATAATGATGATGATCATTCTAAAGAGATCTAAATTCTTAGAAATCCATAGTTTTAAGCAATTTAAGAACAATTGTTGTTCTATTTATAATAATAATGTTTTGTATAGAACTAAAATATTACTTAATGGATTTTGTGTACTTGACTTACGTGTAAATATATTTTGCAAATTAAACAAACTAGTATAAGAAAAGGAGATGATCATTCAAAGAGTTGAATATGTGTATTTATTAAAATACATGTATAAATTATTTGAAAGGTTCAAAGAATTCAGAAGTGAAAAAAATTGGCAAAGTATTAAGATTATTTGATTAGATCAAGGAATAAATACTTGTGCAATAAGTTTCTAGATCATCTCAAATGGTTTTCTTGTAGTGGACGCCTCCTGATACGCAATAATTGATTGATATATCTGAAAGGAAAAATCGTACCTTGTTGGACATGGTACGGTCCATAATAATTTTACCGACATTCCAGTATCCTTCTAGGGTCATGTCCTAGAAATGGTTGTATATCTACGAAAAGGTAACCTCAAAATCCAGTCCCAAGACTCCATAAAAGTCATGGACAGGGAGGATTCCTAATCTTAAGTATGTTAAGATAAAGGGTTGTCCAACTTATGTGAAAATGTTTCAAAGGATAAGCTTGGGACAAAATTTGACAAGTACAGATTTATGGGACATCCTAAAGTAAGTTTAGGGTATATGTTCTATAATCCTACTTAGCAAAAGGTGTTTGTTGCGAAACACACTGCCTTTTAAGATAAAGATGTTTATCATTGAAGGAGCTAGTGGGAGGATAATAGATCTTGAAGAGTTCAAAAATCATAAATCACTATAAGTCAAATAAGAGGAACTTGTAGATAGACCTATTGTACCACAACCGAATCGTAAATCTGGAATAGTACCAAAGATACCTTTGAGGTATAGATTCATCATAGATGATGATGATGATGAGATACACATCATAGAAGATGATGATCTAGAGTTACATACGATGAGGTAAGAGTTTTAGTGTGTACAAAAGGGTCAGTAGGAGCGCCGTGACATTCCTAATATTATATGTTGATATACTATGGATAAGGAATAACATACCAATGCTACAATCAATAAAGATAAAGTTGTCTAAATATTCCTCCATAAATGATTTGGTAAGAGTATCGTAATTGGGGATGCAAATCTATATAGATAGATTTAAGAGGATGCTCGACTTAACCCAATGAACGTATATTCATTTGATGCTAAAGTTATTTAGCATGACAAACTACAAGAGATGTCTCATGTTAATGAGCCATTGAGTGTATCTCTCTTAATAGTCCTCATAGACTCCTGAAAAGAGAGATCGCATGAGTGACAATCATGTATGCAATGAAATATACGAGACCTGATGTTGATCAATCATATTCTGGAGAAGTTCACTATGAGTCAGTGAAAAACATCTTAAAGTACTTAACCGGCACTAAGGATGTGATCATATTCATGGTGGGTCTGAATTAAAACTAGAGGGCTTAACAGACTCAAGTTTTTTAGACAGACCAAGACGACAGAAAATCCACTTTAAGGTAAAGGGTTACCTTGAACAGTGGTGCAGTGAATTAGAAAGGTTTCAAACAGCAAAAGTTGCTGGTTTGGTGATAAAGACAAAGTATATAGCTATAAATGAAGCTGCAAGTTGATTGTTTGGATGAAAAGTCCATTACAGAACTAGGAATAGTTCCTAAGTCTCATCTTGGATCTAAATATGTGTTGTGGCACTTTCATTTGATTATAGGAATCATTAAAAGATGGGAAATCACTATAGAGATAGTAAACTCTCAAGAACAACATTACATATCCATTAACTAAAGCTTATCCAACAGCAGGATAATCGTCATTTAGAGAAGAAAGGTATGAGAGACTATGACGATTGGCTTTAGTGCAATTGGGAGATTGAAAGTAGTATGCACACAAGCCAATCATGTTTGATGATAAAGCATATACTTTGTAACAATCTTATTCATTTATTAATAAAAAGAATTAATTAATTAAAGGCTTTTAATTATCTACATGATGTTGTTTTATAATATGTGATAAACCCATAGTTTTAAGCAATGCTTTTAGAATAATGATGATAATCATTCTAATGAGATCTAAATTCTTAGAAAGCTTAAAACTAAAATAGTTCCCAATCGTTGGATTACTAAATTGGGGATTAGTCAATTCGGATAGATTGGTACATACTTTGCTTGCTCATTGGATGAGGATGATTGATCCCATGATCATTTGTGTAGACACACTAAAGCAAGTATGTAGTTGCTTATTAGAGAATAAGTTCACTGAACGTGGCTCGCAAAGGAATACCTAATGGAGTTTTACTTGCCTGTCAATAGTAATTCCTGTAGTGATAGTAGTACAAGTGATCCTTGGACTTGAGATCATCATAGTATCTTGTGTATGTTGAATTATACTTTGACTTATTCCTTAAGACCCTCAGTGTAACACCCCCTTTCCAAAATAGAAAGAGAGGTTACTCAAAATATAACAAAACTGATGAATTTAATAGCAAGGCTCTAATCCACAAAAGAATAGTCTTAAACTAATTAAATGTCTTAAGACAAACCATAATAAATGCCACATTGGCTCAAATCACAATCTGAAATAACTATTATAACTCCAAATAAATCAATGTATCATAACCTAACAAAATATATCAAAGCTATTGGATAGAAGGGAGCTCTCATCACACTTGCCCTTGATTCCCCTGATTACCTGCCGGAAGAAAAACACAGCGTGAGCCAAATGCCCAGTACGGATATAGAATACAAAATAGAGAACTGAATTAACTAACTTAATTAATGAACTGAACTGAAACGAAACGAACAAAACTAACACAATGAGATAATAGGCTGAAATCAAATGGCTAAGTGTTATTTCATACCGAGCTCAAAATATACCTTGCCACACAGACAAGTCAAAATAATGTCATACAGGCAAGTCAAATAATGCCACACAGGCAAGTCACACACATTGGACCGCGAATCGAATGCATGTAAAATCGGAAGGCGTGTTTGGCACAAACATCACCAATCCGCAGAACAGAACTGAACAGAAACTAGGGTCGACCCATACGCCTCCCACAACAAAACACCAAATGGCCAACTCCCACCGGAGCACAAAACGGAGATGTCGTGGACTGATCACACCGCCACAGAAGGTGTCATGCCTCGGTGCCAAGAGGACATGTCTGTGGTACCCCCACAAGTGGTTATAGCTCAGGTATACCCTACGGTATTCTAACAAAAATATCATGCCACAACATATGCGACATAATACCAAACAAAATGGGTTCTAACGTGTACATGTTAAACTGAAACGAATCATCATCACAAAATCTCCAAAATATATATTAACATGTACATCACTACAAATATCAAAATAAAGTTTAGACATGATACGCTAGTCTAAAGAGTACAAATATGAGTTCTAATACAACGCCCAAACAAATATATCACAATAAATTAACAAGAAATAATTATGAGAGACAATACTAAATTTCAAAACGAATAACGAAACGAACAACTTAAAAATAAAAGAGTCTCGCTGAAAGAGTACGGAATCCGTACCTGGATTAAGCAAAGGTAATACCCAAAATTCCAATAAAATTCATTTAGACTCTCTCCGTCCAATCTAATAAATTTTATTAAAATAAAATCATTAATAACGTAATACTGTTAAATTTATTATTAACGTTTATGTCTTTAACAGTAAAATTAATTTGTTTAAATTAATCTACATAACTTCTAATATAATTTATCAATCCGGTTTATAAGTTTCATTCTATTACTTAATACTTATTACAATATTATATATATATATATATATATAATATATATATGCCGAAGCTAATTAAAATGCCACTTTGGTTTACTGACATAGCCATCAATTATATACAAACACAGTTGTAATCTTAGGAAAAAAAAACTTTGTTGTACTCATTATGCATATAATATAATATATAGCCTGACCTCTTAAACTTCTAAACTTCTAAAAAAAAACTTTAATGTACTCATTAAACTTCTAAGTGATCTACTGAAGGGACAAAATAAAAAAAAAATATAATCTCTTATAATAATCTGACCTCTTACCTTTATCTCACAAATCAGTTTCTTCTTCTTTTGCTCTGCGGCTGCGTGAATTCCTTTCTTTCTCTCCAGTTACGCGTCAAAGTAATGTTCAATAAAATTAGGTTAGGTTTACCTATCTATTTATTTATTAAATTAGCTTATTAATCTAATTTTAATATTATTATTATTTTATTTTATTTTTTAAAAGAATTTAATATTACAAAACACAGATTGGATCCAATTAATTTTAGCCCAACTTTACTAAGTTACTTTACCCATCACTTATTAATATTTATTAGTCCACACAAATTAAATAACTAGTTTGACCCAAATAAATGACAAGTCCAATTAATATGCTTTAAAATAAAATAATTTTTATTATTTAATATTTAGTTATAAAATTAATTTTTACCGGGTATTACATCACCTACCCCTTAAAAGAATTCCGTCCTCGGAATCAAAAGAATAGAACGTACCTAATTTTCAAAAAGATGCGGATATTCCGCTCGAATAGACTCCTCCATTTCCCAAGTAGCTTCCCGCTCTGAATGATTCTTTCACAAAACCTTAACAAACGGAATAGTCTTCCTCCTCATAATCCTTTCTTGATGATCCAAAATCGCTTCAGCTTTCTCCTCACAAGTAAGATCCTCCCGAATCTTATCAAACGGGTATTGTACCACATGCAACGGGTGATAATGATAACTCCTCAACACCGACACATGGAATACATTGTGCACATGAGCTAGCTGTGGAGGCAAAGCTAACCGATATGCAACCTCACCAACCCTCTCCAGAATCTCAAATGGTCCAAAATAACGCGGACTAAGTTTTCCTTTCAACCCAAATCGCCGAAATCCCTTCCAAAGAGAAACTTTTAGAAACACATGCTCACCAGGTTCAAACTCTAAAGTCCTCCTATGCTTATCAGCATAACACTTCTGTCGTGATCGAGCCGACTTCAATTTCTCCTTAGCCACCGCTACCTTCTCTGTAGTGATTTGAACTAACTCAGGCCCTTCTATGGCCCTTTCGCCAACCTCATCCCAGCAAGTTGGTGCCCGACACTTCCTACCATACAATGCCTCAAACGGAGCCATCCCAATACTTGCATGCCAGCTGTTGTTATAAGCAAACTCAACTAGGCTCAAGTAATCATCCCAATTACCCGACCACTTAAGTGCACAAGACCTCAACATATCCTCCAACGTTTGAATAGTCCGTTCGGATTGCCCATCAGTTTGCGGATGGAAAGAAGTACTGAAGTTGAGCCGAGTACCCCAAGCTCGTTGAAACCCTTTCCAAAACTGAGAGGTGAACCGTGGGTCCCGATCTGAAACAATAGACACTGGAGTACCATGAAGTCTAACAATCTCCTGCTGAAAAATTTATGCCAACCTATCCACCGAGTATCCCTCATGGATAGCCAAAAAGTGTGCCGATTTGGTCAGTTGGTCCACCACTACCCAAATGGCTTCATTCTTCCTGAAGGTTTTCGGCAAACCAGTCACAAAATCCATCGTGATATCTTCCCACTTCCACACTGGAATGTCTAACTGTTGCAGCAAACCACTAGCTCGTTGATGTTCTATCTTCACTTATTGACAAGTGAGGCACTTCCCAACATATTCCGCCACGTCTCGTTTCATCCCATTCCACCAAAAATTCTTCTTCAAATCCCTATACATCTTTGTAGAACCTGGATGAATAGAAAATGGCGAACTATGAGCCTCAGCCAACACAGCCTCCCGAATGATTGGATCGAACGGTACACACAACCGCTCACCCAACCAAATCACACCATGGTCATCAATACGAAACTCGGACTGCTTGCCCTCCTCTGGATTCTGCGTCATACTCCACAACTCCCCATCTTCCTTTTGAGCTTCTTTAACTCGCGAGATAAGAGAGGGCTCAACTCTCATACCCGCCAAATGCCCATCTGAACCTCGTACATACAACTCCAACTCTAGTCGATCCATATTCGAAATAAGCTGAGGTTGTGTAATAAAGGGCTGCTACACTCCCTGAACTCTTCCGGCTAAGAGCATCCGCTACCACGTTTTCCTTTCCCGGGTGATACTGAATTCTAGCATCATAATCTTTTAGAAGCTCCAACCAACGCCTCTGCCTCATGTTAAGCTCTTTCTGAGTGAAAATGTATTTAAGACTTTTATGATCGTTGAAGATATCACAAGTCTCTCCATACAAATAATGCCTCCAAATCTTTAAGGCAAAGATCACCGCCGCCAACTCCAAATCATGTGTGGGGTAGTTCACCTCATAAGGTTTAAGCTGCCTAGAAGCATAAGCAATCACCTTACCGTGTTGCATCAAAACACACCCCAAGCCCTTCTTTGAAGCATCACTATAAATCTGGTAACCTCCAATCCCCGACGGCAATGCAAGTATAGGAGCTGTCACAAGTCATTTTTTCAACTCCTCGAAACTCTTCTCACGCTCCTCATTCCACACAAACTTCACGCCCTTTCTCATCAACTGAGTCAATGGTAAGGCAAGCAAGGAAAACCCTTCCACAAATCGCCTATAGTACCCTGCCAAACCCAAGAAACTCCTAATCTCTGTCACTGTATTAGGTCTCGGCCATTTAGTAATAGCCTCAACCTTCGCATGATCCACCTTAATGCCTTCAGCAGAAACAACGTGGCCCAAAAATGCAACCTGCTCCAACCAGAACTCGCATTTAGAGAATTTAGCATACAACTTCTCTTTCTGCAAAATCCCCAACACTGTGCGAAGATGCTCCTCATGTTCTTCCTTAGACTTGGAGTAAACCAAAATGTCATCAATAAAGACAATGACAAATTGGTTCAAGTACTCCCTGAACACCCG
Organism: Panax notoginseng; assembly: GCA_016801055.1. NCBI lineage: Eukaryota > Viridiplantae > Streptophyta > Magnoliopsida > Apiales > Araliaceae > Panax > Panax notoginseng. The sequence continues at coordinate 127,416,973 of CM029021.1, forward strand.
ATTCATTAAATCCATGAACACCGCCGGAGCATTAGTTAACCCAAATGGCATCACCAGAAACTCGTAATGCCCATATCGAGTGCGAAAAGCTATTTTAGGGATATCCTCATCCCTCACCCTCAACTGATGATAACCCGACCTCAAATCTATCTTCGAAAAATATTCTACCCCTTGAAGTTGGTCAAACAAGTCATCAATCATCGGCAATAGATACCGATTCCTGATGGTGATCTTGTTCAACTCTCTGTAGTCTATACACAGCCTCATAGACCTATCTTTCTTCTTTACAAACAAGACCGGAGCACCCCACGGCGAAACACTCGGCCGAATCACACCACGATCTAACAATTCCTGCAACTGTTCCTTCAACTCCTGCAACTCCAACGGTGCCATCCGATACGGCGCCTTAGAGATAGGCTCCGCACCAGGAACAAGCTCAATAGCAAACTCTACTTCCCGTTGTGGTGGCAACCCTGACAACTCCTCAGGAAATACATCGGAAAAATCACGAACAATTGGAACATCCTCAATACGAGACTCGCCCTTGGAGGTATCTTTCACAAACGCCAAATACCCCTCACAACCCTTTGCTACCAACTCTGTAACACTCCCTTTCCAAAATAGAAAGAGAGGTTACTCAAAACATAACAAAACTGATGAATTTAATAGCAAGGCTCTAATCCACAAAAGAATAGTCTTAAACTAATTAAATGTCTTAAGACAAACCATAATAAATGCCACATTGGCTCAAACCACAATCTGAAATAACTATTACAACTCCAAATAAATCAATGTATCATAACCTAACAAAATATATCAAAGCTATTGGATAGAAGGGAGCTCTCATCACACTTGCCCTTGATTCCCCTATTGTTGCCACGCCTCCCAACAACTCTGGCGGATCTACGAGCCATCTAAGAAAGAGATCATGAACATAAACAAAGCAGATTAGAGACAAATTCGAATATAGCTGATATGATAGCTGAACAGAAAATCAAACGAAACAGAAACCTAACCCAAAAGTCTACCCATAACTCACAGGTCAAACCTAAATAGGTTTTCTACAAGAAAGAACCTAAGCTCTGATACCAACTCTGTAACACCCCCTTTCCAAAATAGAAAGAGAGGTTACTCAAAACATAACAAAACTGATGAATTTAATAGCAAGGCTCTAATCCACAAAAGAATAGTCTTAAACTAATTAAATGTTTTAAGACAAACCATAATAAATGTCACATTGGCTCAAACCACAATCTGAAATAACTATTACAACTCCAAATAAATCAATGTATCATAACCTAACAAAATATATCAAAGCTATTGGATAGAAGGGAGCTCTCATCACACTTGCCCTTGATTCTCCTGATTACCTGCTGGAAGAAAAACACAGCGTGAGCCAAATGCCCAGTACGGATATAGAATACAAAATAGAGAACTGAATTAACTAACTCAATTAATGAACTGAACTGAAACGAAACGAACAAAACTAACACAATGAGATAATAGGCTGAAATCAAATGGCTAAGTGTTATTTCATACCGAGCTCAAAATATACCTTGCCACACAGACAAGTCAAAATAATGTCACACAGGCAAGTTAAATAATGCCACACAGGCAAGTCACACACATTGGACCGCGAATCCAATGCATGTAAAATCGGAAGGCGTGTTTGGCACAAACATCACCAATCCGCAGAACAGAACTGAACAGAAACTAGGGTTGACCCATATGCCTCCCACAACAAAATACTAAATGGCCAACTCCCACCGGAGCACAAAATGGAGACGCCGTGGACTGATCACACCGCCACGGAAGGTGTCATGCCTCAGTGCCAAGAGGACATGCCTGTGGTACCCCCACAGGTGGTTATAGCTCAGGTATACCCTACGGTATTCTAACAAAAATATCATGCCACAACATATGCAACATAATACCAAACAAAATGGGTTCTAACGTGTACATGTTAAACTGAAACGAATCATCATCACAAAATCTCCAAAATATATATTAACATGTACATCACTACAAATATCAAAATAAAGTTTAGACATGATACGCTAGTCTAAAGAGTACAAATATGAGTTCTAATACAACGCCCAAACAAATATATCACAATAAATTAACAAGGAATAATTATGAGAGACAATACTAAATTTCAAAACGAATAACGAAACGAACAACTTAAAAATAAAAGAGTCTCGCTGAAAGAGTACGGAATCCGTACCTGGATTAAGCAAAGGTAATACCCAAAATTCCAATAAAATTCATTTAGACTCTCTCCGTCCAATCTAATAAATTTTATTAAAATAAAATCATTAATAACGTAATACTGTTAAATTTATTATTAACGTTTATGTCTTTAACAGTAAAATTAATTTGTTTAAATTAATCTACATAACTTCTAATATAATTTATCAATCCGGTTTATAAGTTTCATTCTATTACTTAATACTTATTACAATATTATATATATATATATATATATATATATATATATATATATATATATATATATATATATGCCGAAGCTAATTAAAATGCCACTTTGGTTTACTGACATAGCCATCAATTATATACAAACACAGTTGTAATCTTAGGAAAAAAAAACTTTGTTGTACTCATTATGCATATAATATAATATATAGCCTGACCTCTTAAACTTCTAAACTTCTAAAAAAAACTTTGATCTACTCATTAAACTTCTAAGTGATCTACTGAAGGGACAAAATAAAAAAAATATAATCTCTTATAATAATCTGACCTCTTACCTTTATCTCACAAATCAGTTTCTTCTTCTTTTGCTCTGCGGCTGCGTGAATTCCTTTCTTTCTCTCCAGTTACGCGTCAAAGTAATGTTCAATAAAATTAGGTTAGGTTTACCTATCTATTTATTTATTAAATTAGCTTATTAATCTAATTTTAATATTATTATTATTTTATTTTATTTTTTAAAAGAATTTAATATTACAAAACACAGATTGGATCCAATTAATTTTAGCCCAACTTTACTAAGTTACTTTACCCATCACTTATTAATATTTATTAGTCCACACAAATTAAATAACTAGTTTGACCCAAATAAATGACAAGTCCAATTAATATGCTTTAAAATAAAATAATTTTTATTATTTAATATTTAGTTATAAAATTAATTTTTACCGGGTATTACACTCAGGGTATATCAAATGGTATGCTTGGGTATAATAAGTTGTACATGGAGATAATGTATGATCAATAAAGAATCTATCACTTCTAGTAAAAGAAGAGAAATGTCATATGTGATTCGATAAATGACAACCCAGTAGTCCTTGGCCAAGGCAGAATGAAATTAGAAAGGAGTTTCTAATTTGCATTATTTGGAGTTGTGCATTTAAGAGTCGAAATACATATAATTAAATAAAATAAAACTTGACAGTAATTTCATGTCTTATATTTAATTGGAACATTGTATGGTGGAAGGATTGAATTGTACGGTAACTATTTACTCAAAGGTTCTTTTATGATTAATGTTAAAATCTATATTATTTGGAAAATCGTTAATCGCTAGTGAGGCTTATCCCTATTGTAGAATAAATATTATTTATTTAAATAAATTAATATTTTATTTTATTTATTTAAATAAGATTAGAATTGTTCTAATTGATTTATTCACAACCGGTTTAATATGGAGAACCTAAAGGGTCACACCATAAAAGGAAGAATAATTATTTAAGAAGTTAATGGCATAATAGTAATAATAAGTTAAATATATTTAATTTAATCTATGGTGATAGAATAAATTAAATAGTTTAATATTTATTATTTAATATTTTGAAAATATTAAATATAAATTAATAAGAGGAGTCGTATTATTATTATTATTACTATTATTATTATTTAATTCCTAAAGGAGTTTGGAATTAATTAATAAAAGTACTCTCATATATCCTAATAAGATTAAGAGGCTAATTAATTAAAAGATTTTAATTAATTATTCCTAATAAGATTGGGAGCATAATTAATTAAATGAGTTTAATTAATTGAAATAAAACTCAATTCCTTAATTGTTAAGGAGGGTTGCCCACATCTATAAATAAGAGGAGTCTTATTATGGGTGTAGAGTTGTTGTTGACTTTTTCACAACATACGTAATTTCAATAGTTGGTAGAGTACACCCTTTTCTATGAGAGATAGAAAAACTAGGATTTTGTCAAATACCCTTCTTCTTGAATATTTCTTCTTCCTTGGTGGATCACCTCTAGAGGCCAAACACTTGGGTGGCTAACGTTGATCAAAAGAAGGAACCCAACATGGTGGATTCAAGTTGAACACGAAAAAGATTTGGAGGTGAACTTGTACCTGAGGAAGCTCGAATCTTCAAGGGTATGATTCTCATTCTTTATCTTTTAGTTTAATTAATAATTGTGCATAAAGGATGATCCGAATATATGGTTTGTAAAATTTTAAAACTCTGATTTTCCACGCTTCCGCTTATTTTTTGCAATTTGATTTCGATCATGAATATTACAAACCTAACACTCCGGAGTTAAGTTCAAACGTTGAGCACAAGCAGGAGAGATAAAAGAATGGGTAGAACCGGTATCTAGTAAGGTATAAACTTTGCAAGAATTTATGATTAGCTTACCCGTGATAACTTCATTTGGGTTCCTCACTTGTTAGGAAGTCATGACAACCGCTCTCGCCTGAACTACCCGGCTTTTACTTGTCTGGGGCAGCATTTGGTGTCATCACTACCGTTGGAATTGACTTTTCTATAGGGCATATTCCACCCTCAACTGCTTCGTCGTACTCCTGTTTCATGATCAGAATCATTAATCTTCGATCCATATCGAATTGGGGTTGACCGCAATGTACAGGGTAATTTAAAACTCGATGTTGGGTTCTCTTAATTGCTGTCCAAAAAGAGAAATACATATCATTTATTTTAGCCTTCTTAGATCGGACATCTCTTTCCGCAATATCAACGCGTCGTGCGGCTTTTACCAATGCATCACTCATTCTCACTCGTTCAGTTGTTTCTTCTTCCAGCTCAGATTCCAGCTTTATCATCTTATACTCTGCCAAAGAGTGATTCTGTTCAAGCATCACATATCGGGTAACACAAGCTTGAATTGTTGCATCCTTTTGCTCCACGACCGACTGCCGTTCTTCAGCCTGCTCTTCTAACTAATGAATACGATTTTGCAATTCTATATTTCGATCATAAAATTCTTCTAATAAACTCTCCTCAGGTTCCTCTTCTTCCTCACTCTCAGCTGCTACCTCTGCGACTAGCTCGGGTGAAACTATTAATTATTCCCTCACCACAAGAATATCTCTAATTCCTTCTTCTCTTGACATCACATTATCCTGGTTGGCGATTAGAGGTGTCTCCATGGTCTCATTCACTCCATTGTTAACGTTCTCTGCTGCCATTCTTAAAAATTGTCATAAAATAAGGGTTAATTAAACAAATCAACATATCACATAATATCCCTATATTATGATCGACCAACAAATAAGCTTAGGTAGGACACACTAGCGAAGGATTTACTCGTCTCTCCCCTCCTAGTTCTATTCCCCGATCTCCGCCAGAGACCATATTCCTAAGCTCTGATACCAACTGTGACGCCCCCAAAATAGGTATATGTGACGACCCCAAAACAGGTCCATTCCATCCAACCTATTCTGAGTCGCCAAATACATGGTACAGAAAACAACTGTAACTTTATTACAACAATTGTCGTGCAAAATACAACAACACATATGCTGTGAGTTTGGATACAAATATATACCAAATGTGACTCATGTTCCAACCGTGAACATCACCTCACAATGACACCTTACATAAAGGTATAGTCAAAAACTGTTTTAGAAATTAGAATCTTTGGAAAGTGCTCAAGAAAACCTTCGTACATGGGAGGCCACGCGTCTAGGTTATGATAGATATCATATGGCCACAGAATTATCCTTGATTGACCCAATAGACCCCAAAGAAAAACGAGAAGATTACTATCATATTCTTCCCAATGGTGAGTCTTCTCTTGACTTATCATTATCTCCACTGTCTTTAATCGTGAATTATACTTCAAACAAACACCAAGATTATATAGGTAGTGCTCGTATATATACTCAGCAAGTGGATGAGCACATCCTTATCTTATGATGACACGAGGTTGTATGTCGTTAGACATCTTGTGTGATAGTGGCAAACCACCCTTCCAACGTTGGGTACACCTTACCCTATTGGATTCACCAAATAAAACTACTAAATGAACTTTTCTATACTGCTTCGGGAGAACATCCACAGCTAGAGACCACCGTTCTATTTTCCCGTTACCCTCGCTCGACCCAACTACACTCTTATTACCTGAAAGGAATTGTGAAGCAAAAGGGTGAGCACACCTAGCTCAGTAAAGTATATCATGACTAAAGATAATTAAATTATCAATAGCCTTCATCAATAATAAATCAGAGATTTAGAACATATGGTAAATGATAAAAATTTCAACCATAGTTGCAGCGGAACGAGCAATCCATTAGAAGAGTCAAATAGACTATAAAGTCTATTATCTTCTCCATGTTAAAAATCCATCAACAATGTTTTATCCCTGTAACATCAATCAACAATTCTGGTCCACAATCATATGAATAACTCATAATCATAACTGTAGTTCTCAATTCCTCTTCTCATCCAGGACGAAGATAATTTTCATCACCTATCTTTACCTGAAACATCAAAGATCATAGTTACACCAAATCACATTTCCTGTTCATAATCATACTAATAAGTTCATCTTTGCACTACGGCCAAAGATATTCATTTGTATCACCAGTTGGTCATGTTCATCTCAACACCTGCTCATCTTTGCACTACTGGCCATAGATATTCAACAACATGTCATCTTTGCACTACGGGCCAAAGATATTCATCAACAATTCATCTTTGCACTACAGGCCAAAGATATTCATCAATATTTCATCTTTGCACTACAGGCCAAAGATATTCCTCAACAGTTCATATTTGCACTACGGCCAAATATATTCATCAACAGTTCATATTTGCACTACGGCCAAATATATTCATCAACAGTTCATATTTGCACTACAGGCCAAATATATTAATATCTCAAAGAAATATATAATCATTTATATAAACAATAATTATAACCATGTTGATCATTTCACCTTTGCACTTAAGCTGAAGATATTCAATTATAAATTCAATGATCATGATCATACTAGTCAATAATTCAACTTTGCACTACTGGTAAAAGAGAACCCAAAGTCATGATCATACCAATAATCTACCCATCTTTACACTCAAGTGAAAGAGAATTTCAACATCAGAGTTATAAAAATGTTATATATGATAATAAAAATAATATGATCAACATATAGATTTAATCTCAAGAGTAATATTCATAAATCAACTATAATTTGGTTAGAAAAAGAAACCAATTTTATCGTGAATAGTAACTCGTGAATAGTAACTCATGAATAGTAACTCGTGAATAGTAACTCATGAATAGTAATCCCGACACAAAAAGGTAAAAATTTCACAATAAAATACATACCAATATTTCGGTATAATGATATTGAAAGAATAATATTTCTTAAGCTTATAAACAATTTATTTTAATTGTTTACACTTTACTAAATAATGCATTTAATCATTCTAAAATGCCAAACTCATAAGATTTCATCACCAATAACCAAAACCCTCATAAAAAATATGCATATACCTCATATAGGATTCTCAAGTCATAAAATCCTATTTTCTAATTTTCTTACTTCACAAAACATATTTAATTCATTTACTCATAACTAGACCATTTTCATAAAAAATACCAAATCAGTTCCAAAAATATTTTTTTTCTGGGATTTAGCATAATATAATCCCATAGTGAACATATATTTTTCTCAAAATTTTTAAATTTCATTTACTATTTTTCATATGGCCAAAACAGCCGAATATTTAGATATTTATCAAAAATTGAACTTATGTCCCAAAAATCTAAAATTCACAGAGTATACTCCTATCATATACATGTACTCCCAATAAAAATTTCATCAATTTTGGAGTTAACCACAAGGAATTATAAGTGGTTACTTTTAAAATAGTCTTTTCTCATAAAATTCATAACTCTTAATCTATACATCCAAAAATCACCATTTTTGGACACAATCAAGAAAACTCATCAAAATATCATTTCAAATTTTTCCAGAATATTTGAAGATCAAAAAAATTACGAAACTGAAAATCATAACAACCCTTAAAATTCCTTACTATCCCTTACAATCCCTTACCTCAAAAGAGCAGTACTTCTGATCGGTATGCAAAGCCGAAGGAAACTTGCACTGAATAGCAACTCTCAAAGTATCTAAATACTCACAAAATATGCTTCATAATATAGAGAGAGAAAGAGAGAAAACTTATGTTTCTGGTGTGATTTTCAATTCTAACTTAGCCCTCTATTTATAAGAAAATTTTAGTAGGCTTGGCCTGCAACCTGATGGCTTTGCCTGCTACTATTCCCACCCACCACATTTAAAATATAATTCAGCACATTTCTTCACTAACCACAAGTGCGGTCCACCAATTTTAGAATTTTCCACCAAAATGATTAACTCTAAAAATTCAACAATTTCTGAACCAGTCATCTCGTAAAATTCATAACAAATTATACGTTCATTTTTAACGGTTCAAAATTTGTAAACATATACTCAACTTATATATGTATAACATATCCAAATATTACCACGATCCAACGGTCGGATTAAAAATTATAACCCCCGCAAAATATCTCAAAAATCCTGATTTTTTAATACCTCCATTCCGACAAAAATACGGATAAAAACCTCAACATTAACTCCTTTATTTTTAACCACAAAAATATATCCCTCGTTTATATCCACATAAAATAAATATTTCCTTATCATATGAATCAATAATTAATTATTCACAAATAATATTACAGAATTACATTTATGACAACCAGACCGTTCCCAGGAAAGAGGGGGCTTTCCAATAAGAATTTCTCCTTACTGACGCGCAATTAGGTGACCAAACCTCTCCTTAGACAGAACTTTCTAGACATTACCAATAATGTTATCTAATAATATTATTCAAATAATATGAATTATTGATCTGATAATGGGAAATACTGTGCAGTGACAATTATTGAACAACAATAATATAAAATTTCAACGTAGCAATTATTGAATCAATAAAATAAAATATTGAACAGTAATTACTGTAACAATTATTGAGTAGTGCCTTCTTACGTAAGAATCAATAATTTCAAAAATACTATGCAATACCGTGTGCTACTGTGCAATAACGCGTATTACTGTATTTTAACCACCGGGTATTCCAACAGTGTTAACGGTAACAACGACGCCGTTATTTGTAAAAACTCAATTTGTCATTTTCTTCACTCGACAGTTATTCTGTTATGGGGCCCACAAATAGTTGTGCCGTCGTACGCATATTCCCTGACAGAAAGAATATTCCACGACCAAACGAATATTCTCCGACAACAATGATTATTTTATAACCACTTGCTTATTTTGAAAAAAATTCATATATCACCCTTAACTTTAAACTTTTATCAATTTAACCATTTACTGAATAGTAATTATAAGAAAAATTGAATACTTTTCTTTCATAAAATTCGGGGTCTTACAGTATACATCATCCATTCTGAGTCGTCAAATACATGGTACAGAAATAAATACAACTTCATTAATACAATTTTCGTGCAAAATACGACAACACATATACTGTGAGTTTAACTACAAATATTTTCTAATAGACAGTATTAAAACTCAAAAGGAGTTCTCATTACAATTATTGATATACTATTTTACAAAAATAGTGAGGACTACTAAAACAACTTTCTAGAACCATCACTCCATACCCCGGCTAGTTCCTGCTATATTCTCACCTCCTGAGAAGAAAAAATGGAACAAAAAGGAAAAGGGTGAGCTCAACTGTAACATTCCATATTTTTTTAAATGTAAGTTATAAATATTTATTAATTTATATAAATATTTATTGGATATGTTTATTATTGAATAAGTAATTGTTCAATTTGATTGAGTTTATTTAGTTAATTATTTATTTGCTAAATAATTAATGTGATTAGTTAATTATTTATTTATTAAATAATTAATGTGTTATGTGGATTGAATTATGTGATTAAATAATTTATTTAATAAATTGTTATTAAATAAAGTGTAACAAATAACTATGTTATAAAGAGTTATTAAAATAAATTAAAGTAATTTTGATTTAGTTTTGCCAAACAAGGTGTAAGTATATTAACCCTTTATTTTTAAATGGTTTGCCAAACAAAGCCTTATGGCTTTTGGATTTCTTTTGAATTTAGTTTATTAAGTAAATAATAATATAATATATATATATATATATATATATATATATATGGTTACCGATATATATTATTAGGGTAATAAGTGTGGCGTCAGTTTTATACGTTTTAAAAGTAAGCATTGGTTTTTAGTTAATATTACGTATATACTATTTTGGCTTAAGCCTAATCAAAATTTGGAGTTTGTCTGAGAAAGTTGAGAGAGAGAGAGACAGAGAGAGGAAAGCTCAGAGATTGTCAAGATTTTCTTCAGTGATTTACAAGATTTTCTAAAATCAACAAAAAGGTAGGTGCTTATAACCTTAAATTATGTGTATGTAATCATATATGTTTCACGCTTTATACTTACTGTGAATTTGATAGTCTGTGTTCTTGAAAGTCATTCACTCTGTTAAGGTTTTTACCAAACATTATCTGTAAAATATGTTCTAGAATTGGTTATGATGTTACATGTTTTTATTGTTATAATTGTTATAGTTAGCATATATATGTGTGTTGTATGCTAAATTACGTATTCAAGAAATTGATTTTTTTCACAGTGGAAGCATGTGAGTACGAACTTGAGTATAGAATATATCAAAGGTTATATATATATATAATTGTATGCTAACTGAGAAATTGGACTATACATGTTAATTGGGATATATATTGGTATACTTGTATTTTAAAGGAATCAAAATTGGTTAATAACAGTGTAAATTACATTCACTGCAAATTGATATTTCATCAATGGAGTTTTTGTTTTAAAAGGAGTGTTTTCAAAGAATTAGTTATGATGGTGTTGATTAGTGGTTGATAATTAGTATATAGTTGATTGTTAACTTTTATGTGTAATTTTCATGAAGTTATATATGTTGTTGGATGTCATTGACCGTTAAAAATAAATTAGACAGTAGCTTTGCTCTGTCTTTCTGGGTTGGTTCTGTGAGTTGCGGCGCCCCAGCGTCAAAATTCGCGCCCTGGCGCCAAGGTTCCCGCCCCAGCGCCAAAAATGGGCCAGTAGCTCGCGCCCAGCGCCGTAGCTCGCGCCCCAGCGCTGAAGCTCGCGCCCCAGCGCCGTAGCTCGCGCCCCAGCGCCACTGTTTCGCTCCCCGGCGCCGGAAAAGTGTCCTAGTTGGGCAGTTTTGACCTCCTGTAGTAAAATGGCCATAACTTTTTCATACGAACTCCGATTGAGGTAATACAAGATGATTCGGAAAGAGGACGAGTAGACCTACAACTTTCATTCTTTAAGTTTTTTAATTTGAGGTCTGTAACAGTAGTCAAATGGCCATCTTTAGGACTGTTGTGTATTTGGAGCCAATCGGAGAGCGTCGGGATGCACGAATGCAAGTGCAACCCTTTGGGTATTAGTATAACTTAATGATAACATGTTAGACATGTATTAGGATGTTGTATCAAGTTGTTAATGTACATGTGGTGTAATGGCATGATCATTTAAGTTGTTGTAATAAAGCTAAAAAAGTAATGTTCATGAAAGATGTGATGTTGTTTAAATTTAAACTTAGTTAGTAGCTATACTAAGAGTAATAAAGGAACTCATAAAGGTAATGTTAGTGTAACTAATGTGTATTGTCAATGCATATGATATGTGTAGGACTTGGGGTGAACGTGAATAGTAATTGTTTAACCTACACACGAGGTAAGTTCCCTAACCTTTGCTACTTTAATATTCAGCAAGGTTACTTTTCACTGTTATGTTACACTTATGCAAGTTTTCTAACTCTACTTTTATAATTGTGCAAGTTTTCTTAACTCTAAACTTGTTATATTAGCATGCAAGTACCTTTAGTTTATCGTTCAAGTTATTATTTGTTGTGCATGCTTGATATTAAATTCTAAGATGTAACCTTAGCTTAACGTTGTTCAAAGCAAGGTATGATAAGTTATTCAATTGTTATGCTATTAGATTATTCCTAAAGCATGAACTTAGAACGAAATGTTTATTCAGTATGATCATTCAATAACATAGTGTTATTATCTTGTATTCAACTAATCCTTAGTTGATGTCCGTTGAACTCCAAATTACCTTGAAAACTTATCCAAACCAAACTTACTTTGGTACGGACTTGTATTCTAAATACTGAGATGAACAACTCTTTTAATAGAGGTTTACGCTTAGCGTTAAAATGGTTGTGCACAATACATTGTACGAAGGGTTGATCCCCCTAAGTACGTGGAGTCCTTATAGTTTTATGACTGTTAAAGTTAAAGTTAAAAGATTACTTATAACTGTGGACATGATTCGTGGTCATTAGACCCTCAGTGAATGTTATAATTTTCAGAAAGTTAATAGAATATATTGTTCAGTTCTATTGAGCCTAATATTGGCAATTGATGTGAAAGTTTAAAGATTTACTTATTGTTATTTTAAGTGGGTCTTGTTTGCTCACTCTTGCCTGTAAAATTTCTTACAGCTAAAGTTGAAACGGGTGACGTACCTAGCACCAGTAAGGTAAAAGGAAAGATGAATAAATACTGAAGACTTGTAATAGTTTTGATAGTTTACTTTCAGAATTTAATTTAAAGATTGTAATGAAGTTATTTAATTTTCCGCATTTGAATGATTGTTGTTAAAGGTTGGATAACATGGGAGATTTCTTTTATTTAAGTTTAATCCTGTATGGGCAGGTTTTCTTTTATTATTCAATTCTATTATGATTGGGTAGTTAGAAATGAATGTTTTGATTACGTGAACACCAAATCTTGAGGTAATGAAGTACCGGGATTTGGGGGTGTCACAGGTTGGTATCAAAGCTTTAGGTTATGAACCTTAGGTGGGGGGAAAAGCCTTAGGAAGTAACCTTTGAAAAGATAGTGAAGATAACTCTTATCGAGTTTCAAGGAAGAAGTAATAAAACACTTATGTTCTTATGTGTTTATAACTTATGTGCTCGCGAGTGTCGAGTAGAATGATTAATAACTAAAACTTTAAAATTTTGTTGTCAGGATGACTAATGTCGAAGAATCTAGTCAGACTAGGGAGGAGGGACCTCAAATGCCTATAGAGGAGGAGCCTCGCGACATTCAGGTAGTTTGGGAACAACTACTGCCACGGGAGTCAGCCCCGTTGGTCACAGTGGTTGAAGATGAGGATGATGATGTGGAGACGGATGAGGAGGATCCCGTGGAGTTGCCACAGGAGGATGAAGATAATGAGGACGAGGAAGAGGAGACTCCACTAACCTCGATGGCTGCTTGTATGTATGATGAGGTCTACGACCATAATGTGGAACTTCAGGACACAGTTGAGGAGTTGTAGGAGATAATAGCTGAACAACAGACTGCAATGACACAGAAGGACGACGACATCCGGGATCGAGATGAACGTCTAACTAATGCTAAAGAGAAGCTGATGCAGACTGAAGGAGAAAAGGAACAACTGATCGAGACGGTCGTGGAGCTGAAGAAAAAGCTGAATGAAGAAGCTACCAAGAGGGCGAGAGCTGAAGACGCATACGAGGAAGCTTATCAACGAACTGGAAGAGCAGTAAGGGACGCACAAGCAAAGAGGATGAAAATGGAAGAGATGGATAAAGCATTCAATACCATGATCAATCGAGCTCAAGATCAGGTCATGGGTTATCCAATTCAGTTCGAGACTCTGCCATCATACGTGGTAGATCGCCGAACCATGTTCCGTGTTATGGAAGAAGAGCGTCAAAAGGCGACTGATTATCTTAATAGATCATCGTAGGAAATTTGTCTGTTTTGCAAGTAATAAGTGTTAAATAATGTGTAAATCTCGAGTGTTAAGTAACCATGGGATATGAAAATGATGATGTTGTCCTGTAACTTTTATAGTTCAGGAAAGGAATGTAAATGGCAGTGATGCTATTATTGTTATGTTTTTCAAAGTTATGATGAATAAATAAAAAGCTATTATTTTATTCAAAAGTGTTATGTGGTTATTTTTTTTTTGGAGGCAAGTTAATTAGAAAATACTTAAAGAAGTTGGGTAATAGTCTAATAGATGTTTTTTTTAACAGAAAATGCCTCCCAGACGTGAACCAGCCCGTCAGAGAACCAATGTGAGAACTAACAATAACGATGTTGAGGATAATCCCGTTCAACAACTAGTGACATTACTAACAGGAGCGTTGCAGAATCAACCTCAAAACCAAGGCACAACGTTTAAGGAGTTTAAGGCGGTCGGACCACCTGAATTTCGTGGATCAATGAATCCGGTCGAGGCACAGACCTGGATTATGGAGATTGAGAAGATATTTGAAGTCGCTAGGGTAGGGGATGAACAGAAGACTGCTTTTGCAATATTCATGTTGAAAGCAGAAGCTAGTTATTGGTGGCAGGCCAATAAAACCCGGGAAGGACCAGGAGTGATGACTTGGGATAGGTTTAAGGAGTTATTCTTTGAGACCTACTTCCCAGAGAGTTCTAAGAGTCAGTTAGAGGTTCAGTTTCTGGAACTAAAACAAGGAACGATGACGGTATCTGAGTATGCCGCAAAATTCAACGAATTGGCAAGATTTGCGCCATATCAAGTCAGCACAGACGAACGTAAGGCGAAGAGATTTGAACAGGGACTGAAACCCTGGCTGTACAGTAGGGTTTCCCTATTCCAGTTGAAGACATTTGCAGCGGTGATGGAGAAAGCAGTACTCGCTAAAGGTGGAGGTGAGGCAGTGACAAAGTTCAATCAGGAACAGAAGAAGAAAAAGAATGAGAATGAGATTAAGAATGGAGGTGGTAGCAGTGGAAACAACAACAACAACAACAACAACAACAACAACAACAACAGCAACAACAGCTTGAAGAGAAAGTGGAATGGGAACATGGGTGCTGGAAACCATCAGGGTAACCAGCAAAATAAAAAGTTTGAAGCATGTGCGACATGCGGGAAATTTCACAAGGGTGCGTGCTTGATGGGGAAACGAGTTTGCTACAATTGTGGCCAGGAGGGTCACATCGCCCCAAATTGCACTCAACCGAAGAAGAAAGCGTGCTTCACGTGCGGATCTAAGGATCATTTTGCTCGTGAATGCCCTAAGAAGAAGGAGGGAGGGACAACCAGAAGCAATGGAGGTAACAATGGAAGTACATGGGACATTACAGGACCTGCAGCATTAAACAAACCCACAGCCAGAACCTTACTGTGCAAGATGATGTGCAATCAAAAGATGTGGTGTCAGGTATTATCCCAATCAATGATATTAATGCATATGTATTATTTGATTCGGGTGCTACTTGCTCGTTTATATCTGATGAATTTGCCAAGAGGTTAGAATTGCCTAGAGAAGAACTGAATTTTCCTTTGAACATAGAAATTGCGAATAAGGAAGTAATCCATGTTAGATTCGTATACAAGAACTGTAGGGTGAACATTAAGGAGAATATCTTGTTGGTAGATTTGATTCCGATTAGACTCGGGGAATTTGATGTAATTTTGGGAATGGATTGGTTGTTCAAATACGGAGCGGTAATTGACTGCCAAAAGAAGTGTGTAAACCTTATGACTCCGTCAAAGGTAGTATTTTATGGTAGCAAGTCGCCTAGACAAATGAAATGTCTGACGACTATGCAGGCCAAGAAATTATTGAGTCAAGGTTGTGTGGGCTATTTAGCTTACATAGTCGATACTCAGAAGAAGGGGGTAAAACTAGAAGAAATACCGGTAGTGAGAGAATTCGAAGACGTGTTTCCAGAGGATTTGCCAGGACTTCCGCCTAACCGAGAAATTGAGTTCGTGATCGACTTAGCGCCGGGAACAACACCTATATCGAAGGCCCCGTACAGAATGGCTCCGGTAGAAATGAAGGAACTCATGGTGCAACTGCAAGAACTACTGGACAAGAAGTATATTCAACCAAGCGTGTCACCGTGGGGAGCGCCGGTATTATTTGTGAAGAAGAAGGACGGATCAATGCGTCTTTGCATTGATTATAGGGAGTTAAACAAGGTCACTATTAAGAATAGGTATCCGTTACCTAGAATAGATGACTTGTTTGATCAGTTGAAGGGTGCTAAATACTTCTCGAAAATAGATTTGAGAAGTGGGTATCACCAATTGAAGGTAAGAAAGGAGGATATACCTAGAACGGCATTCAGAACTCGGTACGGACATTACGAGTTTCTGGTGATGTCTTTTGGTTTAACAAATGCCCCTGCCGCGTTCATGGATTTGATGAACAGGGTATTTAAACCATTTTTAGACAAGTTCGTAGTGGTGTTTATCGACGACATTCTGGTGCATTCCAAAACTCAAGAAAAACACGTGGAACATTTACGTCTGACATTGGAGACACTAAGAAAGGAAAAGTTATACGCGAAGTTCTCTAAGTGTGAATTTTGGCTCGATCGTGTACAATTTGGGTCATGTGATTGACAAGGATGGGATTTCAGTAGATCCATCAAAAGTGGAAGCTGTAATCAATTGGGAACAACCAAGAACACCTTCGGAGGTGAGGAGTTTCTTGGGGCTGGCCGGTTATTATAGAAGATTTATACAAGATTTTTCTAAGATAGCCATTCCGTTAACAAATTTGACACGAAAAGCTGTGAAATTCGTTTGGACGGAAAAGTGTGAAGAGAGCTTCCAAGATTTGAAGAAGAAGCTAAGTATGGCACCTGTGTTAACCCTGCTAGATAATACAGGAAATTTTGTGGTGTATAGTGATGCCTCACACAAAGGATTGGGTTGTGTTCTTATGCAAAACGGCAAAGTTATTGCCTATGCATCAAGACAACTAAAGGATTACGAGAAAGGTTACCCGACTCATGATTTAGAATTGGCTGCAGTGGTATTTGCTCTGAAGATATGGAGACACTATCTTTATGGAGAGAAATGTGAGATCTACACAGACCACAAAAGTCTGAAGTATATTTTCACTCAGAAGGACCTGAACATGCGTCAGAGGAGATGGATGTAATTGATAAAGGATTACGATTGTGAGATCTTTTATCATCCGGGCAAAGCGAATGTGGTTGCGGATGCTTTAAGTAGGAAAGGTCGGGAGAAATTAATGCTGATAACAACTCAGGAGGAGCTCATTTCAGCAATGACAAAGTTAGAACTGGAAATCAAATTTCCACAGGAATCCGACGAACAACTATTTCAGATAGAAGCTGGTCCAACTTTAGTGGACAAAGTGAAGGATGCTTAACTACAAGATGAAGAGTGTGGGAAAATCAAAGAGAATCTGGTTGAAGGCGGTGATGTAAAATACAAGGTCGATACCGAAGGATTACTACGGTACGAGGGAAGAATCTGGGCTCCAGCAACACCAGAACTGAAAAATGAAATCCTGACCGAAGCTCATAGCTCAAGATATTCGATTCATCCAGGAAGCACGAAGATGTATCAAGATTTACGCCGACATTTTTGGTGGCCGAATATGAAAAGGGATGTTGCAGAATGCGTGGCTAAATGTTTGACATGTCAAAGAGTAAAAGCCGAACATCAAAGACCCAGCGGATTACTTCAACCGTTGGAAATACCGGAATGGAAATGGGAGCATATCACGATGGATTTTGTGGTGGGTCTTCCAACTACTCAGAAAGGATACGATGCGATTTGGGTAATAGTAGACAGACTGAAAAAATCAACACACTTTTTGCCAATAAAGATTAGATTCAATCTTGATCAGCTGGCAAAACTATATATTAAAGAGATCGCTGCAAGACATGGAGTTCCAGTGTTAATTGTGTCAGACAGAGATCCGAGGTTCACATCAAACTTCTGGAAGAGACTACAAGAATGTATGGGAACACAATTGCGAATGAGTAAGGCATATCATCCGCAAAAAGATGGCCAAAGCGAACGAACGATCCAGACATTGGAAGATATGTTGAGAGCATGCGTCATGGATTTCAAAGGAAGCTGGGAAGAGCAATTACCGTTGGTGGAATTTGCCTACAATAATAGTTATCAAGCGAGCATCGGCATGCCGCCTTACGAAGCGTTATACGGCAGAAAGTACAGAACTCCACTGTACTGGGATGAAGTTGGTGAACGTCAACTGTTAGGACCAGAATTGGTGCAACAAACTGCTGAGGTTATCAAACTCATCAGGATAAGATTGGTAGCAGCTCAAGACCGACAAAAGAAGTATGCTGATCAACACAGGCAAGATCGTGCATTTGACGTAGGAAGCTATGTATTCCTAAAAGTTTCTCCTTGGAAGGGGAAAATTCGTTTCGGTAAGAAGGGAAAACTAAGCCCGAGGTTTATTGGACCCTTTGAAGTGCTGCGAAAAGTTGGAGAGGTAGCTTATGAGGTAGCTCTACCTCCAGAGTTGGAAAACATTCATAATATTTTTCATATTTCGGTGTTACAACCATATAAACCCGATTACAAGCACGTAATCGAGTACAAACCGTTGCAGTTCGAGAAAGATTTGTCTTATGAAGAGGTTCCTATCCAGATAGTCTACAGGAAAGAACAAGTGCTCAGGAATAAAGTGATACCTTCTGTGAAGGTGATATGGAGAAACCACAACGCTGAAGAAGCAACGTGGGAACTCGAAGAGAAAATGTTAAAAGAATACCCTGAGTTATTTGTTTAATCTGTGTCTTCGATTCTGAGGACAGAATCTTTGTAAGTAGGGAAGAATGTAACGAATGTGTTGTTTGAGTTGTGATTCTGAGGACAGAATCCTTATATGAGGGGAATGATGTAACATTCCATATTTTTTTAAATGTAAGTTATAAATATTTATTAATTTATATAAATATTTATTGGATATGTTTATTATTGAATAAGTAATTATTCAATTTGATTGAGTTTATTTAGTTAATTATTTATTTGCTAAATAATTAATGTGATTAGTTAATTATTTATTTGTTAAATAATTAATGTGTTATGTGGATTGAATTATGTGATTAAGTAATTTATTTAATAAATTGTTATTAAATAAAGTGTAACAAATAACTATGTTATAAAGAGTTATTAAAATAAATTAAAGTAATTTTGATTTAGTTTTGCCAAACAAGATGTAAGTATATTAACCCTTTATTTTTAAATGGTTTGCCAAACAAAGCCTTATGGCTTTTGGATTTCTTTTGAATTTAGTTTATTAAGTAAACAATAATATATAATATATATATATGGTAACCGATATATATTATTAGGGTAATAAGTGTGGCGTCAGTTTTATACGTTTTAAAAGTAAGCGTTGGTTTTTAGTTAATATTACGTATATACTATTTTGGCTTAAGCCTAATCAAAATTTGGAGTTTGTCTGAGATAGTTGAGAGAGAAAGACAGAGAGAGGAAAGCTCAGAGATTGTCAAGATTTTCTTCAGTGATTTACAAGGCTTTCTAAAATAAACAAAAAGGTAGGTGCTTATAACCTTAAATTATGTGTATGTAATCATATATGTTTCACGCTTTATACTTACTGTGAATTTGATAGTCTGTGTTCTTGAAAGTCATTCACTTTGTTAAGGTTTTTACCAAAAATTATCTGTAAAACATGTTCTAGAATTGGTTATGATGTTACATATTTTTATTGTTATAATTGTTATAGTTAGCATATATATGTGTGTTGTATGCTAAATTACGTATTCAAGAAATTGATTTTTTTCACAGTGGAAGCATGTGAGTACGAACTTGAGTGTAGAATCTATCAAAGGTTATATATATATAATTGTATGCTAACTGAGAAATTGGACTATACATGTTAATTGGGATATATATTGGTATACTTGTATTTTAAAGGAATCAAAATTGGTTAATAACAGTGTAAATTACATTCACTGCAAATTGATATTTCGTCAACGGAGTTTTTGTTTTAAAAGGAGTGTTTTCAAAGAATTAGTTATGATGGTGTTGATTAGTGGTAGATAATTAGTATATAGTTGATTGTTAACTTTTATGTGTAATTTTTATGAAGTTATATATGTTG
The DNA here is from genome assembly GCA_016801055.1 of Panax notoginseng. Lineage (NCBI taxonomy): Eukaryota > Viridiplantae > Streptophyta > Magnoliopsida > Apiales > Araliaceae > Panax > Panax notoginseng. The sequence continues at coordinate 127,437,209 of CM029021.1, forward strand.
TTGGATGTCATTGACCGTTAAAAATAAATTAGACAGTAGCTTTGCTCTGTCTTTCTGGGTTGATTCTGTGAGTTGCGGCGCCCCAGCGTCAAAATTCACGCCCCAGCGTCAAATTTCGCGCCCTGGCGCCAAGGTTCGCGCCCTAGCGCCAAAAATGGGCCAGTACCTCGCGCCCAGCGCTGTAGCTCGCGCCCCAGCACCATAGCTCGCGCCCCAGCACCACTGTTCCGCGCCCCGGCGCCGGAAAAGTGTCCTAGTTGGGCAGTTATGACCTCCTGTAGTAAAATGGCCATAACTTTTTCATACGAACTCCGATTGAGGTAATTCAAGATGATTTGGAAGGAGGACGAGTATACCTACAACTTTCATTCTTTAAGTTTTTTAATTTGAGATCTGTAACAGTAGTCAAAATGGTCATCTTTAGGACTACTGTGTATTTGGAGCCAATCGGAGGGCGTCGGGATGCACGAATGCAAGTGCAACCCTTTGGGTATTAGTATAACTTAATGATAACATGTTAGACATGTATTAGGATGTTGTATCAAGTTGTTAATGTACATGTGGTGCAATGGCATGATCATTTAAGTAGTTGTAATAAAGCTAAAAAAGTAATGTTCATGAAAGATGTGATGTTGTTTAAACTTAAACTTAGTTAGTAGCTATACTAAGAGTAATAAAGGAACTCATAAAGGTAATGTTAGTGTAACTAATGTGTATTGTCAATACATATGGTATGTGTAGGACTTGGGGTAAACGTGAATAGTAATTGTTTAACCTACACACGAGGCAAGTTCCCTAACCTTTGCTACTTTATTATTCAGCAAGGTTACTTTTCACTGTTATGTTACACTTATGCAAGTTCTCTAACTCTACTTTTATAATTGTGCAAGTTTTCTTAACTCTAAACTTGTTATATTAGCATGCAAGTACCTTTAGTTTATCGTTCAAGTTATTATAATTGTGCAAGTTTTCTTAACTCTAAACTTGTTATATTAGCATGCAAGTACCTTTAGTTTTTCTTCACCAACCACAAGTGGGGCCCACCAATTCTAGAATTTTCCACCAAAATGATAAACTCCGAAAATTCAACAATTTCTGAACCAGTCATCTCGTAAAATTCATAACAAATCATACGTTCATTTTTAACGGTTCAAAATTTGTGGACATATACTCAACTTATATATGTATAACATATCCAAAAATTACCACGATCCAACGGTCGGATTAAAAATTATAACCCTCGCAAAATATCTCAAAAACCCTGATTTTTAATACCTCCATTCCGACAAAAATACGGATAAAAATCTCAACATTAACTCCTTCATTTTTTTAACCACAAAAATATATCCCTCATTTATATCCACATAAAATAAATATTTTCTTATCATATGAATCAATAATTAATTATTCACAAATAATATTACAGAATCACATTTATGACAACCAGGCCGTTCCCAAGAAAGAGGGGGCTTTCCAATAAGGATTTCTCCTTACTGGCGCGCAATTAGATGACCAAACCTCTCCTTAGACAGAACTTTCTAGACATTGCCAATAATGCTATCTAATAATACTATTCAAATAATATGAATTATTGATCTGATAATGGGAAATACTGTGCAGCAACAATTATTGAACAACAATAATACAAAATTTCAACGTAGCAATTATTGAATCAATAAAATAAAATATTGAACAGTAATTACTGTAACAATTGTTGAGTAGTGCCTTCTTACGTAAGAATCAATAATTTTAAAAATACTGTGCAATACCGTGTGCTACTGTGCAATAACGCGTATTACTGTATTTTAACCACCGGGTATTCCAACAGTGTTAACGGTAACAACTACGCCGTTATTTGTAAAAACTCAAATTTGTCGTTTTCTTCACCCGACAGTTATTCGTTATGGGGCCCACAAATAGCTGCGCCGTCGTACGAATATTCCCCGACAGAAAGAATATTCCACGACCAAACGAATATTCCTCGACAACAATGATTATTTTATAACCACTTGTGTATTTTGAAAAAAATCATATATTACCCTTAACTTTAACATTTATCAATTTAACCATTTACTGCATAGTAATTATAAGAAAAATTGAATACTTATATTTCAAAAAATTCGGGGTCTTACAATCTCCCCTCCTTATGAAATTTCGTCCTCGAAATTTGCGTACCTGGTATTTCAAAGTGTTGAGAATACCTTCCTTTCATTTCAGATTCTATCTTCCCTGTCATCATAATTTCTCCATTGCTCATCTCCTGTATTTTAAATATCATTCTAGAATACAGCTTCAAAACAAGGGTTAATTTAACAAATTAACATATCACATAATATCCCGATATTATGACTGACCAACAAATAAGCTTAGGTAGGACACACTAGCGAAGGATTTACTCATCTCTCCCCTCCTAGTTGTATTCCTCGATCTTCGCCAGAGATCATATCCCCAAGCTCTGATACCAAATGTAACGACCCCAAAATAGGTTCATTCCATCCAACCTATTCTGAGTCGCCAAATACATGGTACAGAAAACAACTACAACTTTATTACAACAATTGTCGTGCAAAATACAACAACACATATGCTGTGAGTTTGGATACAAATATATACCAAATGTGACTCATGTTCCAACCGTGGACATCACCTCACAATAACACCTTACATAAAGGTATAATCAAAAACTGTTTTAGAAATTAGAATCTTTGGGAAGTGCTCAAGGAAACCCTCGTACATGGGAGGCCATGCTTCTAGGTTGTGATAGATATCATATGGCCACAGAATTGTCCTTGGTTGACCCAATAGTCCCCAAAGAAAAACGAGAAGATTACTATCATATTCTTCCTAATGGTGAGTCTTCTCTTGACTTATCATTATCTCCACTGTCTCTAATTGAGAATTATACTTCAAACAAACACCAAGATTATATAGGTAGTGCCCATAGATATACTCAGCAAGTGGATGAGCACAACCCTGTCCTATGATGACACGAGGTTGTATGTCATTAGACATCTTGTATGATAGTGACAAAACACCCTTCCAACGTTAGGTTCGCCTCACCCTATTTTCTTCACCAAATATAACTACTAAATGATGACCACCGTTCTATTCCCTTGTTACCCCCGCTCGACCCAGCTACACTCTTATTACCTGAAAGGAATTGTGAAGCAAAAGGGTGAGCACAACTAGCTCAGTAAAGAATATCATGACTAAAGATAAATAAATTATCAGTAGCCTTCATCAGTAATAAATCAGAGATTTAGAACATATGGTAGATGATAAAAAATTTAACCATAGTTGCAGCGGAACGAGCAATCCATTAGAAGAGTCAAATAGACTATAAAGTCTATTATCTTCTCCATGTTAAAAATCCACCAACAATGTTTTATCCCTGTAACACCAATCAACAATTCTAGTCCTCAATCATATGAATAACTCATAATCATAACTGTAGTTCTAAATTCCTCTTCTCATCCAGGACAAAGACAATTTTCATCACCTATCTTTACCTGAAACATCAAAGATCATGGTTATACCAAATCACAATTCTTGTTCATAATCATACTAATAATTTCATCTTTGTACTACGGGCCAAAGATATTCGTCAACAGTTTATCTTTGCACTACTGGCCAAAGATATTCAACAACAGTTCATCTTTGCACTACAGGCCAAAGATATTCAACAACATATCATCTTTGCACTACAGGCCAAAGATATTCATCAACAGTTCATATTTACACTACAAGCCAAATATATTCATCAACAGTTCATATTTGCACTACATGCCAAATATATTAATATCTCAAAGAATTATAATCATTTTAGAATTTATATAAACAATAATTATAACCATGTTGATCAATTCACCTTTGCACTTAAGCTTAAGATATTCAATTATAAATTCAATGGTTATGATCATACCAGTCACAATTCAACTTTGCACTACAGGCCAAAGAGAACCCTAGTCATGATCATACCAATAATCTACCCATCTTTACACTCCAGTGAAAGAGAATTTCAACATCAAGGTTATAAAAATGTTATATATAATAGTAAAATCAATATAATCAAAACATCTAGATTTAATCTCAAGAGTAATATTTATAAATCAACTATAATTTAGTTAGAAAAAGAAACCAATTTTGTCTTGAATAGTACCCGTGAATAGTAACTCGTGAATAGTAATTCGTGAATAGTAACTCATGAATAGTAACTCACGAATAGTAACCCCGACATGAAAAAAGTAGAAATTCCACAATAATATACATACCAATATTTCGGTATAATGATATTGAAAGAATAATATTCTTAAGCTTATAAACAATTTATTTAAATTGTTTACACTTTACTAATTAATGTATTTAATCATCATAAAATGCCAACTCTTAAGATTTCATCATCAATAACCAAAACCCTCATCAAAAATCTGCATATACGTCATATATAGGATTCTCAAGCCATAAAATCCTATTTTCCAATTTTCTTACTTCACATAACATATTTAATTCATTTTCTCATAACTAGACTATTTTCATGAAAAATACCAAATCCGTTCCAAAAATATTTCTTTTCTGAAATTTAGCATAATATAGTCCCATAGTGAACATATATTTTTCTCAGAATTTTTAAAAGTCATTTACTATTTTTCATATGGCCAAAATAGCCGAATATTTAGACATTTATCAAAAATTGTACTTTTGTCTAAAAATTCTGAAATTTACAGAGTATACTTCTATCATATACATGTACTCCCAATAAAAATTTCATCAATTTTGGAGTTAACCACAAGGAATTATAAGCTGTTACTTCTAAAATAGTCTTTTCTCATAAAATTCATAACTCTCAATCTATACATCCAAAAATCACCATTTTTGGACACAATCAAGAAAACTCATCAAAATATCATTTCAAATTTTTCTAGAATTTTTGAAGATCAGAAAAATTACGAAATTAAAAATCATAACAACCCTTAAAATCCCTTAATATCCCTTACTATCCCTTACCTCAAAAGAGCAGTACTTCTGACTGGATATCGGATATGATGCTGAAGAAAACTTGCACTGATGAATAGCAACTCACCAAGTATCTAAAAACTCACAAAATATGCTTTATAATATAGAGAGAGAAAGAGAGAAAACTTGTTTCTGGTGTGATTTTCAATTCTAACTTAGCCCTCTATTTATAGGAAAATTTTGGTAGGTTTGACCTGCAACCTGATGGCTTTACCTGCTACTATTCCCACCCACCACATTTGAAATATAATTCAGCACATTTCTTCACCAACCACAAGTGGGGCCCACCAATTCTAGAATTTTCCACCAAAATGATAAACTCCGAAAATTCAACAATTTCTGAACCAGTCATCTCGTAAAATTCATAACAAATCATACGTTCATTTTTAACGGTTCAAAATTTGTGGACATATACTCAACTTATATATGTATAACATATCCAAAAATTACCACGATCCAACGGTCGGATTAAAAATTATAACCCTCGCAAAATATCTCAAAAACCATGATTTTTAATACCTCCATTCCGACAAAAATACGGATAAAAATCTCAACATTAACTCCTTCATTTTTTTAACCACAAAAATATATCCCTCATTTATATCCACATAAAATAAATATTTTCTTATCATATGAATCAATAATTAATTATTCACAAATAATATTACAGAATCACATTTATGACAACCAGGCCGTTCCCAAGAAAGAGGGGGCTTTCCAATAAGGATTTCTCCTTATTGGCGCGCAATTAGATGACCAAACCTCTCCTTAGACAGAACTTTCTAGACATTGCCAATAATGCTATCTAATAATACTATTCAAATAATATGAATTATTGATCTGATAATGGGAAATACTGTGCAGCAACAATTATTGAACAACAATAATACAAAATTTCAACGTAGCAATTATTGAATCAATAAAATAAAATATTGAACAGTAATTACTGTAACAATTATTGAGTAGTGCCTTCTTACGTAAGAATCAATAATTTTAAAAATATTGTGCAATACCGTGTGCTACTGTGCAATAACGCGTATTACTGTATTTTAACCACCGGGTATTCCAACAGTGTTAACGGTAACAACTACGCCGTTATTTGTAAAAACTCAAATTTGTCATTTTCTTCACCCGACAGTTATTCGTTATGGGGCCCACAAATAGCTGCGCCGTCGTACGAATATTCCCCGACAGAAAGAATATTCCACGACCAAACGAATATTCCTCGACAACAATGATTATTTTATAACCACTTGTGTATTTTGAAAAAAATCATATATTACCCTTAACTTTAACATTTATCAATTTAACCATTTACTGCATAGTAATTATAAGAAAAATTGAATACTTATATTTCATAAAATTTGGGGTCTTACACACAATACATTGTACGAAGGGTTGATCCCCCTAAGTACGTGGAGTCCTTATAGTTTTATGACTGTTAAAGTTAAAGTTGAAAGATTACTTATAACTGTGGACATGATTCGTGGTCATTAGACCCTCAGTGAATGTTATAATTTTTAGAAAGTTAATAGAATATATTGTTCAGTTCTATTGAGCCTAATATTGGCAATTGATGTGAAAGTTTAAAGATTTACTTATTGTTATTTTAAGTGGGCCTTGTTTGCTCACTCTTGCCTGTAAAATTTCTTACAGCTAAAGTTGAAACGGGTGACGTACCTAGCACCAGTAAGGGAAAAGGAAAGATGAATAAATACTAAAGACTTGTAATAGTTTTGATAGTTTACTTTCAGAATTTGATTTAAAGATTGTAATGAAGTTATTTAATTTTCCTCATTTGAATGATTGTTGTTAAAGGTTGGATAACCTGGGAGATTTCTTTTATTTAAGTTTAATCCTGTATGGGCAGGTTTTCTTTTATTATTCAATTCTATTATGATTGGGTAGTTAAAAATGAATGTTTTGATTACGTGAACACCAAATCTTGAGGTAATGAAGTACCGGGATTTGGGGGTGTCACATCAACTACCCCAGTAAAGAATATTATGACTAAGATAATATACAACAAATTATCATTAGTCTTTAACAGAGAAAAATCTGATAGAATATAATAGACAACAAGTTTTAGATCAACAACTGCAGCGGAAACAATAATTCATTAGAAGAGTTAAGTAGAGAATGAAATCTACTATCATCTATGAATTTAAAAGTCCATCATCAATATTTATCCCTGTAACATCAATCAATATATATCTTGAATCAAATACTCATCTTTGCACTACGGGCCAAAGATATTCATTTGTATCACCAGTTGGTCATGTTCATCTAACACATGTTCATCTTTACACTACGGGTCAAAGATATTCATCAGGTAATCATTCATCTTTGCACTACAGGCCAAAGATATTCATCAAGTATCACCATTAAGGACTGAGGATGATGAAAAACATTTTAAAGAACGAATCCAGTATGATAAAAGGACAAAGTTTAGAGATTCGTACTTTAGATAATTCAAGTTTAAAAATACTACATAATAAAACATAAAGGAGAAAAATTCAAGAATGACGATCAAAATATGGATACAAACAAAAATAGTAACCATAATGGACATCTGGGACAAAGAAGAGAAAATTTTATTTTTCGGTGAATAGTAGCGTGTTCGTGAATAGTGCCGTATACGTGAATAGTATCGTATACGTGCATAGTAACCCTGACACAAAAAGTTTCAAATTTGATTAAAAGTTCAGACCAATATTTCGGCATAATGATATTGAAAGAAATAATACTATTTACAAAAAAATAACATCCCTTACCTCAAAATAACAGTATTTCTGATCGAAATATCGGGTGTAAAGTCGAAGGAAACTTGCACTGAATAGCAACTCTCAAAGTATCTAAATACTCACAAAAATACGCTCGATAATATAGAGAAAAAGAAAACTTGTTTCTGGTGTGATTTTCAATTCTGACCTAATCACCTATTTATAGGAAAATGTTAGAACGTCAAAGCAGACTTAACCTGCTACCTGATGACTTTACCTGTTACTATTCCCGTCCAACACTTTTGAAATAAAATTTTAGCACATTTCTCACCAACCAAAAGTGGGGCCCACCAATTCTAAAAATTTTTAAAATATTTTAAATAATCAGTAACTTCAATAATTCATATAAAATAGCCCTTTTATTAGAAAAATTCGAATCTCATGTCCATTCCACACGAAATCGAATTCTCTACAACTTTGTAGCTTTAAGTTTTTCCAAATTCCAAACCGAAAATATCCAAAATTCACAAACGGATGATTTTTAATACCTCATAAAATTCATAACAAATTATACATTAATTTTTAATGGTTCAAAATTTGTGGACATATATTCAACTTATATATGTATAATATATCCAAAAATCACAACGATCCAACGATCGGATTAAAATTATAACTCACGCAATAGAGCTTTAAGAACACTGTTTTGATTTTTAAAACTTCAATTCCAACAAAATACTGATAAAACACCTCAAAATTAAATCCTTCATTTATATCCACATAAAAACAAATATTTCTTTATCATATAAATTAATAATTAATTATTCACAAATAATATTAGAGAATCACAATTATGACAACCAGTTCATTCCCAAGAAAGAGGGGACTTTCCGATAAGGATTTCTCCTTACTAGCGCGCAATTAGGTGATCAAACCTCTCCTTAGACAAAACTTTCTTAGACATTGTCAATAATGTTATCTAATAATATTATTCAAATAATATGAATTATTGATCTGATAATGGAGATATTGTACAGTGACAATTATTGAAACAACAATAATATAAAATATCAACGCAGCAATTATTGAACCAATAAAATAAAATATTGAACAGTAATTACTGTAACAATTATTGAACTTCTTACGTAAGGATCAATAATTCAACAATACTATGCAATACCATGTGCTACTGTGCACCCACGCGTATTACTGTATTTTAACCACCGAGTATTCCAACAGTGTTAACGGTAACTACTACGCCGTTATTTATAAAAACTCAAACTTGTCGTTTTCTTCATCCGACCGTTTTCCGTTATGGGGCCCACAAATGACTGCGCCGTCATACGAATATTCTCCGACAGCAAGAATATTTCACGACCAAACGAATATTCCCCAACAAAATGAATGTTTTATAACCACTTGTTTATTTTGTAAAATTTACACATTTCACCCATAACCAAAGTATTATATCAAATTAACACCCTATTATTCAAAATAATAATTAGAGAAAATTTGATTTTATTTATAATAAGTTGGGGTCTTACACTTTATATAACTTTACTAATAATAAGGATTGCTTCAGGAGGAGATGTACAAAAAGTAGTACCAAAATCAAATAGTACCAAATAAGGATTAAAATGGGGGAAAGAAAAATTCTTAAGAACATTTCAAAAGCTGTATCAAAATGGAAACACAATTTAAAAAACATGATACAAGTGGGCTGATTATGCCACCCAACGCTCTGTTTTTTGTCAACTGTATTGCTCCAACGCAGAGTGGAGACTGCAGTTGAGTTTAATTATTGCTCATGAAGTGCAAACATGAACACTATGTCTTCAAATACCCAAGTTTGTCTTCATAATCACATAGAAACATGTAAACTTATATTGTTTATGTACATAATTTTAGCTCTACTATTTGAAGTACCAATAATTTGTTGCGATTTTTGAATTATGAAATAGTGAATTCAACATGTTTTTGATTATTTGTATACTCTTTTCCGGTAAATTGCTTGACCACGTTTATACTATTTGGTTGACAAATTATAAATAAATAAATAACTCATGGTTGTCCATTATATGTGTGGCAATTATCAATGACTTTACAAAAAGTGAATTAATTATTTAGAGACTCCACTCTGCAGTAACAACTAATCGTTCACCCACAAAGCAATCATCCCATCGAAGCACAACTCATTTAGTTTTTAGCTAGATTACACAACTCATTTAATTATTTTCTCCTAGCAAAAATTTGTCAAAGTTGAAATGGGTCTTCAATCGCCATGATTGGTTAAAAGAGGGAACATAATATCAAAAAGACTAGTATTACATGATTCAAAACACAACCCACTACTTAAAAATCATATAAACAAGTAAATTCAAGACAAAACAAACAACCGTTTGTAAAATAGAGGGATAAAACTTACTGGGTAATCTTCAAAGTAAGTTTTATTGCAGAAAAAGAGAAGATTTTGCAGAGAACTGGGTTTAAAAAAATAAGGAGAAGGGTAGCTTCATAAATTTCAGAAGATAATATTAGAAAAGGGATAAATTTGTTGTGGTCGCATGAATCTAAATAGAAGCTGGTAAACTAAAAAGTAGAGATTCAGCGATTACCGGCATAAACAATAGATGAAGAAGGGAGAGAAGATTACCGGCGAAAGAAGACAAAGGAGCAGCAGCGGATTCAGCGAAGGAGAAGGGCAGCAGCAGCAATTTGAATTAGAGAAATAGCGATCTGGGTTTGATTTGGGATAAAAGACGGAAGAGGTTATTATTGTCCCAAAAAAAAATTTCTCGCTCAGAGGCTCCTCTGGATACTATAGATTTATTTTTATGTCTAACCAATTAAGAGCTATTAAGAGGCAAAAAAAATTTTGCCAAACAAGATTTGCCTCTGACCGAATCAGAGACAAATTCATTAAGACCCAATAAGAGGTAATCAAACATAACCTTAGAAAGGAAAAAAATTGTCGAATAGACCAAATGTGTAATGAATGGTCTATGTTGGGGCTTATTTACAATTTTTTTTACCTAAAAGAGAAAATCAAAAGGTTATAATAAAAATATGCAGATATTAAGGTTCTTTGCAGAGATCTCCTATTAACTGGGAGAAACAAGTATATGCTCTCTCCATTCTACTTGTATTCTCGTTTGATACGATTTGGATAGGATAGAGTGGTGTACACTTGAGACATGGAAAAAAATTGCTAACCTTTTCTTTTTAGGTGTTGTTTGATTAGTACTGAATGGCTGATCGATTTAGTCATTTAGTGTGTTTGTTTCGAAAAAAATTTATCTATGGTTGAATGAGTCAGCCATTTAGACTAAGAGTGTAAACGAACCGAGTCGATCCGAGTATTGAGTTACTCAGATTTTGTTCACAAAACTTATCGAGTATAAAAGAAGGTTTGATTGAGGCTCATTTAGCTATCGAGTCGAATATGATTCCGAATCGAGCCCGAGCAGTTTGAACTTTTCGAACGAATATAATCTGAGTATCAATAAAAAAATTATAATTTAAGAAAGTTCGAGTAATTTATCGAACTTTAAAATGTGCTCATATTTGATTTATTTATATTTCGAGTCGAGCTCGAATCGAATTTTTAGTCGAGCGAGTACAAATTGAACCCGAACTGTTTGCTCATTTTACAGTCTTAATTTAGGCTGAATGGTTAAGTCTCATATTTTTGGCTGAATTACGGCTGAATGAATTTTTTTTTTACAATATTAACTATTATATTATATTAAATAATATTAAATAAATTTACAACAATTTTGAATTTTTTCAGAGGAATAAAATAATAAAAATATGTTATTCAGATGTTTCAGATATGTCATTTATCAAATAACTTTTTTCATTCAGATTCATTCAGTTTTTATCAAACACTCCCTTAATAACAAATTTTAATATTACTGTTTGTTAACGCCAAGTTTCGTCTGCGCGTCCAATCACAGAATCCAAGCGCTGAAACCTGCACAATAATAGATCACACAGAAGCTTGACGGCCGTGCCGCCGGGGGATAGCTCCGGTGTGAGAATAAGTACAGGCCGTTTACAAGGTTTAACAATGGAGGTTATGTGTTTAGTGCTCAAAGTAGGTATTACCTGTTAATTGTAACATTGGCCTTGTATTTATAGAGCTCCCACCACCTTGGTATCCTTCTCCGAATTAGAGTAGGACTCCTAAATATGTTAGTTACCATATTTGGGTCCAACACAATCTCCTTAAAAGGTGCAAGTGAATTCCCTTTCCAACACTACCTTTGGAGTTGTCTTGTTAGCATATGATTAGGGTTAATACCCTTAATCACGTAAACTCCTTGTCACTCCAACTTTACATGTGGGCTGCTCACATGTTTAGGCCCAACCCAACGGCCAAGCATAAACACCGGTCTGGGCCTCGGCCTAGAAGACGCAAAGACCCGATCTCGACCCTTACGATGACAACCGGGCCTTGGCCTATTGGGCTCGGGCACCCGACCCCGATCTCTTATATCCGAACATACGAGCTCGACCTCCTTGGTTCCGGTCCAGGCATTCAGCCCAACAGAGGATCGGTGAAACACTCCCGAACATTGCCCCCAGTCTCTTGTTATAAGATATTTATGACAGGAGACTTGAAAGGACATGAATTTGGGTAGTCACGCCATAATGATGAGCTGTCTCGGGAACCCAAGCGGTTTCTCCTCAGTCAGCGAGCTGGTACACATTTTTCCAAGACTGGGCCCCACCTACCACCAATAGCCGTCTTTGGAAACCGTGCCAGACGGGCTATATAAGTTCCCCAACATCCATCACTGTCACTTTTTCAAGCCTTCAATATTTTAAATCTTTGTCAAATTTTTTCGGCAAGGGCGATTTCCGGCGAGATACTCATTTCACCAAATTTCTTCGATTCCTGCCATTTCCATTCCAAACTCCTATTTTTGTGCCTTATCTCCTTTCAAACCATCTCCAACCACCTCAAATGGCTGATTCTAGCATTCCTCCCCCCACAACGGTCACAGCGGCCGGTACTCCCACCCTCACCGCCGGCGACCTTCTACAGGTTGAGTTTTCCACGGCTCCAGCTGACATTCCTATTGAGGATGCCGATGCTCAAATTCGCCGCCTCTATGCCTCCGCGACCGACTATGCTGTCATCAACACTGTTTCCACCATCACCCAATCTCAGCTATCCGACATTCGAGCAGTATTCAATATTCCCCAAGAGTACAAGCTTCGGGTGGCTGAACCGAATGAAAGGATGTTCTGGCGTCCCGAAGGGGGTTGGGTGGCCGTCCATCTCTATGCCCTGAAATATGGGATTCGGTTCCCCCTCCACGAGTTTATCTCCTCATTCCTCTGTCTGGTCGGGATCGGGTTCTCGCAGCTGGCCCCGAACTCCTACATCCAGCTAGTCAGCTTCATTGCTCTATGTCAAGAAGCTGGCATATATCCAGGTTTGGACTTCTTCTTTGTCCTATTTTCTATCGGCCGATCGAAGGAACCAGGCCTTCGCCATCTAAACCGTGTATCTGGCCGTGCCACCTTCATGAAGACCCCCTCGAGCAATAAAGGTTGGCATTCACAATGGTTCTTCATGAGGGGAACCGACCTCAACCTTTTACCGAACTGGGCCTGTCTTGAAGAACAGCCCTTGAAGGTAACCAGGTTCCCGAGGGGTCGTGCGGCTGCCTTCAAAAAGTTTTATGCCCTTCTGAAGCAGACCAGCTGGGGTCTGGGGATCGTATCCAACGAATCTTGGCTCTACGAACACGGCTGTAAGTTGTCATATCCGAACACATTCATCTGTATTCCCATTCCTTTGTTATCGTTTCTTTCTTATGACCTTTTTGTCTTATGTTGTAGTGACTATCTTCAAGCCCGATGGTGCTGAAGTGGCTCTGACCCCACTGCAGGTCATCGCCGAGCCCATCCACCCTCCTGCCGCTGATGACTCTCCTTCAGACGAGGCTGTCCTTATTGCCGAACTGTCGGTCGGTTCGTCAACCGGGCCTCTACCCGAATCTTCCCAGGCGGACGCTTCCACAAAAAGTGTGTTGCAGATGAAGGGGACCGATAAGATGGCTTTGCTAAAGAAGTCAAAGAAAAAGTCTTCCTCTACCCGAGCCCCCCCCCAAGACCATCGCTTCGGTCCCCCCGAAGCCAGCTGCAAAACCGACCCCTCCTCCTCCTACCATAACGACAGTGGACGAGGAGTCGGAGGGTACTGAGGATCGGCCTCTCGAGCCTCAACCGAAGAAGCCGCGTCTGATCAAGGTGTCTTCCCCGGTCGAAGAAATAGTCGGTCTGATCCCTGCTGCCACCCCGATGTCCAAAGCCAACTCTTCCGATGGGTCACCGGCCACCTGTTGGTCGAAGAGTCCTACCGATAAATTCCCCTTCCATTTGCTGGATCAGTTTAGGCTCTCGGGTGACGATGATCGATTCAAGAACTTTTCTTCAGAGGATTTTCTGGTTACCTATCTCAGAGCCCAGACTCAGGTATTCATCTTCGTTTTTATATTGTTTTTCCTTTACCGCTTTGTTGTGTTTTGTCTGATCAATTCGCCTATGTATTTAGGCCAATGCCATCCTCGCTCGGGCTATCGCTCCTCTTGCCCGATCTACTAAGAGAGAGGTCCAGCTGAGAACCGATGTGGGCATTCTCGAGGGCGAGCTGCAGGCCCAGGATGCTGAACTTAAGAAGGAAAGGGACCTTCACGCCGACACCCGAAATAAGGTGACCCAGGCTAACCGTCGGATTGCCGAACTCGAAGAACAAAATTCCCTACTACAACAAGAGTTCGTCGGTCTCACCGATCATGCCAAGAAGCTGGTGCATGACAATGAGCTTCTGATCGAAGAGAACAGTGTTCTGGTGGGGAACCTTCAGGTCATCGAGGGGAAGTTCGTCGGGGTTCATGCTCAGCTGAGTACCCTGATTCATGCGAACAACACCTTGGTGGCCGAACAGGCCGTCATTAAGCAGGCTGCTATCAAAGAGTATGAGGAATCGCCCGACCTAACCGATAAGATTATGACCCAGTTTGCAGAGGGTGTCGAAACTTATCGGGAAAAGGCCCGGGCGAAGCTTGTTGATGCCGGTCTGGACGCCTCGATTCTTGATTCTTCGGACGAGGAATCCGAAGCCTAAGCCGATAATGGTTCCCCGTAGCTCCCTCCGGATCCTGTTCTTCATATCTGTAATTTTTCTTTTCTAAGTTTTGTAACTCACCTAACCAGTGAAGGCGACGGTGTATGTACCCAAAGCTTGTCTGATCGGGAATTGTAAAACTTTTTGAATATAAATGAAGACAAAAACTTTCAAAGTTGTTATCTCGACCAGTTTAACTTGACTTTTATCGAACAGTTGGGTCATTTATGACAATGTGGTCGATTTATGTCTAAAGTGTACTGTCTCGAATTTGCAACTTTATCGATCAGTTATACTTGTGGCGTTTAACAATCAGTTAAGTTCTCTCGGACTGTCTGATCGTTTTACGCTCGAAGCTTATATGATCGGATTCATTGCTTTGTCAATCAGTTATACTTGGGGTGTTTATCAATCAGTTAAGTTCTCAGACTGTCTGATCGTTTTACGCCCAAAGCGTGTCTGATCGGTAAAGTAGTGCAAGATTAAAATGAAGTACAAGTGTTTCTCTAAGAGAAGTTTTCATTTCATTGATAAATTGCGTAAATTACATAATTAGAAGGAAAGAATAGGTGTGTATTTACTGGTAATATCTCCTAAGTCTTCCAGCATGCCATGTATTCTTTACCTCCGACCCATCCAATGCTCGAAGCCGGTAAGTCCCTGGCTTCGGCACTTCTACTATCTCATAAGGCCCCTCCCAGTTAGGCATTAACTTTCCTGTGTTCTGGGGGGTTGATGCCTCTGCCTCCCGAAGCACCAAATCACCTACTTCGAACCTCCTCAGCTTCACCTTCTGGTTATAGTGTCGGGATGTCCTCTGTTGATAAACGGCCAACCTCAACACAGCGGTGTCACGAGCTTCATCTAGCAGATCCAAATTTACTTTCAGACCTTCATCGTTGTAGAGTTCTTCGTACTGGCTGACCCGAAGGGTGGGGGAACCGATCTCTACTGGTATGAGTGCATCGGTTCCATAGGCCAGTTGGAAAGGAAAGTCTCCAGTGGTTGTCCTCGTGCTTGTTCGATATGCCCACAAAACACTGAGTAGTTCTTCGGGCCATCGACCTTTCAACTCATCCAGTCTTCTTTTTATTCCGTTGAGTAGGGTTCGATTGGTCACTTCTACTTGACCGTTTGACTGAGGGTGGGCAACCGAAGTCTTCCGGTGCTGAATTCCCAACTCTTCCAGGAAGCTTTCAAACTTTGACCCCACGAACTGTCTACCGTTATCCGAGACTACTGCCATCGGAATGCCGAACTGATATACTACTCCTTCTTTCAAGAATTTAAGGCATTCCTGTTCGGTGATCTTCTACAGTGGTTTGGCTTCGACCCACTTCGTCATGTAATCGATAGCCACTATTATAAAGCTGACTTGTCCCTTGGCCTTCGGCAGAGGCTCCAGGATGTCGATTCCCCATACTACGAAGGGGATCGAGGATAAGACCGAGTAGATTTCTTCGGGCGGTTGATGTGGGATGTTGCTGTTTAGTTGACACTTGGGACATTTTTTGACGAGTTCCTTGGCCTCTGTGTAGATGGTTGGCCAGTAATACCCGTGTCTTAGAATTTTATGTGCCAGTGACTTGGCCCCCATGTGATCCCCACAAATCCCTTCATGTACCTCCCGAAGTGCGTAGCTCGCCTCTGACGATGTTAAACATTTAAGTAAGGGAGAGCTGAAAGCTCTTCGGTACAAATCTCCGTCGATCAGTACAAAATTCGAACTTCGGTGCTTGATCTTCCTTGCTAGAATTCGGTCCGAAGGTAATGTTCCATCAGCCAAATAAAAGATATAAGGCGTAAGCCAACAGTTCAGCCAATCAACACATAGTACCTCTTCTTTCGGGACACTTAGCTGTTCCAATGTCTCCAGATACACCGAACCGTCGAAGGAGCTGGCTTCGGTTGACGCCAGTCGGGCCAGGGCATCTGCTACTATGTTGTTGGATCTATTCACTCCCTGACAGCTGACCGAGTTGAAGTATGTCAGTTTATTCTTTGTCTCGGCTAAGTACTTCGTCATTCTTGCCCCTCGAGCCTCATACTCTCTCGAAATCTGTTTGACGACCAGCTGCGAGTGACTATAGATGACCAAGTTTTGTACTTCTAGGCTTCGGGCCAACTTTAACCCGGCTAGAATGGCCTCGTATTCTGCTTCGCTATTGGTCGCTTTGAACCGAAATCGAATAGCTTGTTGGACTTTGAATCCTTCGGGGCTCGTCAGTATGACCCCTGCACCACTGATGTCTGACGTTGATGAGTCATCGACATATAGTGTCCATGAAGTCTTTATGTGTTGCGTTTCGGTCACCGATCCCACATCTGGCTCCGAGAACGAACATTCCACGACGAAGTCTGCTAGCGCTTGTCCTTTGATTGCTGTTCAGGGTTGATACTCTAGCGCAAACTGTGTTAGCTCCATTGCCCATGCTGCCAGTCTGCCCGAAACCTCAGGTCGGTGTAGAATTTTTTTCAACGGCTAATCCGTGTATACCACCACCACCCTACCCTGGAAATAATGCCGAAGTTTTCTGCTTGCTATGATCAAAGCATAGGCGAATTTTTCCATGTTCGGGTAACGAATTTCGGCGTCTCGAAGCACGTGGCTGACGTAGTATACGGGGAACTGATTTCCCCCTTTGTCCCGAACCAATGCCGCTCCCACAGCCATCGAACTTGCTGCCAGATAGAGATATAGGGATTCCGAAGGAATCGGTTTCATCAGCAGAGGTGCCGAAGATAGATATTGTTTGATCCCTTGGAACGCGTCCTCGCATTCTGAAGTCCACTGAAAGCTTTTCTCGTTCTTAGGCCCTTTTAAGGTATCGAAAAATGGTAGGCACCTTTCGGCCGACTTGGAGACGAACCTTCGAAGGGCTGCGATCCGACCCGTCAGTCTCTGCACATCCTTGTAAGACTTCGGGGATCTCATGTCTAGGATTGCCTGGATTTTCTCTGGGTTCGCTTCAATTCCCCTTTTGCTGACCAGATATCCTAGGAACTTCCCCAATCCTAGCCCAAATGTGCATTTGGTTGGGTTCAACCTCAGTTTGCATTTTTTTACTGTCTCGAAACAATTTTCCAGGTCTTCCAGGTGATCACGGACTGACATGCTCTTTACAATCATGTCGTCTACATAGACCTCCATGCTCCTCCCCAATTGTTTCGTGAACACAAAGTTCATCATCCGCTGATAAGTTGTCCCAGCGTTCAATAGCCCGAAGGTCATTTTCCTGTACGCATATATTTCCCGGTGTGTGATGAAGCTGATCTTCGGGATGTCTTCTTTGCACATCGAAATCTGGTGGTACCCCGAGAAGGCGTCCATAAAGCTCAGCATTCCGTATCCTGAAGTTGCGTCGATCAGTTGATCTATGTTGGGCAAAGGGTAGAAATCCTTTGGACACGCTCTGTTCAAGTCCATGTAATCGATGCACATCCTCCACTTCCCATTCTGCTTTTGGACCAATACCACATTGGCCAACCACTCCGGATAATCGATCTCGAAGATGAATTCGGCCTCCAGAAGTTTGGCAATCTCCTCATCGATTATTTTTTGCCTCTCCGGGGCAAAAATTCTTCATTTTTGTATAATTGGTTTCTTGCTTGGGTCCACGTGTAGTTTGTGTATTGCCACTGATTCACTTACCCCGAGCATATCACTCGGCTCCCATGCGAAGATGTCGGCGTAGACTTGGAGTAGTTCTATCAGTCCGGTCCTGAAAGGTTCTGCTAACCCTGAACCGATTTTGATTAACTTTTTTTTTCCTGGCACTAACTCTACATCTTCAGTTTCTTCGGCCGGAAGAGCAAGTGGCTCTGTGCTCCCCTCGGTGAATGGTTCGATCTCAATGGCCATTGTCTGTTTCCGTTTGCTGACCCCGACCCCTGAAGAAATCAAGCTGTTCCGGTAACACCTTCGGGCTATATTTAAGTCTTCTTTTACCTCCCCGATCCCGTTCGGTGTTAGAAACTTGATTTTAAAATGGGGTATCGATGTTACTGCTTGCAGGGCTGCCAAGGTAGGCCTTCCGAGGATCGCGTTGTATGTCGAGTCTATTTGGACGACAAAGAATCTGACCATTATTTCGACTTGATTTGGTGCTGTGCCGAACTTAACTGGCATTTCGATGGTGCCCGACACATACACCGAATCTCCACTAAATCCATACAAGGGTCCTTCTCCTCCCAAATCCATCTTCTTTCCTTGTAGGTCTAACCTCTGATAGGCATGAGTATATAGGATGTCGACCGAAGACCCGTTGTCTATCATCATTCTCTTCATATCCACTATCCCGACCTGAGCCGTTATTACCAACGCACCATCATGGGGCTCGATGAGATCCGTCGGGTAATCCTCGTCCGTGAATGAGATAGACGTTCCCAGATATGCCCGATCTTTTCTAGGAGTTGACCCCGTAACAGATAGCACTGCTCCCAAATGCCCACTTCTTTTTCTTTCCGATACCCGTCCAACAGAACCCCCCGAAATGACATCAACTACGCCTCGGACTGGAGGGTTCTGTGGAGTCTGAGTATCCAGAATCTGATCTGTGGTCTCTTCTCTAGGCACCGCTGCATTTCCCCGACCCGCTACATATTGTATCAGTTGTCCGTTCTGGACATTTTTCTCGATCATATCCATCAGATTAGTGCATGCTTCGGTCGAGTGTTCGGTACTCTGATGGTATTCGCAATACTTATCCCGACCTCTCCTTCCGGGTTTGGTTCGTCTGGTGCATGGTTCGTAGAATGGTTGATTCTTCATCTCCTCCAAAATCTTCGAACGATTCGTGGTAACGGGGGTATAGACCTTGCTGACATTACGATTGGGCAGTGGGGGTCGGTTACTTCCGGGCCCGCCGCCGTTATAGCTTTTCTTCTCTGCTCGATCTGATTTCCACTGGTTGTTGTCCGAACGCTGATAATTTGATTTTTCTCTGTCCTTGGACTTCTCATAAGACTGGGACTCCCAGTCTGGGAGTGTGGTCTGAAATTGCCCAAAGCTTCTTCTACAGTGATAAACCCTTCTGCCCGATGGAAAGCTTCGGTCAGATCTGTCGGAGGGTTGATCACCAAATCCTTCACCAGCTTCTTCGATCTCCCAACGTCTAGGCCGGTTGTAAAAAATCCCAGGACTTGAGGGGAATTCAACTCTGCTACCGATCCCACTGCCTCCCAAAATCTTTTCACATACTGGCCTAGGGTCTCGTCGGATCTTTGTCGGACCTGCATGAGGGACGCTGTGATCTTCCTTCGTCTTCAATTGCTTCCGAACCAAGCATGAAACTTTTCTCGAAGGTCATTCCATGACCCTATTGATACTGTCGTCAAGGTCCCCATCCACTCCCTGGCACTCTTCTTAAGGGTTGTAGCAAACATGTGGCATTTGGCTGCATCCGAATGCCCATAGTATGACATCAGCCGATCATACCCATCCGAATGGTCATAGGGATCTCCCAATCCATCATATGTCTCCATCGGGGGCATCTTCTTCTTTGGATCGGCTATCACCCGGTTGATTTCGGGCGAAAAGGGAGATCCTAAGCATGCCGAAGATATCCCTGTCGAGTTTTTTGCCCCTAGCAGTTTCTCTAGTTCAGCCACTCTTCGGGTAAGGGGGTCGGATCCTTCCTTATGAAGGGACGATCGGGGTTTGTCCCTCCCATAGTCAGGAGACGCTTCCCTCTCCGTTTGCCTAGACCTGCCTCGGTGTTCTGATCGGCGCTCGGCCGAATGACTTCTTCTTCTGCCCCTTCCGTCCCGAGAGCGACTCCTGTGTCTGCACTGTTCTCTTCTTGCCTCTCCCCGTCGAGGTGATCGGGATCGACTTCGGTTCCTACGCCTTTTGGAACACGCTTCTTGGTCTCCGGCCATGTTAGCCATCTGTTTCTCCAATTCCTCCTGCTGCAGCCGGAGTGCCAACATGGCATCTTTGTTCTGCTCCAGTTTCTTCTGCAGGAGAAACTCTCGTTGGTCTCGGCTACCTGCTCCTCTATCTTGCCTCACGAGGGCTTGAGAGTGTCCCTCGTCGGCCTGACTCGTTTGATGAGGCGTGTGTTGACTCTCGTGGAAGAGCTTCCGCCGAAGATCGTGACCCAGTATCTCTTCCACCTCCCGGACTTTAGACCCCAGTCGGTCCTTCACCGACCCCCTCACCTACGTGGTCTGGTGAGACTGTTGGGTCTTGGCCCTTTCTAAGACAGCGATGTTATCCTTACTCGCCATGGTCCGCTGCCGAAAAATGGTATTTGTGATTGCAAAGAAGCACTAAAGAGCCCCTCCTTCTAGCGCCAATGTTAACGCCAAGTTTCGTCTGCGCGTCCAATCACAGAATCCAAGCGCTGAAACCTGCACAATAACAGATCACACAGAAGCTTGACGGCCGTGCCGCCGGGGGATAGCTCCGGTGTGAGAATAAGTACAGGCCGTTTACAAGGTTTAACAATGGAGGTTATGTGTTTAGTGCTCAAAGTAGGTATTACCTGTTAATTGTAACACTGGCCTTGTATTTATAGAGCTCCCACCACCTTGGTATCCTTCTCCGAATTAGAGTAGGACTCCTAAATATGTTAGTTACCATATTTAGGTCCAACACAATCTCCTTAAAAGGTGCAAGTGAAATCCCTTTCCAACACTACCTTTGGAGTTGCCTTGTTAGCATATGATTAGGGTTAATACCCTTAATCACGTAAACTCCTTGTCACTCCAACTCTGCATGTGGGCTGCTCACATGTTTAGGCCCAACCCAACGGCCAAGCATAAACACCGGTCTGGGCCTCGGCCTAGAAGACGCAAAGACCCGATCTCGACCCTTACGATGACAACCGGGCCTTGGCCTATTGGGCTCGGGCACCCAACCCCGATCTCTTATATCCGAACATACGAGCTCGACCTCCTTGGTTCCGGTCCAGGTCTTCAGCCCAACAGAGGATCGGTGAAACACTCCCGAACACTGTTCAATATTGAAAAGAGTTAAAATAATTATTTATCCAATAATTACATTGGAGTGTGTCCTACTAATTAATTTTAGTGGAAGATGTACTCTCGAATTTGCACAATAAAAAAAGTCATTATTACATATCACCAATTTCTTTAAAAAAAATAAATTTAATATTACTAAATACTACTCCCTCCGTCCCAAATTATCTGTTGTTTTAGCAAAAAAAAAATTGTCCCACAATATCTCCTTTTTCAAGATTTCAATACATTTTTTTCCTTTATTTTCCAAGTTTGCCCCTTTATCCTAATTAATGATAGTCATTACTCTCATTCATGCCTCTCCTCTTTTTAAGCATCTTTTCATATTCCCACCAATAAGGATTCATGCGCAGAAAACAAAAAAGTCAATACATAAGGGTATTTTAGTATATTTATCGCATATATTGGTATGTGTGTGAAACTCTAGAAAAACAGATAATTTGGGACGGAGGGAGTATATTTTGAATATTCACGAGTCATGTGGACAGTCCAAACTTCGTGTGAGAAAACAACTCATCATTTTTTCTTTCGTTCTATTTTTCTCTCTTCCTCGTAAACGCTTCTTTAATTTCTTAAATTTAAATATTCTTCTCCTTATTCTCTTTAATCTTTAAATTGCACATGCAAGATGACTAGTAACGATCAGAATCTCGGTAATGTGGAGAAATAGCAGCAGGAGAGTACTCTCTCCGTTTCTTAATATAGGTCGTTTTAGAGATATATTTTTATTTTTAAATATAAGTCGTTTGAGAATTTTAAGTAAGCATTAATTGATTAGTTTTCAATATTACCCCGAGTAATAAATATAACTTTGATTCTTTCACTATTTTTTACCTAATAAATAACACTCTCTTTTTCTAATACAAAGGCAATATAGACAATTGAAAGTATATTTAATGTTTTGCAATCATTTTCTTAATACTTGTGCACAACTCTAAAACGACCTGAGAAGAGTAATAGATAAAGAAAAAATAATTTCATCTGTTGGATTTGTAATCTTATATCCTTTTATCTAATTCTTATAGATTTTAGAATATGTTTTTCAATAATATATCATATTTATCCTTTTATAAAAAAATTATAAATTTGAAATATATATGTATTTAGGTTTATTAAAAATTATGAATTTGTGCCCAAAAATGATATTTTTGGCCAAAAATATCACCACACAATGATACAAACCCCAATACTAACTCTCTTTCGTTAGTATTTACGTGTGTATATATATATACACACACGTGGACGGCCTATTTTTTCTAGTTTCTACTATTCAAAGGAACAAGACAATGTGTTAGAACAACAAAAGGAATCGAAATTGAAGATACTACTACTAGGTATGGGTATGGCCAAACAAACGGTCCCAAATTAGCAACAAAAAAAAAAACAAAACGGTCCCAATTAGCTGCCCGGCCAGTAAAACTAAAAGTCCGCAAAAAGGTACAGAGCCGAGGGGAAATGCTCGACTCACAACGGTCGAGGACCCACACGCTGACCAAACCCAAATCTTGCCTACTGCGCGTCATGAGATTTGGCATGGTCAATAAGCACGCCAAGAGAAGTATCCAACCTCTCCAAGAAAACGTGAGCTGAACAAGAAATTAAGAATATATTTATTTATAATACCCAAAATTAAAATTTATGTCCGAATTTTATTTGAAAATGCTTTTAAGGTATTGTAGTGCGTAAGAAATACAATATTTTCCGACAATTTCACATTTTATGTGCATTAACATTGTTAACGTACTACTCCAATTAATTGTGTATATATAAAAAGAAAAAAAAAAGTATGTATGCATGCCAGTCTTATTTTCTGAAATAAATCTATATATTGCTTTCTTTTGTTCATGCACGTGTAATTTCTCAAATGCCTCCCCCACTTCAAGACAATTAATTAATTAATTCCCAGCTAGTCTAGCTAATATGCCACGAATCTTCCTCCTCTTTCACCTATAAATATCATCATACTACTGATCCCACCTCCAAAACAAACCAACCTTCCAACAAATTAAAAGCCAATTTAACAGAGAAGAAATTAAAAATGGCCACCAGGTTGTTAGGCAAATCTAGGCCTTTGGGTCTAGGTGCACCTTCTTGCTTAAACTCGAAAAGTTATAATAGATCAATGCCCTCAACTTTCATGGTACTAAGCAAGGTGGGTTTCCAAGGAGAGAAGATTAATAGGGTGACCGGAGATCATGGCCAAAAGAAAAATCCGGTGAAGGCGTCTCATGTGGAGAGTGTATTAACTTCAAAAACAGAAACAAGCGGAGGAGTGGATATAGCTTTTCTATCGGCAAATGTTACCGCTTTGGTATTCCATGGCTTGAAGGTGGTTACTAGACCTAGGCCATGGAAATTACACCTTCAGATGTTCATCGAAAAGGTAAAAGCATATATATTTTTATCTTTATATATAGTTCTTTTACATTTTTGTCATAGGTTAATTATATATGTGATCTATAATAATATTTTTTTATATAAAAAAAATTAGTTATAATTTATCATTTAATTTGTTTTTTCTTTAATTTGTATGACAATTGTACTTGAAAACTTTTTGGAGGATATAACTATACAAGAAATATATTAAGGAACAATTTATTAATTATGGCAAATTAAAGCATGCATGTCTAAAAATTCTTTTTATAACCACATTTTTATTAATTAAACTTGTGAATTATTACAATTTTTCAGGTTATTATTGACTGCCGATTTTTCACAATGTTTGCGGTGGCAGGAACATTGCTTGGTTCAGTATTGTGCTTTGCGGAGGTAAGAAGATATATCGATACACAAAATTAATTATATATAGAGTAGTATATTTTTCTTATTTAATTTGATAGAATCAGCTGGATTGGATTGTAGTACTGCAGCTTCCTAAAGAATTAACACAAGTGTTTGTATTTATTTATTTAGAAAGAGCTTTACAGAGAAATATTTATATGTTTATGAGTATATAATTACAATGAAATAACTGCATGCTGCATGCAGGGTTGCTTTATGATTCTGGAGTCATATTTCCAGTATTTCCACGCTCTCTCACATGGGGCTGCCTCAGATCATGGTCATCATGTAGTCCAGCTGCTAATTGAAGCCATAGGTACCCCGACCCCTCTTTATATTATAAATACCAAAATTAGAGATGTTGTTTTTCTTTCTGTCAATTTCAAAATTAAAAATACATTTTTATATTAAGACTATAAAATAACATGATATTTTTTTTTAAAAAACCTATTCAATTATAGGGATACATTTTATCCTAGGGTATGTTTTGAGGAGCCTTGTCATTATTTTTGACTATCATTTTTAACATTACATGACCACCACTTTTAACCTCTTAGTTAATATGTATTATGGTATATTTAACTATTTAAGAAAATAAAATTATCTTTAAAAATAAACGTATATTTAATTTTATAGAATGAGCAATTAATGAGCTAGCTCGTGAATATCTATATATCTAATACAGTATATATATATTATTATTTGTGGGTGCAGATATGTTTCTAGTGGGAACAGCCATGCTTATATTGGGGTTGGGATTGCATGTCATGTTCGTGGGAACACAGCTGAACTTGAAAGGAAAAGGATCCTCCCTCATTCCAGAATCTAACTTCTTCGGCCTTTTCTATCTCCAGGTATATATTTAATTACTTGTATATATCTTTCTGTACGTAGCTTCATGTTTCATTCAAATCAACTGTATGTATATATAATTAAATATCTGTACGTTTGCATGCATGCAATGTCACCAATCATTATATATAACATCCTCACTTTAACGTCTTATAAGTAATTAATTAGTGCATATAGAATTATTAATTCCATCTTTAGATGAATCGTAGTTTCATATATAGCAGGAAATATTATCTCTATCTGAATGCATATAATGCAAAGTTATATATTACTCCATGTACGTGCATTTAATGTTGTATATGTCAAAAAATACTACTAGAATTTGTACGAACTAGCCTGCATTTATTAGTGAATTTGTTTGCATAGATACATCATGCATACTCTGATACTCATCACATGCCCAAGAACTAACCGGTTTAGATATTAATTTGTGTGTGTGTGTGTGACTAAATAACTACTGATTTATCATATGCCTCACTGGCCGGATCCCTAATTAATTATCTTGCATGTATTCAGAAACTCCCAACATGGATTGGCATGCAATCAATAACACAAGCAAAGTCAAAAATCGGGCATGCTCTGATGATGATACTACAAGTGGGAGTATTGGACAAGTTTAAGTCCATACCTATGGTAACGGGGCTGGATCTCGCCTGTTTCGCATCAGCTCTATTCATTTCCTCAGCTTCTGTATTCCTTCTCTCAAAACTTTCTGTTGGTGGCTCTAAAACAGATTAGTTTTTATTCATCATTCAAACATTCTTTTTATCGCTACAGTATAGTATATGAAATATATATTCATAGCTCAAGTTAGTTATGGACACTGTTTCAGCTAACTGTAAATTAGTTATGGACACTGTTTCAGCTAACTGTTATACAGCCGTTCAAGATAAGATCCAAGCGTTGAGGATTAATAAGGTGAAGATCCAGCCGCTACTCCGTCTAGCGACCAGCACATATTTAATAAATTTTTATGTTTAGCCACTAGAAAGAGTAGCGGTCAATCAAAACGGAAATATTATTTAATTTATTTGTAACCTTTTCCTTTACACTAGTACTAGAGTTTTGTAAAGGTTTGTTTGATCTTATTTATACCTATATATTTAAAGGTTACGTTTTATGTTCTCTGTGACAGGTTTTGTCCAGCCAAGCAACAAATTTATTATGTGACAGGTTTCAATTGACCTAAGCGAAAAATATTGAAATTCTAATTCCATATTGAAAGTCATACTTGCATGGCATATGACTGATGATAATAATTCCATTAATATCCTTGAATCCCTAATGAAGGGGGAAAAGTATATACACTTCATTCAACTCCGTATACAAAGTACAAACATCTTCAAATATTCATTGTGTTGAATAGCTATTACATTTTCCTTGAAATAAACAAGAGAAATCAGATTAACTGCCTATAATAAAAAATGAATACCCAACAAATCAACACTGAAATAATTTACAACCAAATCAAAAAGAACTCAAACCCTGAATCTATTTTACCGCAAAGTCTCCAATGGAGCTGAGACATTAACATAAGCAATTTCACACCAATACAGCTGAAGGCATCAGAATTTTTATCAACCTGAACCCGAAAGAGCCCAATCCCCTTATTAGGTGAGTTGAAGGATACAACATGCCAGAAAATGACAAACTTATGAACAACCCAGAGGCATAACTTGCAAGATCAGAAAGCTAAAACATTTAAGAGTATAAATGTGGGAGCCGGGAGAACAGGGAGAAATAATAAAATTCTAAAATTATTCTTACATAGTCGATCATTTGCCCATGCGAGGATTAAATAAACTAGAGTATATCAAAATTCTTGTCAGATATAGAAATACTGCTGAAATAGTATGTAGAATAACGAACTACGAAATGGAGGGTGAAAGGCAAGATGTGTATTTGTTTACATATATCAATTGAGAGTTGCCTATCCAACATGGGAACAAGGTCAAGTTGTGTATCTCCCAAACTTTCAAAGTATAATTCACAACTGTGTATAAAATTTATTTCTTGACTGCAAGCAAATCCAATTGAAGGTCAAGTTATCATCCAAGGAGTGCTAAGAAACCTCAAAGATCATGGACATCAAGTCCTCAAATTAGATAACATGCCAAATCAATCGATTCCAGCTAAATGATTCTGAGAGAGAAATACACATTATACGATCGATGCTTTTGTGCTATTGTGAGATTAAAGATGATATTCTTTATCCTCCATTTAATTTGGTAAATCTACATAAATCTTTATAAAAAGATGAATATACATTATCATAGAATGAATAAACAAATATCAGTTTGTGATATTTGCAGGGGAGAAAAAGCAAGAGCAGTAAATAGCATCCTAGCAGGAAGTACGTATCACCATTAAGTAAAGCATTTACCTTCTAAGGAAATCGGAGGTTGCCTGTATGCTTGCAAGTCCCTCCAGAATAAAAGTAATCATCAAGTAAAGCATTTACCACTTGAGGAGGTCCTGTCTGTATGCTTATAAGGCCTCCATTATGAAAATCTTGGCACCAAAAGCAAAGCAGCAGTAAATCAAATTATTAGAGGCTTAGCCTTGCGCATGTGACCCATGCTATTAACAAGATCTTTACGGGTGCAAACAGGGAACATATTGATATTCTTTAACACTTTCAACCGCCAAAGAACATATGGAAAACTCAGTTGATCCCGAGAAGTGAACCGAACAGCCTCATTAAACCAAAGACACATGAGCAGATTAGTCAATGGCGTATGTTCCCTAACAATTACAGAAGCCTCAGCAAGAGCTGCACAGATAGATATTGAGGAAAGTCTATTAGAAAACCTCATTGAGCTTATACTTAATACACCAAAATGATCAATGCAAGATTTCTGCACCTATGGAATGGGGACTCCAGCTTCTCTGGCCCCTAAAATTGCCTCTCCCGACAAATGATTGTATATTTCTATTAAACTAGTTGTTCATTTTTGTCTATGGCTGTGGACAAACATAAACAAATTGTTGCTCCCCATGTATGTGTCCATGCATAATATGTTTAGTCTATAGGCAGCAATGATGAATTATGATTATCGGAAAAGGAGTGGCAGCTGCCAGCTAGAAGCATACCTTTCTTTCCATTAAACCTCTTATCCTCTGGGAGGCCATCCTGGCGGTATTGAGACAGTTGTATCTCCACTTCTTCTGGGGTGGCTTTATTTTTCTTGACAACAGCTTTTGCTTCATCGTAGACACTACTACGAGCTCCATGTTCAGATATTGCAAGTACAGAATTTGAATGCCAGAGAAGGGCTTCCAACACGCCCAACGGGTCCCTCCTAAATTGAGATTTTGAATCTACCCAAATAGAATATCTTGCATGAGGAAAGAGACGATGGGGCAGCATCTGGTAAATAAAACACAAGCATCAAATACATGAATCAATATCTTGAAAGTAAACATAACACAACCATCACAAATATATATCCATATTACACAATAAACATGCTTCATAGATATGACACCAAACCCAACATACCTAAACAATTTATATGAGCACCCATATGAATGCGTGTACTTAATATATACACCCTAACTAAAGTTATATGATGTGACCAACTCTAATTGATGAGTTCAGTGGTCCTATAAGCAAGGGAGAACCTGACACTTAATTATTCAACAATGATTGTATGACATATTTATTGACAATTAAACCAGAGATTCACCATACGCAATGTCTGATCCGATAGGAACTTGACTCACATACATATACATATATAGACAGACAAAGAGGGTGGTCCTCCTGGCCATTAGGAAATACACATATATGGATGGCATAACTCTCAATTGAACAAAACTGCAAGGTTGTTTTAGAAAGAGATTGGTCCAATACTCTTTGGCAATTTTCAATCAGAATGCATATAAATATCTTACAACTTTACTGAACCCGCACTAATTTATTTGATCAACAAGTTGATTACCAACAAGAAGCACTATGACATGCTAGCTGGGATATGTAATGTTATAACTGAGTCAATCAGCCTTGTTTACCAGGACCCTATACACAACGGAAAGCATATGTTTGACAAGTTGAAAATTATTTCAGAATTTGCCAGTATCACATGAGCCTTCTAGAGTATGATAGTCAAACTGAGAAACCCATAAAAACTTAGTGATAGTTTCTAGTTTTTAGCATTATATTGGTTATGAATATTTGAACAAGGAAAGAAAAAAAAAAAGTGAGGTTCATGGTTGAAGATGTTTAAAGTGTCAGAATTAGCTCCCTATCAAGAGGACGGTAAAAGCAGCTAAGATATAGCATTTCCAGAGATTGAGCTTTCAATAGATAATAGTCATCTTCTGTCTCTATTATGAGAGAGGTGGAAGCAGTAAACATTCTGCCGTGTGTGGGTGCTAAATCACAAAGGTAACATAACTGAGATGATGAGGTTCTACCTGCATATACAAAGTAGTCCAGCTTAAAGCAATGTCCAGACACTGGTATATTGACTTTGTGGAATTGCCAAATACGAATGTTTGGAAATAGCACATGCTAATGTGGTTTCAGGCATTACAATACTATAAAGTTGCCTCTAATTTCTAATAAACAAGATACACCAACTTTTGTTAGAGCAATAGCAACAAATAGCGTCTTAGCCCAAATCAATGCACCAAGAGACTGACACTAAAAGTGAGCTACATCAGAATATCACATCAAAATGCTCATTCACTTTCAACATTTTTTCCTATGTATGATTCATAATTATTACTCATTGCAGGGTGAAAAAAGACATTAAAAAGTAAGTATATAATATCATACACATCCAGGAGAACAGAATGTAAAGCCATCTACAACCCTCCTACCTTTGGGATTTTACCATTCAACCTTTGGTCTCTGAAAGGGAGATTCCTAACTAGTACAATGCGCCAATTTCCAATAAAGTTGTCCTTAACAATCCTGTGTCCCGCTGCTTCATGTGCAGCAAGAGTGATTTCATCCCAAAATGCCACATAGCAAACCTGCATCAATGCGAAACTATAGTATACTAAAATACAGTAAGAACTAGCTACTTAATAGAATACTACATATGAGATTACTACCTTTTGCAGTGATGCCTCTGACATCCCGATAGGTTGATAAAGATCGTCCCCACCACCAAAGGTACAAGTAGACACCACAACTTTGCATGTTTTCATAAAACTTTTGTCTTCGTTGGAAATTTCAAATCCGCCATTCTCACTATAGAAGCCACAATGCACCCTGGAAGTTTCACTCACCTGTGACATTCATTCAACATGAAGAGATAAGAGGATAATAACAGCAATAAGAAGCATATATTGAAGCAAATCCAAAGATTATGGATGAACATGAGAAAGGTTCAATTATTGTTCATGTATAGAATTCTGGTACTAAAGCAAAATCCAAAGAAGTGATTTTATGTTGAACTTGAACTCTAACCGGATATCCTAATTCCTAAGGCCTAAGATTATAGTGAAAATACCAAGATGTGGAATACAACCTTAAAAGATTGTTCTCTTTGCTCGAGTGTTTGGTTTCCTGTGAAAAGATTAAATCTTGTGGCCTCTGTGTGCTGATGAGATAGTTCCCTGTAAGGCGTATTGCTCTCGGATATGTATACCACTTTATTAATAGCATTAGCGACTTCTTTTTCCATGGGAATATCCAAATGCTCTAGTTCTTCAGGAGGTAGGAGCTTCAAGCAACCTGATAGGACCAATTAAAGTGCGTTATTAAGTTAGATGTTTTCAATGTCTAAAAGATGTCAGACGAGGAATACAAAAATAAACACACTAAATATATATAGGTAAAAACACATCAGAGAACTATAACCATGAGTCTCTGTTAGTTGTCTCTGTTTGGGAATATTGCCAAAGAGAGAAGGCCGGGGGGGGGGGGGGGGGGGGAATTTATATACAAAAAACCAGAACTAAATTTGGCTCCAACTTCTTTCCACTCCAAATCTCCACTTTAACACTTATTTCTTGTTATTGTTACCAGTCATTCTGTTTTCTAGAGCTCTTATCAAGTGCAAATCTCTACACACCCAACAAGTATAATTTTGAACCTAATGAAGTAAATAACATAACAGATGTTTGACCAATGCTAAACAAACTTGTAGCTCAAAATGCTAGTGGTACTGTTCAAGACTGAAGACTGTTGTTGTCAATGCACATCAATATTGCAATTAGTTACAGTGGAAGTTGGAAGAAAGAAGTCTTCAAGAACGGGGAAAAAATTGCGGAATATTTTTATAAATGATGTCAATGCAGACTGGATTTCAAACAGGAATGGCACAAAAACAAGCAATGAATTTTAATCTCCCTTGTCCATGTGCAATCAGGAATGGATAGAGTTTTATTCTGGTCATAAACATAGATTACTGAACAACTCAAGGACTCAATGCAAGGAACGGTTAGAGACAACAAATTCTTACCCATGAATCATGACAAACACCTCAAGTAGACACATGACCAAGGCTCAAATATTAAGGTATTATTTCAAGAATTTTGGACCAGTGGCAGAAAGTCCGAAAGCTCGGTATTTATCCAAAACAAATAAGCACATGAGAATCCGTAAGGAAGACCTTCAACTACTAAATTAGATTAATGATGTAGATAAAAATCCATGCTGAGCAAACAAGATCTCAAGAGGACAATTTCTTATTTAGATTAATCTTATTTTCTGCAATAGATTAGAATGCACATAAGTTTAATCAAGTGAACAAAGTTACTGAGCAGCCAAGAGGAAGCCCTAAACAAAATACCCTGATCTATCTGCATTTTTGCAAAATCAGATTTGAGCAATCATTCAATGAGTTACTTTTAAAAAATCAATCATTTAATAAATTTAAATGAGTTACTTTTAAAAAATCAATCACTCTAAGAAAATTGTCAATATTCCATTTAGCTTACTCCTCAATTTGAGCAATATTCTAAATAAACAAGTGAAGTTTAGCCACTTTTCATACTAGTAAATCTTAAGACATTATCTCATGTTTTGAATGGAGGGAGATAAATTTATTAAAAACAAGCTTAACTATGAGAATGCTTCAATTATAATATAAAATCAGCTAAAATGCAATATTTTCTAATTTTTGTCAGCCTATCAAGTCCTTATCAAGCAAAACTATAATTTTATAACGATATTCGAAAGGGCTTACGTTGTCTCACTCCACCAACAACCCGAGTTGTCGGATCTAAACGATTCAAGTTCCCTTCAGATTTCTTCTCCACACTGATTTCCGGGCTCTTCTGAGTCACGATTTCCGGGCTCTTCTGAGTCACGAGTTCCGAGTTGATCACTGGACTCGGTTTTCGTCCAATTCTCGAGGCCTCGAACACGAGCAGTCCGACGGCGGGAAGGAAGAGCAAGACAGGCCACCATCTCCGGAGCTGTCTCAAAATTTGGCGAGCTAATTCGTTTTTGGCCCGGAGTGCCGATTTCTTGCGTTTTCTTTGGACTCGTACCCTCATTTTTCCGTTGACATCATCGAAATCTTCGTCGGAGATCATAATTGAAATATTGTTGTTGTTGAACATTGAAGAGGACATTGATCCGAGGGTTGAGCAGCGGACAATTTTACTGTCAAGTGACAGTTCCTAGGCTTTTCGTTAAAATAAACCAGTCAAACGAAAACATAACCGACATTTTTGTGTGTAGCTAGGCTAGGTCGCGTAATACATACTTCAAAAATAAAATACTTCAAGCATTTTTTTTTTTTTGAATTTATATAAAAAATATCAAATATAATATAATATATATATTAATATCCCATTACCTCTATCCTTCCTAATCCAAGCCCTACCCAAGGGGCTTCGGGTTCTGACCCAAAATCCACTACTGCCACACCCAAACCTGCTGAATTTTTCAAGGATGAGGAACAATTTCCTCATGCCAATACTCCATCCACTGTCATAGAGGTTGAACTGCGAAACATCCTGACTCGTTACTAGATTCCAGATACTCACTTGGTAAGGGCTCCGACTTCTGAGGAAAGGATGTACCAACGACCGGAAGGCTGGACTGCCATGCCGGTGACCCTTCTTGAAAAGGGGATTCGCCTACCCCTCCATGCTTTTGTTGTTACTCTTCTAGGGTTCATAGGAGTGGGATTCACCCAATTAGTCCCTAACTTCTACATTCACACTCTGGCATTCATAGCCTTCTGCCACGAGCTAGGGATTCTCCCGGCCGTTGACCTTTTCTTTACTCTCTTCTCGGTCGGTAAATCTCGGGAACGAGGTTTTAAGATGTTGAGCAAACAATCTCCCAAACCCAATACCAAATTCGAGAAGCGACCCTTGATGGATACTCCCTCGAGTAATAAGGGATGGCATAATAAGTGGTTCTTCGTCAAAGGACCCGAAATCTCATCTATTCCTGATTGGACCATTTCTGAGCGTATCTCTGCGGACTTCGGAGATATCTCATAGGAACGAGTAAAAGAAATGACCAATTTTCGGGAGAAGATTCTGATGAAGGAATGGAGCTTCGGGCTTCTGAGCAAGCAAGCATGGTTGTACGACCATAAATGTAAGTCCTGAACCTGAATGGTTGTATAGTTCTACTAATCTTTACTAGCAATATCTGAACTGCTTTTTTGTACATACAGTGTCTCTCATCAAACCGACATCTATTGACCGAAAGGACCTGGACAGATTCCTCTCGGGCAAACCTTCACCAATATCTACTGAAAATCCACCTGAAGAGCCTTTAACTTCTGATCCTCAAGGCGCCGAGGCCCAATTTTAAGACTCTACCGCTGCAGAGGAACCTAATCATCCTCGTCTGAAGAAGAGGGCTATCCGAAAACCCAAACCAAGCTCCCAAGACCTCCAATCGGGCTCCAGCGCGAGTCTGATTGATCTGCCTCCCGAAGAACGGATGCAATCCCTTCGTGTCAAAAAGAGGATAACCAAGATAACTCCTCTCTCCGTCGATGAACTTCGAGTACCTACTACCGAAGTTGATCCCCCCATAATCATCCCTGTGGAAATCCACGTTCCTGATGAAGAGTTCGAAGAACAAATCGAGCCTTCTTCCTCTTTATCTCGCAAAAGGAAACAACCTTCTGATGAACAGCCACTGCCACCCCTTGAACATGTGCCTACACAACCCCCACCTCCTTCCGAACCACATATGCCTTCTCCATCACAGCCGTCATCTTCAGAATTCAGGCGCGAAGCCATGGCATCGCCTACTATATGGCCTGAATTCAATGAGAACTTCCCTTTTCAATTGTATGACTCATTTGTCAGGGATACCGATGATCATCGGTTCGGGAATAGCTCTCTTGTCGACCTGATTGATGAAGGGATGATGTACCAGGCCAAGGTAACTTCATTAAAAATTTAATCATTTATACCTTTGCTTTATTCTACAAAATTTTTTAAATAATGTTGAATACGCGCAGGCAAACGCTGTCTTCGGACGCTTCCGTCCTAAATATAAAGAAGCCGAAGCCGAAGAAGACGCAGCCAGACGAGAGAATGTTATTCTGAAGTTGGCCTTGAGCATAGAGAGAAGTGACCACGGTACTGCTCTTTACAATAATGAGTGCCTCCAAAAAAATATGAATAAATTAAAAGAAAAAATGGAGACAACTGAGGCTACTCACTGAACCATCACTAACATGAATGCGGATTTAGTTCATAGAAAAGAAATCATCATGCAGAAGAACGATACACTTATGAAAACCAACAAGAGTCTGGCGCTGTAGGCAAACAAATTCGAAACAAGGGAGTTACGAAATCTGAAAGAACGAGCGAAGCTCGAAGAGGAGCTTCGAGAGCTTCGCGCCCTAAGAGATATAGGTCCACCCTTGACCGAAGATCTTCGCAAAGAAATCCAAGAAGACTACCGAAAATCAGCTGAGTTGAATGAGAAGATCATTCCGATGTTCTCAGATGGATATGATGAATGCCGAAGCAAAGACAAGGCAAAACTTGTCACCACCAAGGTTGATCCAGCCATTCTCGACTCCTCCGAAGATGAAGCTAATGCCTGAAGATGATTCCCCTTTCCTTTAGCTGTAGGGTTTCTGTAAAAATTTCTATCTGTTTATAAACAGTATTATATTAATGAAATATCAACTTCGTTCCTTATTACTCTTTTGCATTTATTCTTTGTCGATATTTCAATATCTATCAATTTAAAAAATGTACAAGCTCTTTATCTTTTAAACTAAACTTAAACTGTTAGTAAATAACTAAGCAAGTCATATAACAGATAAGATCAGGTTAATTAATAATGCAATCCGAACTCAACACTTAAACAAAATCAGGTAATAAAGTAATGCAATACTTATTCGTTACCGAAGTGTGAGGTAGATCTGCATCATAGGGAATTTGTTTACCACGAAGGGCCTAACAAACCCACGGGATTTCACCGACCAGATAAGCTACCATCAAATGGTCAGCAAGTCCACCCGAACCTCCTTGCACCAATGAAGTTTGTCTACCATGAAGGGCTTGACAAATTCATAAGGACCACTTGCCGAAGAGGCTACCATCGAATGGTCAGCAAGTCCATCCGAACCTCTTTACACTAATGAAGTTTGTCTACCACGAAGGGCCTGACAAATTCATAAGGACCACCTGCCGAAGAGGCTACCATCGAATGGCCAGCAAGTCCACCCGAACCTCCTTACACCGATGAAGTTTGTCTACCGCGAAGAGCCTGACAAATTCATAAGGACCACCTGCCTAAAAGGCTACCATCGAATGGTCAGCAAGTCCACCCAAACCTCCTTACACCGTATGGAACAGGCAGCAATGATCAGAAGATGAATTGGAAAAAAGGATCTTTATTGATGATGATTCAAAAATTTACAGACTTCCGGTATACTGACGTTTTTCTACTGAAAATACTTTCGAAGCCTGCCAGCATGCCAAGTATTCTTGATCTCTGATCTATCCAATGCCCTCAACCGATAAGTCCCTGGTTTTGGTACCTCAACAACTCATAAGGTCCTTCCCAGTTCGGCATCAGCTTTCCCAAATTCTGAGGCGTAGATGCTTCGACTTCTCTAAGGACGAAATCTCCCACTTCAAATCTACGAAGCTTTACCCTTTATTGTAATTCTTAGCCATTCTTTGCTGATAGGCTGCCAATCTAATTAAAGTTGTTTCCCTGACTTCTTCAAGTAAATCTAGATTGGCATTCAGCCCCTCTTCATTGTACATCTCCCTAAACTGACTGACCCGAAGACTTGTAGATCCAATTTCAACTGGGACTAAGGCATCAGTACCATAGGCCAGCCTGAAAGGTGAATCTCCCGTTGTAGTCCTCGGTGTAGTCCGATAAGCCCATAACACGATGAGCAGCTCCTCTGGCCATCTTCCCTTAGCTTCATCCAATCTACGCTTGATCCCATTCAAAAGCGTTCTGTTGGTCACTTCGACCTGCACGTTCGACTGTGGATGAGCTACTGAAGTCTTCCTGTGCTAAACCCCCAGTTCCTTCAAAAATGTTTCAAACTTCGATCCCACAAACTGGCGTCCGTTATCTGATATCACCACCTTAGGAATTCCAAAACAAAGCACCACTGACTCCTTCATAAACTTTAAACATTCTTGTTCCGTTATCAACCTAAGTGGCTTCGCTTCGACCCATTTGGTCATATAATCAATAGCTACTATAACAAAACTGACCTGACCTTTAGCTTTCGGCAATAAACCCAATATATTTACCCCCCAGACAGCAAAAGGTATAGGAGATAGGATCGAATATAGCTCTTCCGGTGGCTGATGTGGGATAGGACTATTGAGTTGACACTTCTCACACTTCTTTACATACTCTGTATCTTCCTTGAAAATTGTAGGCCAGTAATACCCCTAACGAAGTACTTTGTAGGCTAACGACTTTGCAGTCATATGGTCACCACAGATGCCTTCGTGAACCTCTTGAAGAGCATATTCAGCTTCGGACGGAGTCAAACACTTTAGCAATAGAGATGAAAAAGCCCTTCGATACAGATCCCTATCTATAAGGATGAAGTTAGCACTCTTATACTTGACTTTCTTGGCCAGCATCTGATCCGAAGGAAGGACGCCATCTGCTAGGTACTCCAGATATGGAGTCAACCAGCAGTTGGAACGATCCATACACATTACCGATTCGTGCTGGACACTAGGGTGCTGTAAAATCACGAAATAAACGGACCCATCAAAAACATTAGCATCCTAGTAGCCAGCTTTGACAGTGCATCGGCATTGGAATTATCGTTACGTTCGACCCCTTGAAACTCATATGACAGGAAATACTGAAGTCTATCTTTCAACTTGGCCAAGTACTTGACCATTCTCGAACCTCGAGCTTTGTATTCCTCTGAGACTTGCTTGACGACCAACTGTGAGTCACTAAAAAAAACTATTCTCTGCACTTCGAGGCTCTTAGTCAGTCGTAACCTTGCTAGCACCGCCTCATACTCTGCCTCGTTGTTTGTTGTCCTGAACTCGAACCTGATGGCCTGCTGCATCTTGAATCCCTCCAGACTTGTCAAGATAATCACTGCTCCACTGATGTCCGAAGTAGAAGATCCATCTGCATACAGCGTCCACGAGCTCTGCTTTTGCTGAAGAACCGCAAACGCTCTGTCAGACCCTTCGGCCTCTACCAAACCCTCATCAGATTCAGAAAATGAACACTCAACCATGAAATCAGCCAAGGCCTGCCCTTTAATAGCCGTTCGGGGATGATATTCAATGAAAAATTGAGACAGCTCCATTGTCCACGCAGCTAATCTCCCCGAAACCTCAGGTTTGCCCAGAACCTTCTTCAAAGGTTGATCCGTATGTACCACTAACAACCGACCCTGAAAATATTGTCTAAGCTTTCAACTCGCTATCATTAATGCAAAAGCAAACTTCTCAATATTCGGGTACCTTGTTTCAGCATCCCTAAGGACATGGCTTATATAGTAAACCGGGTGCTGCTTACCCCCAACTTCTTGCACCAGGACTGGACCTACTGCCAACGAACTGGCTGTTAAGTACAAATACAGAGGCTCAGCAGGAGCTGGCTTCACCAACAAAGGCGCCGAAGACAAATACATCTTGATTCCCTAGAAGG
Source organism: Panax notoginseng (assembly GCA_016801055.1). Classification (NCBI taxonomy): domain Eukaryota; kingdom Viridiplantae; phylum Streptophyta; class Magnoliopsida; order Apiales; family Araliaceae; genus Panax; species Panax notoginseng. Next base: position 127,475,760 of record CM029021.1, read on the forward strand.
CATCTTCACAATCCGAAGTCCATTGGAACGTCTTCGCATTCTTCGGCCCTTGCAACGTATCAAAGAACGGCAAACACCTTTCTGTCGACTTGGACATGAATCTCCTCAAAGCTGCAATCCTCCCTGTCAGACGCTGAACATCTTTAAATGACTGAGGAGTCTTCATGTTCAAGATAGCCTGGATCTTCTCTAGATTGGCTTCAATACCCCTCTGACTGACTAGATAAGCTAGAAATTTACCAGCACCAAGACCGAAGTTGCACTTGGTCGGGTTCAGCCTCAGGTTATGATGACGGACCGTCTGAAAGCATTCCTCCAAATCATCCAAGTGCTTCTGTACAAGCATACTCTTCATGATCATGTCATCGACATATACCTCCATATTCCTGCCCAACTGACGTCGGAATACGAAGTTCATCATTCTCTAGTACGTGGCTCCCGCATTGATCAGGCCAAACGTCATCTTCTTGCAGGCATATACCGAACGATGCGTAATGAACGCCGTCTTCGGTATATCCTCTTTGCACATAGAAATTGATGGTAACCAGAGAAAGCATCCATAAAGCTCAGCAAAGCATACCCTGAAGTCGCATCGATGAGCTGATCAATGTGAGGCAATGGATAGAAGTCCTTTGGACAAGCTTTATTCAAGTCCGTATAATCAATACAAACTCGTCATTTCCCGTTCTGCTTCTGAACCAACACCACATTAGCCATCCACTCCGAGTAGTCGATCTCAAAGATGAAATCTGCAGCCAACAACTTTGTAACTTCTTCATCAATTATGCGTTGTCGCTCTGGTGCAAAAATCCATCTCTTTTGCCGAACGGGCTTCTTGGATGGGTCCACCTCCAATCTATGCTCTGCAATTTTTCGACTCACCCCTGGCATGTCTTGAGACTCCCATGCAAAGACATCTGCATAACATCGTAGAAGCTCCATAAAGTTCGTCCGAAGAGGTTACGGCAGACCCGAACCTATCTTTATTGTCCTACCCTTCTTCCCGGGAATCAGCTCGAACTCCTCTGTATCCCCAGCTGGCATGACCAACGGTTCCGAACTGCTTTCGGTAAAGGGCTCGATCTCTATCGCCATAGTCTATTTCTGCTTCGATACCTCTACTCTCGAAGCAATCACAGCATTCCTATAGCATCGTCTGGCCAAATCCAAATCCCCTGCCACTTCTCCAACCCCATGAGCCGTGGGGAATTTGATTTTGAAGTGAGGAATGGATGTTACAGCTTGTAGAGCAGTCAACGTAGGTCTCCCCAGAATAGCATTGTAGGCCGAATCTGCATCCATAACATAAAATTTACAAATTATTTCTACCTGTTGGGGAGCTGTTACGAAGATAACCGGTAGCTCGATCGTCCCTGCCACCTTGATCGGATAGTTACTGAAGCCGTATAAGGGAGCTTCCTGCCCAACCTCCATCTTCCGCCCATCCAAATGCATCCTCTGATAAGCGTGGGCATACAGAATATCGACAGAAGAGCCGTTGTCTATCATCATCCTCTTCATGTCAACCGAACCCGCCTGTGCTGTAATAACCGTGAATTTTAAGTCACTATATATGTATGTACATTATTAATATTTAAAACTTTGTGTTATACAGTGATTTAATATGTGACAACATATATGAAATGGTGAATGGGTCAATTAACATGTATGCTATAGTTATGGATATATACATTTATAGGTTTCATTAAAAATGAAAGCCTCGTAACCTAATTATAAATTAGGTGAGACAATTAAATAATCTAAGGGTTATGGTAATAAGGAGAGGTTAGTATTTAATATGTATACTAACTTAAGTGAATAATCTTATTATTTCAATTGACTAATAATTTTAAACCTAATTCTTGTGAACCTAATTAGGTTATGAGCTAAAGTCACATGTATAGGTAATTAAATTTCATAAGATTAGGAATGGAAACCCTAAATAATTAAATTGGATAACATATATTAAAATTGTTAGACTATGTTTATTACATAGCCCAAAACAATTAAAGGAGAAGCCCAAAAGAAATAAAATGCAAGCCCAAACTTAGCCCACTTGATTAAGGGTATTTTAGACATTTGATTTATCTAATTTATGCATTAAAATAAAAGCTAAATGAAGGAGTTAGTGGGCATAAATATGGCTGGCCACATTAGCCTTTTAAGACAACTAATTAAGCTAAGCAAGGTCCATTTGTAGTAACTCTTACACAAAAGGACAAGGTTGTCAAGCTCCCATTGGTTGCCACTTTATTAAGCATCTTTAATCATGATTAGACTAATTAAAGTGATAAGGCAAAGCTTCTATCCATGGGTTAAAGAAAGTATGGGGGATAATAGCTAGATACACTAAGTGTATCTATATTTTTTGTAAGTATCCTTTTACTTCATCTTTTCATTTCATTTCATTTCTTCTCTTATTCTTCCTCTTATAATTTCTCCCAAGCTAGCCACTTCTAGAGAGAGAAAGGAGAGAGAGGTTTGGCCATATATATAGAGAGAGGGGAGTGCTAGTTTTTTAATGCATCCAAAGTTCATCACTTACTTTGGTAAATCAAGGAAGGTTGCCATTAAATCAAGGTATAACCTAACCTTCATCTTCTTCTTTTACTTTATTTTTTTTTTCTTTAGCTTGAGTTTTGTTGGGGTTATGAATAAATACTCAAAATACTCTAGTCCTACATATCATCATGTATAGAACTAAGTATCTTGAGTGTTAGATCAAAGGCTTAGAGGAAGAATATGAGCATATGTTCTCCAAGGGTGAAAACTCTTGTTTTCTTCCACTAAATCTTGTGTAACTCAAGTTTTCCAACTTAGATTTGTGATCTGTCGAAGGGGGGTGCTAGATACATGAGTTATCTAGTAAACCCAAGTGATATAACACAAATCTAGCAAGTTTTGAATCCTTTGGAGCTGATTTCCCCAAAACAGCCCACTTGGAATGTTAAGGGTTCAAAAACCCTAAAATAGTTTCTGTTCTATTTTTCTTGGATCTGTTTCAGATAGTTTCATGTCCCTTAAAAATCTGGAAAAATTCACAGAGGTACCTTGAGAAGTTATCTACGTGTAGGAAAAAGAACGGACACGTTTCGAGTTATAGATTGTGCGTAATGACTATTTCCGTAAAGGACTCCTAAAACTTTACCGTCGAATATCTCACTGTGTATACACTGAAAAATTCCGAAATTTTTACAGTAGGTTCATATATGTTAGGAGAGCATACCCTGAAAATTTCAGATTTTTCTGAGCAAAACTCAATTTATTAAAAATGAAGCAAGATCCAAGTGTTTTGGGAACTTTAAAAATAGTAGATCATTTTCTAAAATTCCAGAAAAATTTGGGGATCCTTGTAGGTTCATATTGTGTCAAAGTACAGAAGTTGAGAATTTTTGGAGTAAGTTTACTATTTTTCCTAAAAATGGTTAAGTTATGAATAAAAGGAAATAAATAGTTAAATGATGTCTTTAATAAGAAAAATGTGATTTTTATGCTTGAATACTCATAATATATCATATCATGACTATCTTAGAGCACTTTGGTAATTTATGATAATAACTATTATTTATGACCTTTTATGGATATTAAATAAGAGGTTTAATAAAGGATGAACAATTAGAATAAATTATTTATTAATCCAATAAATTATTAAAATATTATTATGATATTAATAATATTAGAATATGATATTGATAAGTAAATAAAAATATTAAGATTAAATTTTTTAAAAAAATATTATTAAATGGTTAATAATATTTGATTTAAGCATTGATAAATGATTAAAGTATTATTAAATAATTAATAATATTAGTAATAGAATAAGATATTATTAAATGATTAATAATATTAGTAAATAAATAAAATATTATTAAATGATTAATAATATTAAATGATTAATGATACTAAAGCATAAGTAAGATATTATTAAAGTAATAATATTAATTTAAATATTATTAAGAGGATTAATAATATTAGTAAGGTATTAAAATATTATTAAGATATTAATAATATTAGTAAGCAAATGAAAGTATTATTAGGGAACTAATAATACTAAGAGGTGAATTAAATATTATCAAGATTAATAATATTATGTGGTTATAGTAACATTATCAAGACATGATAATGTTTATAAGAACTAAATGTAATGCATAATATTTATGTGATTACATAATCTAATGTTATACTATGACTAATTAAAAGATTAACTATAGGTCTCTCAAAGGAAGATAATTTAACTGCATAGTGGATATAAATTAATTGCGTAGCCGTAATCTACAGACGAGGCAATTGTCCTAACTCAAACTCGAGTTATTATTTTCAAAGCATGCTAGTGAATAATTATTGATGATTATTCACATCTATATTGATTATTGAAATTCACACTTTGTGCAATTGAATTCATGTTCTATTATTATTGAACTGTGAATTAAATTAAAGTTCTTTCATTTATGATCTGTTTATGAGATAGATCTATGCTAATTGTATCAGCTAGATCAAGCATGTTTAAATTTGTTAAATCAAATGTGTTTTAAAAAGTTGTTCTTATTAAATTGATATGATAAGAACTCTTGACTGAGAAAGGGACGAATTTGATTAAGGCATGATATCGATGCCGGAATATTAAGTGTTTATGCATAAATCACGGGGTATGAAAGGCTGATCCCCTTGAATACTAAAACTTATTAAGAGGTCCAGTTTAAATTACTAAGAACCTTGGCAAATGTTCATAGTTATCTCAAAACCACTCAGTTCATGTTATTCAATTATTCGAATATTCAATTGTTGATTATTAATTCATGTTCCTTCACAACCTTATATTATTGTTGAACATTGAAAGCAAAACTTCTTTCTAGTCATGATATATCTCCCTTGTATATAAACTTGCTAAGCAAATTAGTTGCTTACCCTTGCTATATCATGACATTTATTTTAGCTAAGCCTAAAGGATCTAATACGAAGGACAAGAGCAAGGGCAAGATCCAAGAATAGTTTAGAATGAATATTAATTATTATTATATAATGGAAGTTCTTATGTAAACCTTTTGTAATATGAATGGTGTGTTTAAGTTAAGGTTAAGAAGACCTTGGGACCATGCTATGGAAACTTTATTTGTATGTTTATTATTTCGTAATAGTTATAGAATGCTTATGATGATGATAGATCGTGAGCACCTAATCTGAGGTTAGAGAACCTGGATTTGGGGGCGTCACATGTGCCGTTATCACCAGTGCTTTTTCATGGGCTTCGATGGGTTCCAAAGGGTAATCCTCGTCAGTAAAGGAGATTACCGTACCTGGATAAGGTCTATCGGTCTTCGGGAGTGTACCCGCCACTGACATAACCGAATTTAGATATCCTCGACTCTTCTTTCCAACAAGTTTGCTAGAAGTACCTCCAGTAATGACATCGACCACATACCTCACTGGTTGTTCAGGAACTGTCAATGCAGGTTGAGCTGGCTGAGCTGCCTGAACAGGTTCTCTCTCCCTTTGCTGGGCCTGTGGAGCCGTTCTTACCGCAACATACTGAACTAGGGCACCACCCTGAACCTTCCTCTCAATAAAGTCCTTCAGACTGGCGCAGTCATTCGTATCATGTCCCGAAGCCTGATGGTAATCACAGTACTTGCGAGAATTATCGGCTCCGGGTTTAAGGTTGTCCCTAGGTGGTTCGAAGATGGGTTGATTTTTGATCTGATCAAGAATATCAGTCCTATCTGTGTTCAGTTGAGTGTACGTCCTATTCACTTTCTGGGCCGGACCGGACGAACGACCTCCTCCCTGTCTCCAATTGTTGTTGTACTTCTTAGACCCTCCATCGTAGCGGTCATTATTCCCTTCATTCTTCTTCTAACCACCATCAGTTTTGTCCCGATCTGTCTCTTTAAACCTGTCCGAAGAAGGATGTTTCAAGCTATTCATAGCCTCCTCTACCACTAAATAGCCTTCCGCCTTATCGAAAGCTTCTGCTAGACTCTTCGGGTGGTGAAACATCAGTTTCTTCACCAACTTTTCAAACTTCACCAGGTCCAACCCGTTCTGAAATAATCCAACGGCTTGAAGATCATTAAGGTCGGTCCAACTGCTTCTAGGAAGCGCTTCACATACTGGCTCAAAGACTCATTCAAAAATTGTCGAACTTGGGCCAATGAACCGGTTGGCTTTCCCATTCTCTTGTTGCTTCCGAAACGAGCATGAAACTTACTACATAAATCTGCCCAAGATGAGATTGAATCCGAAAGCAAAGTCCCCATCCATTGCCTGGCGTCTTTTTGGAGCGTTGTAAGGAAGATATGAAATTTAGCAGCATCACTAAAGTCATAGTAGTCCATCAATCTGTCGAACGCCTGACTATGGTCATAAGGATCCCCCGACCCATCATAACTCTCCATATGGGGCAGCTTCTTAGTAAGGTCAGCTTTCTCCTCGAGAATATCCGCAGAAAAAGGGGATGCCTTCTTTCCCGAAGTATCCTTTATTTGTTGGACTTCAGCCAGCTGCTTCCGAAGCTCCTTCAATTCCTTGACCAGAAATTCTACTCCTTCTGGCTGTGATGAGACTTCTTTGTCTGAAGAATCTCTCTTCTTTTGAGTAGACCGGCCTTTATCATTCGAACCCCCAACCTTCAAAGGACTTTTCCGACGACGAATGTCCACCGAGTGGTGTACCCTTAGTGGACTCTCAGGGGTGCGACCTCTGGATCTACTTCGATGATGAGCCCTATCACTATGGTAAGAATACTCAAGGTGGGGTGCCTTCTTTGTATTCTCAGGTGTGTACTCCCTGGACCTTCCTCTCTGCCTGTTTCGACCCTGCTCCTTAGAACCAATAGGGTGGAATGTCCTCTTCGATCTTTGAGGAGTAGGGCTTCTTGACCTTCTTCGGTTTCGAGGTTGGCCACGAGATTTATAACCCAAATGGGCAGGCTCCTTTCCTTTTCTTTATCTTATATCTGCATGTCCGCTATGCTCGTCGGACGGTACATAGCTAGACGCTTCGTCTTTCAACTCTGCCATCCGAAGCATCTATTCAGAAATATCTTCTCTTTGTTTCAAAAGCACCTCCAAAGCCTTATTTGCTTCATCCGGCATCTTGGCTAACTTGGAGGCCTTATCGGCCTGACCATCTCGGTGTCGGGTTCTAGGCGGTGTGCCCTCTACCCGTTTCCGACCATGATCAGGTCTTTTCTCGGCAGTGAAAACCAGTCTTCTTCTAACATTATCAATGGCTCTCGAATGATAACCCTCAGACATATGTTTGGAAGTCGTACTAGCATGAGCACTCTTAGCAGGACCCAAACGATCCTTGACAGATACTCGTTACATAGACGAACTTACAGCCATCGTGTGACGCCCCCAAAATATGTCCATTCTACCCAACCTATTCTGAGTCGCCAAATACATGGTACAGAAAACAACTACAACTTCATTATCATAATTTTCGTGCAAAATACAACAACACATATGTTGTGAGCTTTGATACAAATATATACCAACTGTGACTCATGACACCTTACATAAAAGTACAGTCAATAACTGTTTTAGAAATTAAAATCTTCAAAAAGTGCTCAAGGAAACCTTCGTACATGGGAGGCCATGCGTCTAGATTATGATATATATCATATGCCCACAGAATTATCCTTGGTTGACCCAATAGACACCAAAGAAAAATGAGAAGATTACTATCATGTTCTTTCCAATGGTGAGTCTTTTCTTGACACATCACTATCTCCACTGTCTGCAATTGAAAATTATATTTCAACCAAACTCCAAGATCATATAGGTAGTGCTCGTAGATATACTCAGCAAGTGGATGTGCACAACCCTGTTTTATGATAACACGAAGTTGTATGTCATTAGACATCTTGTATGATAGTGGCAAAATACCCTTCCAAAGTTGGGTTCACCAAAATTAAATATCAAATGACGTATACAATACGACACACTTATCTAAAGTTCTCAATAAAATTATTTTCATACTATTTAGGGAGAACCTCAACAATTATAGACCACCGTTCTATTCCCCTGTTATCCCCGCTCGACCCGGCAACACTCTTATTACCTGAAAGGAATTGTGAAGCAAAAGGGTGAGCACAACTAGCCCAGTAAAGGATATCATGACTAAAGATAATTAAATTATCAATAGCCTTCGTCAGTAATAAATCAGAGATTTAGAACATATGGTAGATGATAAAACTTTTCAACCATAATTGCAGCGAAACGAGCAATCCATTAGAAGAGTCAAATAGACTATAAAGTCTATTATCTTCTCCATGTTAAAAGTCCACCAATAATGTTTTATCCCTGTAACATAAATCAACAGTTCATGTCCACATTCATGTGAATAACTCATAATCATATTTGTGGTTCTAAATTCCTCTTCTCATCCAGGACAAAGATAATTTCCATCACTTGTCTTTACCTGAAACATCAAAGATCATGGTTATACCAAATCACAGTTCATGTTCATAATCATACTAATAAATTCATTTTTGCACTACGGGCCAAAGATATTCAACAACAGGTCATCTTTGCACTACAGACAAAAGATATTAATATCTCAAAGATATATATAATCATTTCAAAATTTATATAAACAATAATTATAACCATGTTGATCAATTAACCTTTCAACTTAAGCTAAAGATATTCAATAATAAATTCAATGGTCATGATCATACCAGTCAACAATTTAACTTTGCACTACTGGCCAAAGAGAACTCATAGTCACGATCATACTAATAATCTACCCATCTTTATACTCAAGTCAAAGAGAAATTTCTTCACCAGGATTATAAAAATGTTATATATGATAATAAAAATAATATGATCAAAACAATGATTTAATTTCAAGAGTAAGATTCATAAATCAACGATAATTTGGTCAGAAAAAGAAACCAATTTTGTCGTGAATAGTACTCCGTGAATAGCAACTCATGAATGGTAACTCGTTAATAGTAACCCCGACATGAAAAAGGTAAAAATTCCAAAATAAAATTCATACCAATATTTCGGTATAATGATATTGAAAGAATAAAATTTCTTAAACTTATAAACAATTTATTTTAATTGTTTACACTTTACTAAATAATGCATTTAATCATCTAAAATGCCAAACTCATAAGATTTCATCACCAATAACCAAAACTTTCATCAAAAATCTACATATACCTCATATAGGATTCTCAAACCATAAAATTCTATTTTTCAATTTTCTTACTTCACATAACATATTTAATTCATTTACTCATAACTAGTCTATTTTCATGAAAAATACCAAATCAGTACACATAAAAAAAAATTCTGAGATTTAGTAAAATATAGTTCCATATTGAACATATATTTTTCTCAGAATTTTTAAAATTCATTTACAATTTTTCATATGGCCAAAACAGCCGAATATTTAGACATTTATCATAAACTGTACTTTTATCCAAAATTTACAGAGTATACTTATATTATATACATGTAGTCCCAATAAAAATTTTATCAATTTTGGAGTTAACCACAAGGAGTTATAAGGGTTTACTTTTAAAATAGTCTTTTCCCATAATATTTATAACTTCTAATCTATACATCCAAAAATCGTTATTTTTGGACACAATCTAAAAATCTCAACAAATTATCATTTCAAAATTTTTCAGAATTTTTGAAGGTCGAAAAAATTACGAAACTGAAAAAAATAATAACCCTTAAAATCCCTTACCTCAAAAAAACCGTAATTCCGGCTGAAATATCAGGTATAAGGCTGAAGGAAACTTGCACTATTGAATAGCAACTCACAAAGTATCTAAATACTCACAAAATACGCTCGATTATATAGAGAGAGAAAGAGAGAAAACTTCTTTCTGGTATGATTTTCAATTCTAACTTAAGCGCCTATTTATAAAAAAATGCTAAAACGCCAAAGGAGACTAAAATAATAAAATAATATTATTATTTTATTTTTCTACATCTACCAAAACCAACCAAGACCAGCCATCACCCTTGAACAAACATTCTAGCACATGTTTTCAACACCAACCAAAAGTGGGGCCCACCCATATTTTTAATAAAAATATTTTAATTTTTGAAACTTCAATAATTCATAATAAATAGCCCTTTTATCAGAAAAATACGAATTTTATGTCCATTCCACACGAAATCGAATTCTCTACAACTTTGTAACTTTAAGTTTTTCTAAATTTCAGATAAAAAATATCTGAAATCCACAAACGGACGATTTTTAACACCTTTTAAAATTCATAACAAATCATACGCTAATTTTAAACGATTCAAAATTTTTGGACATATACTCAACTTATATATGTATAACATATCCAAAAATCACAACGATCCAACGGTCGGATTAAAATTATAACTCACTCAATAGGGCTTTAAGAACACCGATTTGATCTTTTAATACCTCCAATTCGATAAAATACTGATAAAGCACCTCAACATTAATTCCTTCATTTATAACCACATAAATAAATCCATCATTTATATCCGCATCAAATAAATATTTCCTTATCATATAAATCAATAATTAATTATTCATGTGACGCCCCCAAAATAGGTATACAACACCCATTCTGAGTCGTCAAATACATGGTACAGAAAGCAAACTACAACTTCAATAATACAAATGTCGTGCAAAATACGACAACACATACTGTGAGTTTAAATACAAATATTGTCTTCTAGACAATATCCACACTCAAATAAATTCTCATTACAATTATTCAAACACTATTTTACAGAAATAGTGAGGACTGCTAAAACATCTTTCTAGAACCATCACTCCATACCCCGACTAGATCCTGCTATGTTCTCACCTCCTGAGAAGAAAAATGGAACAAAAAGGAAAAGGGTGAGCTCAACTAGCCCAGTAAAGAATATTATGACTAAGATAATATACAAACAAATTATCGTTAGTCTTCAACAGGGAAAAATCTGATAGAATATAATCGACAACAAGTTTTAGATCAACAACTGCAGCAGAAACAGCAAACCATTAGAAGAGTCAAGTAGAGAAAGAATTCTACTATCTTCTAAGATTTAAAAGTCCATCATCAATATTTTATCCCTGTAACATCAATTAATAATCATCTTTATCCAAATATTCATCTTTGCACTACAGGCCAAAGATATTCATTTGTATCACCTGTCAGTCATGTTCATCTCAACACCTGTTCATCTTTGCACTACAGGCCAAAGATATTCATCAAGTAATCATACATCTTTGCACTACAGGCCAAAGATATTCATTAATATCATCATTTAGGACTGAGGATGATGAAAAATATCTTAAAGAGAACGAATCCAATGAGACAGAAGGACAAATAGTAGGGATTCGTATAACAGTTTATCCAAGATCAATAATACTTCATAATAATCAATTGTGAAGCAGAATTCAAAAATAAAGATCAAAACATGGATACAATCAAAGATAGTAACCATAATAGACATCTTGGACAAAAAGAAAAATTTTATTTTTCGGTGAATAGTGCCGTATTCGTGAATAGTGCCGTATACGTGAATAGTGCCGTATACATGAATAGTAACCCCGACACAAAAAGTTCCAAATTTGATAAAAACTCATATCAATATTTCAGCATAATGATATTGAAGAAAATAATATCATTTAAGAAGAAAATAATATCCCTTACCTCAAGATATCAGTACTTCTGGTCGGAATACCGGTATAAGGCTGAAAGAAACTTGCTCTGATGAATAGAAACTCTCAAAGTATCTAAATACTCACAAAATACACTCAATAATCTAGAGAGAGAAAGAGAGAAAACTTGTTTCTGGTGTGATTTTCAATTCTAACTTAGCCCTCTATTTATAGGAAAATTTTAGTAGGTTTGACCTGCAACCTGATGGCTTTACCTGCTACTATTCCCACCCACCACATTTGAAATATAATTCAGCACATTTCTTCACCAACCACAAGTGGGGCCCACCAATTCTAGAATTTTCCATCAAAATGATAAACTCCGAAAATTCAACAATTTCTGAACCAGTCATCTCGTAAAATTCATAATAAATCATACGTTCATTTTTAACGGTTCAAAATTTGTGGACATATACTCAACTTATATATGTATAACATATCCAAAAATTACCACGATCCAACGGTCGGATTAAAAATTATAACACCCGCAATATTTCTCAAAAACCCTGATTTGATTTTTAATACCTCCATTCCGATAAAAATACTGATAAAACACCTCAACATTAACTCCTTCATTTTTAACCACAAAAATATATCCCTCATTTATATCCACATAAAATAAATATTTCCTTATCATATGAATCAATAATTAATTATTCACAAATAATATTACAGAATCACATTTATGACAACCAGGCCGTTCCCAGGAAAGAGGGGGCTTTCCAATAAGGATTTCTCCTTACTGGCGCGCAATTAGATGACCAAACCTCTCCTTAGACAGAACTTTCTAGACATTGCCAATAATGTTATATAATAATATTATTCAAATAATATGAATTATTGATCTGATAATGGAAAATACTGTGCAGCAACAATTATTGAAACAACAATAATATAAAATATCAATGCAACAATTATTGAATCAATAAAATAAAATATTGAACAATAACTACTGTAACAATTATTGAGTAGTGCCTTCTTACGTAAGAATTAATAATTGGTGCAATACCGTGTGCTACTGTATTTTAATCACCGGGTATTCCAACAGTATTAACGGTAACAACTACGCCGTTATTTATAAATAACTTATACTTGTCATTTTCTTCATCCAATCGCTTTCCGTTATGGGGCCCACACAAGGCTGCGCCGTCGTACGAATATTCCCCGACAGCAAGAATATTCCACGACCAAACGAATATTCCCCGACAAAATGAATATTTTATAACCACTTGCTTATTTTGCAAAATTTGCACATTTCACCCATAACCAAAGTATTATATCAAATTAGCCCCTTATTATTCACAATAATATTTAGAGAAAATTTGATTTTATTCATTAATAAGTTGGGGTCTTACAACCTCCCATCCTTATGAAATTTCGTCCTCGAAATTGACGTACGTACCTGATGTTTCAAAAAGGTGAGGATACCTCGCTTTCATTTCTGATTCCAACTCCCAGGTCATTTCTTCAATAGCATGGTTTCTCCACAAAACCTTAACTTGTGGTATAACCTTCGTGCGTAGGACATGCTCTTTCCTATCCAAGATCTTAACAGGTACCTCCTCGTACGTTAAATCTTCAGCTATCTCGTCTGGTTCTAACTCAATAATGTGGTTCGGGTCTTTAACATATTTACGAAGCATAGATATGTGAAAAACATTATGAACACGAGACATGCTTGGAGGTAATGCGAGTCTATATGCCACATTTCCTATTCGCTCAAGAATCTCAAATGGACCAACAAATCTTGGATTGAGCTTTCCTCTCTTCCCAAATCTTGTAACTCCCTTCCATGGTGCAACACGTAATAATACATGATCCCCAATATTAAATTCCACGTCCTTCCGATGAAGATTCGCATAACTCTTTTGTCGATCCTGTGCCGTTTGTATACGTTGTCGAATCGTTTGGATCTTCTCTGTAGTAATGCGTACCAACTCTGGTCCCAACAATGTTGCTTCACCCACCTCGTCCCAGCATACTGGAGAATGACATTTTCTTCCATACAACACCTCGAATGGAGCCACACCTATGCTCGCCTGATAACTGTTGTTGTAGGAGAATTTCACCAATGGTAGGTACTTATCCCAACTCCCTTTGAGATCTAGGACACAAAGTCTTAATAGATCTTCAAGAGTTTGAATAGTCCTCTCTGATTGTCCGTCCGTTTGAGGATGGTATGCCGAACTGAATCGTAAATCTGTGCCTATAGCTTTCTGCAAGCTAACCCAAAATCGTGAAGTGAATCTTGGGTCACGATCCGAAACTATGGATACTGGCATGCCATGCAATCTCACAATCTCGTTCACGTACATACTAGCAAGACGTTCAAGGGAATAAGTCTCACGTATCGGCAAGAAATGAGCGGATTTGGTTAATCTATCAACAATAACCCAAATCGCATCTATGCCTTGAGAAACCTTGGGAAGACCCGTAACAAAATCCATAGTAATGTGTTCCCACTTCCATTTCGGGATCTCAAGTGGTTGCAATGGACCCTTTGGCACTTGATGCTCCGCCTTTACACGTTGACAAGTTAAACACCTCGAGATAAACTCCGCGATCTCTCTTTTCATATTGCTCCACCAAAATGTATGTCGAAGATCGTGATACATTTTGGTACTCCCAGGATGGATTGCAAACGGTGTGTTGTGTGCCTCCATCATTATTCTATGCTTCAAGTCAAAATCGTTAGGAACACAAAGTCTGGAGTTGACTCGAAGTATTCCTTCTTCATCGATTCTTGCTTCTGGAATAGCACCTTCTTGCACTTTCTTCTTCATACGCATCAGCTCCATGTCCGTAGCTTGAGCAGCTTTAACTTTATCGATTAAAGTCGGTTCTACTCGTATATTTGATATCATCATGTGGGTACTTGGAGCCTTCATCTCTATCTCCATCCTTTGTAAGTCATACAAAATGGGCCTTTGTGTTAACAATATTGCACTCGTACCCGTATATGATCTTCTACTCAATGCGTCAGCTACTACGTTTGCTTTTCCAGGATGATATTGGATGATATGATCGTAATCTTTCAACAGCTCGAGCCAACGTCGTTGCCGCATGTTGAGTTCCTTTTGGGTGAAGAAATATTTGAGGCTTTTATGATCTGTATAGATCTCCACTTTCTCCCCATACAGGTAGTGTCTCCAGATCTTCAACGCAAAAACGACTGCTGCCAACTCCAAATCATGAGTAGGATAATTCCTCTCATATTCTTTGAGTTGTCGTGAGGCATAGGCTATGACTTTCCCATGTTGCATGAGAACACATCCTAACCCTTTGCCTGAAGCATCGCTGTAGATAACAAATCCATCCGAACCAGATGGTATTGTCAGAACAGGTGCCGAAATGAGTCTCCTCTTGAGTTCTTGGAAACTCTTCTCGCATTCCTCACTCCATACAAATTTTGTATCTTTCCGAGTCAGCTGAGTTAACGGAGTAGCGATTCGAGAAAATCCTTCCACAAATCTCCGATAATAACCAGCTAAGCCTAGAAAGCTACGTACTTCGGTTACCGACTTCGGTTGCTCCCAACTTTGTATGGCTTCAATCTTCCCCGGGTCGACAAATACTCCATGTTTTGACACCACGTGCCCAAGGAATGCTACTTCCTCAAGCCAGAACTCGCATTTCTTCAATTTGGCATATAGCTTATTTTCACGAAGCCTTTGCAGTACCAGCTTCAAATGGCGCTCATGATCTTCACGGCTTTTGGAATAGATGAGGATGTCATCAATAAAGACAACAACGAACTGATCCAAATATTCTTTGAATACACGGTTCATCATATCCATGAAGGCAGCAGGAGCATTAGTCAATCCAAAAGACATTACTAAGAATTCATAATGCCCGTACCGAGTTCTGAAGGCAGTCTTTGGAATATCCTCAGTTTTAATCTTCAGCTGATGATATCCAGAACGAAGGTCGATCTTTGAAAAGAATTGTGTTCCTTGTAACTGGTCGAACAGGTCATCAATGCGAGGTAGCGGATACCTATTCTTGATAGTGACATGATTCAATTCTCGATAGTCGATACAAAGTCGCATACTCCCGTCTTTCTTCTTTACGAATAAAACAGGAGCACCCCAAGGAGACGTACTAGGACGAATAAAATCGATGTCCAACAACTCCTGTAGTTGGACTTTTAACTCCTGAAGTTCAATAGGAGCCATTCGATATGGAGTTTTAGAAATGGGCTTTGTACCGGGTTCAAGGTCAATAAAGAATTCAACTTCACGTTCTGGGGGTAGACCAGGAAGTTCTTCAGGAAATACATCGGGAAATTCTCTAACAATAGAAATATTATTCAAATCTGACTTGTCTTTGTTCAAATCCATTACATGGGCTAAGAAAGCTTGACATCCGTTTTTCAATAAACGAATAGCTTTGTGGCTCGATATGACAGTGACTGATTTTAGTGGTTTAGTAGTTTGAATTCGTATGACAGGTTGGTTAGGAATATGAAAACTAACAACCTTACGAAAACAATCAATTTTAGCATGATGAGTGGTTAACCAATCAATTCCTAAAATCACATCAAAAGCAAGTATCTTTAAAGAGATAAGATCAACAGGTAATGTGATAGTACCAACTTGGATCATGCAAGATTTATAAACTGTAGATGTAACGAAGGTTTCACCCAACGGAGTTTCAACAGATAAGTTAAAGTCCAATTTCTCCGGAGTCAAGTTTAAACGTTGAGCACAAGCAGGAGAGATAAAAGAATGGGTAGAACCGGTATCTAGTAAAGTATAAACTTCGCAAGAATTCAAGATTAGCTTACCCGTGATCACCTCGTTCGGGTTTCTCGCGTTTTGGCCAGTAACGACAAACGCCCTTCCAGGAACCGCTGATTTCGACTTATCCGGGACAGCTTTTGGAGTCACCATCCCCGCTGAACTTGGTTTTGCTACAGAACACTCTCGAGCTATATGACCCTCCTTTCCACAGTTATAACATACCTTGGATTGTTGTGGGCAGTTTGGGCTGATATGTCCCTCTTTCCCACATTTGTAACATACGACCGGTGGTCGTTCTCCTCCCCTAGAAACAGTTGATGTTTGTGCTGACGTCTTCACATTATCATTGTTGTACCTTCTCTTCTTGAAATCTCCTCCCGACTCGCTCCTTCTATTATCACGACCACGATTACCACCAGAGTGGTTACCGCTTTTGTCCGAATATTTTCCTCCCTGCTGGTTTTCATTGCTTCGATGACTGCCGCCACCGGTATGACCCTGGTTGTGGTCCCTCGGTTGCACATACTCATTATCTCGCTCTAATAATTGAGCCCTATTTACAACATCTGAATATAAAGAAAATTTATGAGAGATAAGATATTGTCGAATCTCGGGTTTTAGACCTCTCAGAAACATCCTTGTCATTCGTTCCTCATTTTCGACCAAATGAGGTGCAAACCTGGATAACTCTGCAAACTTCGCCTCGTACTGGGACACCGTCATGTTGTTTTGTTCCAGTCTGATAAACTCTACCTCCTTCATATGACGAATACTTTCAGGAAAGTACTTGTCATTGAACAGTTTTTGAAATGTTTCCCAGGACATGTTGAGTGCGTCAGGCTGGGTACGCTTCACAGACTCCCACCAGTAGTCTGCCTCACCGCGGAACATAAAGGTGGCGAATGGAACCTTTTGTTCCTCCGTGCATCCCAAGACATCGAATATCTTGGTAATTTGCTTGACCCACGTTTCCGCCATGATCGGATCCGGCTTTCCCTTAAATTCTGGTGGTCCCAATTCTTTGAACTGCTTAGCTGTGACAAACCGCGCGTTATCATTTCCACCCGTATTCTGCACACGAGTCTCCCTCGTCTGATTTTGCATGAACTGCAAAAAGCTCCTAAACATTCCATCATTCATCGTTTGCTCGGTAACGTTGTTTACAGGAGGAATATTGCCTTCCTGTTGCACGTTCCCCTGGGTGGTGATCAAAGGTGTCTCCACGGTCTGATTTACTCCATTATTAACGTTCTCAGCTGCCATTCTTAAATACTGCCATAAAACAAGGGTTAATAGTCATGTCATATATTATCCCTATACTCTGACCGACCAAATAAACACCAAATAAACTTAGTCAAGTCATACTAGTGAAGGAATTCCCCGTCTCTCCCCTCCTAGTTCTTGTCTCACATCTCAGCCAGGGATCATATCCCTAAGCTCTGATACCAACTGTGACGCCCCCAAAATAGGTATACAACACCCATTCTGAGTCGCCAAATACATGGTACAGAAAGCAAACTACAACTTCAATAATACAAATGTCGTGCAAAATACGACAACACATACTGTGAGTTTAAATACAAATATTGTCTTCTAGACAATATCCACACTCAAATAAATCCTCATTACAATTATTCAAACACTATTTTACAGAAATAGTGAGGACTGCTAAAACATCTTTCTAGAACCATCACTCCATACCCCGACTAGATCCTGCTATGTTCTCACCTCCTGAGAAGAAAAATGGAACAAAAAGGAAAAGGGTGAGCTCAACTAGCCCAGTAAAGAATATTATGACTAAGATAATATACAAACAAATTATCGTTAGTCTTCAACAGGGAAAAATCTGATAGAATATAATCGACAACAAGTTTTAGATCAACAACTGCAGCGGAAACAGCAAACCATTAGAAGAGTCAAGTAGAGAAAGAATTCTACTATCTTCTAAGATTTAAAAGTCCATCATCAATATTTTATCCCTGTAACATCAATTAATAATCATCTTTATCCAAATATTCATCTTTGCACTACAGGCCAAAGATATTCATTTGTATCACCTGTCAGTCATGTTCATCTCAACACCTGTTCATCTTTGCACTACAGGCCAAAGATATTCATCAAGTAATCATACATCTTTGCACTACAGGCCAAAGATATTCATTAATATCATCATTTAGGACTGAGGATGATGAAAAATATCTTAAAGAGAACGAATCCAATGAGACAGAAGGACAAATAGTAGGGATTCGTATAACAGTTTATCCAAGATCAATAATACTTCATAATAATCAATTGTGAAGCAGAATTCAAAAATAAAGATCAAAACATGGATACAATCAAAGATAGTAACCATAATAGACATCTTGGACAAAAAGGAAAAATTTTATTTTTCGGTGAATAGTGCCGTATTCGTGAATAGTGCCGTATACGTGAATAGTGCCGTATACATGAATAGTAACCCCGACACAAAAAGTTCCAAATTTGATAAAAACTCATATCAATATTTCAGCATAATGATATTGAAGAAAATAATATCATTTAAGAAGAAAATAATATCCCTTACCTCAAGATATCAGTACTTCTGGTCGGAATACCGGTATAAGGCTGAAAGAAACTTGCTCTGATGAATAGAAACTCTCAAAGTATCTAAATACTCACAAAATACACTCAATAATCTAGAGAGAGAAAGAGAGAAAACTTGTTTCTGGTGTGATTTTCAATTCTAACTTAGCCCTCTATTTATAGGAAAATTTTAGTAGGTTTGACCTGCAACCTGATGGCTTTACCTGCTACTATTCCCACCCACCACATTTGAAATATAATTCAGCACATTTCTTCACCAACCACAAGTGGGGCCCACCAATTCTAGAATTTTCCATCAAAATGATAAACTCCGAAAATTCAACAATTTCTGAACCAGTCATCTCGTAAAATTCATAATAAATCATACGTTCATTTTTAACGGTTCAAAATTTGTGGACATATACTCAACTTATATATGTATAACATATCCAAAAATTACCACGATCCAACGGTCGGATTAAAAATTATAACACCCGCAATATTTCTCAAAAACCCTGATTTGATTTTTAATACCTCCATTCCGATAAAAATACTGATAAAACACCTCAACATTAACTCCTTCATTTTTAACCACAAAAATATATCCCTCATTTATATCCACATAAAATAAATATTTCCTTATCATATGAATCAATAATTAATTATTCACAAATAATATTACAGAATCACATTTATGACAACCAGGCCGTTCCCAGGAAAGAGGGGGCTTTCCAATAAGGATTTCTCCTTACTGGCGCGCAATTAGATGACCAAACCTCTCATTAGACAGAACTTTCTAGACATTGCCAATAATGTTATATAATAATATTATTCAAATAATATGAATTATTGATCTGATAATGGAAAATACTGTGCAGCAACAATTATTGAAACAACAATAATATAAAATATCAATGCAACAATTATTGAATCAATAAAATAAAATATTGAACAATAACTACTGTAACAATTATTGAGTAGTGCCTTCTTACGTAAGAATTAATAATTGGTGCAATACCGTGTGCTACTGTATTTTAATCACCGGGTATTCTAACAGTATTAACGGTAACAACTACGCCGTTATTTATAAATAACTTATACTTGTCATTTTCTTCATCCAATCGCTTTCCGTTATGGGGCCCACACAAGGCTGCGCCGTCGTACGAATATTCCCCGACAGCAAGAATATTCCACGACCAAACGAATATTCCCCGACAAAATGAATATTTTATAACCACTTGCTTATTTTGCAAAATTTGCACATTTCACCCATAACCAAAGTATTATATCAAATTAGCCCCTTATTATTCACAATAATATTTAGAGAAAATTTGATTTTATTCATTAATAAGTTGGGGTCTTACAATTCACAAATAATATTACAGAACCACAATTATGACAATCAGGTGGTTCCCAAGAAAGAGTGGTTTTCCGATAAGGATTTTTCCTTATTGACGCGCAATTAGGTGACCAAACCTCTCCTTGACAGAACTTTCTAGACATTTCTAATAATGTTATTTAATAATATTATTCAAATAATATGAATTATTGATCTGATAATGAGAAATACTGTGCAATGACAATTATTGAAACAACAATAATATAAAATATCAACGCAACAATTATTGAATCAATAAAATAAAATATTGAATAGTAATTACTGTAACAATTATTGAGTAGTGCCTTCTTACGTAAGAATCAATAATTCAAAAATAATATGCAATACCGTGTGCTACTGTGCAACCACGCGTATTACTGTATTTTAACCACCGGGTATTCCAACAGTGTTAACGGTAACAACTACGCCGTTATTTGTAAAACTTCAAATTTGTCATTTTCTTCATCCGACAGTTATTCTGCTATGGGGCCCACAAGTGGCTGCGCCGTCGTACGAATATTCTCCGACAGCAAGAATATTCTACGACCAAATAAATATTCCCCGACAAAAAAAAATATTTTATAACCACTTGCTTATTTTGAAAATTTTGCACATTTCACCCATAACTTTAAACTTTTATCAATTTAACTATTTACTAAATAGAAAAATTGAATAATTTTTATTTCATAAAATTCGGGGTCTTACACATCGGCTGTCCCTCCGGGGTAACTGTTTTACTCTTCATCATGGATTCCGACGTAGAGCAGCTACAGTTTGTGATTGAGAAATCCAAGAACACTAGAAGCCCTCCTTCTAGCGTCAATGTTAACGCCAAGATCTTTCTACGAGTCCCAATCACGTAAGACACGTCTGATCCTGCACAATAAACACGACAACACTAAAAGCTTGACGGCTCCGGCCACCGGGGGATAGCTCCGGCGTGAGAGTCAGTACAGGCGATCACAATGTTAACAATGAAGAAAAATAAAATATCTAGTGTCTTGAGCGAGAAAATAATTACGTTACCCTTTGGTTGTGTATGATCCTTGCCTCATATACTCTAAGCCCGATTTCTCGTGCCATCCACTACCATCTGACACAATCCCCTAACTATGGTGATCTCAGCCGACTGCATGCAGCTTACCTACTCTACACATCATTGTTTTTCACCGCCGACCTACTAGATCTCATCCACATTAATGTCTTGCAGACATATCAGTCAACAGCTACTTTGGTCATCATTATCGATCAAAGCCCAAGTCAAGCTATCATCAATTTGATGGGTTAGCCAATCGATCCGGCCCAACACATTCAAGACATAATAAATATAACCCAAGGAACGGGCACATTCGATCCGGCCCAGTATATAAAGTATCATGACCCAACATATATAATACCAATTTTGAGATTAAAAATATTTTAAATAAATTTTTAAAAATTAATAATAAACAAGTGGGACCGTAGTAATATTTTTATAAATAAAAGGAAAGCAAAAACGTAATAACACTATTATATGAACTACCTCATCTAATTTTGGCCTTTGGCCTCCATTGCACCAAAAAAAAAAAGAAGTGTTTATTACTTATCTTCATTTTTACTTCTACTCATTTATTCTTTTCTTAATTTGTTTTTTTTCAAGGTTTTTCCTGCCTTTATTTTGACACTTATTACATATGGATTTAAATTTATTTTACCCGGCCCTAAATTAGTTTGGGATAAACAATTTGTATCATTAACTAAAACCAAGTAAATATTACTCCCTCCATTCCTATACGTAGGTCGTTTTAGACTTTTTTTTTTATTTCTAATTATTTGTCGTTTGTGGTTATTTAAGAGAATTGATTACTATTTTTTTCAAATTGCCCTTTATTACTCCACCTAATCTTTTGATTCATATTTATGAGATAAATGAGGTGAAGGGTATTATAGACAATTGATACTACAATTAATACTTTTCAATCATTTTCTTAATTCTTATGCACATGTCTAAAACGATCTATATTAAGGAACGGAGGGAGTAGTATTTACGTCCATTCCATATGCAATTAATTAAGTTTATTACTGTGTGGTATTAATGCTACGTTTGATTATGATTGGAATGAAAAAAATTATATTTAAAAAGAGCATGAAATAACTCATTCCAGCTAGACTAATTACTTCTTTAGTTATAGTTGGTCTTAAGAAGAATATAGTAATACATTAGACTGAATTCAAAAAAGAATTTGCAAAAATATAGAAATGACTAGTATCAAAACCATCCTTCCAAAGGTGAAACAATAAACAAGAATCCTGTGGAGACAATTAAGTCATGCAATGGATATTCCTTCTGGAAACAATCCACAGCCCTTAATTTTGATTATTATAGCTTGGAATGGACCCGAAACCTAGGGTATATTCAGTTATCAAAAATGGCGCGAGAGAGCGTTTAGCGCTTTCATAAAAAATCATGATTGGAACTCAAAAGAGTTGGCAAGGTGAAGTAAGGTTATGTTTGATAAACCTAAAAATTAAGATCTGAATGATTATGATGTCTTAATAAATTAGATCATTTGAATGGTTATGAGGTCTGAATCTAAAAAATTGTTTGATAACTAAAAAATAAGTTGTCTATTAATAACACTATTTTACCATTTTAAAGGGTAAAATTTTATTTAATAATTTTAAATATTCAATTTAATAAAAATGAATGCATAATATTGTTGAATATATTTACAGTAAAACCCCTATATAGGAATACTCTATATAAGAATAACCTCCACAATATTATAAAAAAATTTGGCCCTAATTTGGACCAGTTATAAATAGAAATACCCTATAAATTGTAATATGTTATATACTTTTTAAGTTCCGTATTAAGAAACTATACCTCTATATAGTAATAATTTCATATATATATATATATATATATATATATATATATATATATATATATATACGGTTATCCAATGCAACACAAAAGATGTAAAATCTCAGTCACATAAAGTTATTAAAACAGATCCAACGGTTGAGCGCACTATCCCTCAAATAACACTATTTGAGGGATCCCTCAACTGAAGGGGACTGTATATATATATATTAATTTTAAAAGACTACATTTTTTATAAAAGACTACATTTCCTATAAACAACTACATTTTTATATAAAATACCACATTTTCTATAAAGGACTACATTTTTTTATAAAAAGACTATATTTCTTATAAAAGATCACATTTTCCTATAAAAGACTACTTTGCATAAATATTTTTTGAATAATAATTATTAGGGAATTCTTATTGATATTTTTGTTAAAGTCGATATTTTTGGATGTTCAGAAAATATTTTATACCAATACCTCTATTTAGTAATAACCTCTCAATTAAAATACAAATAGTTTGATCCCAAGTCTATTCCTAAATAGAAGTTTTACTGTATATAAAAAAAATTATCAAAAAAATTTCATTAAGAGGAACCTCTTAATTATTAAAATTTTATTTTCTGTCTTACCGATTAAGAGGCATTAAGAGGTAACAAAAAAACAAACAAACAGCATCATGCCTCTTAGCGAATAAGAAACAGTCCATTAAGAGACAATCAAATATAAACAAACAACACTAAATCCCTCATGGCCATCTCCAACCAAATAGACTGCAATATAATTATTGTCAAAATCCACAAACCTTTAACCAGGTAATAAAACAGAGCATATACCAGTGAACTGGTTAAACTGGATTAAGAAAAAAGGAGACCTCAACTGCGCTTTACGTGGAGTTATCATATGCACAATCCCATAGTGGGTATATGTTACTGACGTCTACTTTTTGTACAGATGCGGTTTCAACTAACAAAATCGCATCTAATAGGTGAAAACTGCAGCTGACTTAAGATCAATGAGGCTGATTCCACCAGAAACCGCCATCCTTGAACTCTTCTCTCTCTATTCTTGCACGCTTCAGAGAAAAACCCCTACCATTGTTTGAACTCTGAGAGCTAGAAGTAGGTTGATAAGGTCTTGCCGTACATTTTCCTATAATTAATTTGGTTACAATGTCAGTAGGTAATTTTGAAAGAAACTTATATTTTATATTTTTCAATCTCTTCCGATTGAACTATGAATCTAGAAACAAAATGGTTCTATTTGTATATGCGGAAACAATCCAAAGGATGAGTTATGCAGACAGATAAAAACAAAGGTTAGCTGAAAAAGAGCTCCAATATCCTTACCATTTGAATCAGAATTTTTTTTAGGAATTTCAGAAGCTCTCTCCACACCCTTTGACCTATAAGGAGCTATAATGTGAATTGCCTGCTGGAGTTCACCTAATAAATCAGTGTCAATGCATTCATACCTGCAAACAGTCCATATCTAGAAATGAGCAAGACAAACTTTGAAGGGAATGCTTTAAGAAAATATGGAATAGGAAACAGGAAGTTCAATTTGTTTTCATGGCATTTGCATCAAGTTTGTTTGTTTTATTATTTCAACTAAGAGTTTTAACTTTTTCTCTCAACACAATTTTGTAGCATCACAGAATCGACTAATTACTAAATTTGAAATATTTTATAATTTTTTTTTTGGTAATTTAGGGTGTTTCATTTACATTATGAAGTAACAAAGGTAACCCCAGTGAATTAAATCAAGCCATCTATTGTCATGATATTACACAGATCCTGAAAAAGTTTAGTTTGAATATAGTGCAGACTCACAATTTTTTGCAGCACTTATCGGCGATTCCAGATAGATCAATGATCTTCACTTTTGTTTCCAGAAATTTATCCTCGGCATACTCATCAAACGGCAGTTCTAGAGCCATTGAGAGTTGCTCAACAATCAACTCAAGCTGCTCCTGTTGGTTCTCAAACAAATTTTGTTTCATTTCCCTATCATTCTTTGTCATTTCATTCTTGAACAGTCCATCACCAAACATGTAATATGCAAAAGGGTAGGAATATGAGAGAACCCGCCTTGACCTGAAGAGTCTGTAAAGTCCATTTGTCACCCAACAGAAATTCGTGGATGCTAATTCCCTTGCTTCCAGATTTGCCGTCTTATCCTGTATTATTTCTTTCAGCTCCACTTCAGCTTTCAACGAGTCTATATGAGCTTTGTACCGATTATGGTAGTGAATATAGCGCAAAAGTTCTGTTCTTGCTTGTTCAGTATTTACTTTATGCTGATCATCTTTGTATCTTCCACAACTGTGACCTTGAATACCATCCCATGTGTATTCACAAGCACACAGCCAACTACAAAATGAGGAAGGCAGCTAGGAAAATAAATAAAATATCACTCTCAAATTTTCTATTCATAAAAACACGATTGCAAGAAAAGGATTTAAGACCAAGTATTGAACAATCAAATATGAGCCTTATATCATGTAAAAGGTCAGCTGAACCGAACATCAAGTGAATCATAATATTATTGCCCTGGAACTTCATATGCACCAATATTGATGCCTTAGTTGTTCACATTAAAATATTATTGCCCTGGAACTTCTAGCTTAGAAGCAAAAACTTAAGAGGTACTAACTTTTACTTGGCTAGAGTCCACTATACACTAGCATAGTCAAATGTTGTCTGACTTTCAAAGCGTTGCGTTAAATCATAATACTTAATAAATTTCATAGTAACTATGAGGCTGGCAGGGAACGATCAGACATCTTCTGCTGCCAAATGTCACCATCATATACAGAAGAAATGATGCGATAATATTCAAATTATTTAATGGCGTGGCAGAAGTATCACTAGGATAGCACAGTGGGTTTGCAAAATAAGACTGCTACATTTGATTCAAGGAGTTGCACAAAGAAGGGTCACATTGGCACTTCAATCATGCAAAGAAGAAAAAAGAAACACATTAACAGAATGTTAAACAAGAATTATAAGCCACTTTATATGGGTAACAGAAGAAAGTATAAAGTATTTCTATATGTAAACGCAGCTGATAAAAAAGTATCATCAAATGGAACAGAATTAGCTAGTATGAGAGATCAATAAAAATTCTCACCAGAATGCTTGTCCACAGATACAGCGTACTCGGTTGCATCCTCCATTCTTCTCCACTGGTTTGTGACAATGTGGGCAAGGCTTAGTATTGACCGTAATCCAGTTAACTGTCTCCGATTCATCCTTGCACTTCTTGGCCCAAAGCTCCCACATTAGACATGAGCAAGGTGAGTGTGCTTCAGATGAACAATTAAAGCAGAATTGTAAACCACATGCACATTCAACCTCGCAATATTGGTCATCCTCAACACGTATTGCATTTCCACAATGCGGAATGCTAGGGCACCATTTTACCATCTTATTATCGTCAATATATGACTCTAGGAGAAAGCGATCAAATTTCTCAGCAAGATCAGGATCTCTAGCACTGACTAGACTTTTGATCTTACCTTCATCACAAATTCCATTGCACTTGTCCGCCATGCATCTGACTCGTCTACTCTGACCCTCATTTATTTTCACAATGAAATGTTCTGTCCAACCTAAATGGAATGACACAAGTAATAGTAAAGATTCTATTAATCATTCATTGTAGAAGAAAAGCTGAAAAGGAGAGGAGATTAAGTAAAGACTAAAGAGCTGCAAACATCGGCCCTCAAGACGATGATCTTGTTGTTGTAAACTAACCTAAGTCTAAAAGTGTGTTTGGCCACAAGACTAAAAGACTACAGCAAGAGCCATGACCCTTGACCCTTGTACACAAACTTAATGTTCGACTCATTCCACAACGCACTATTATTAAGCATGTCAATCAAATGTTTATCTTTTATCTTTACAAATTTCAAACATGGTATATACTCATCATCCAAGATTGAACATCAAAACATACAGCAGACAGAAGTTCCATATTCCTTTGCAGTAAATTGATTATTCAATATATTATCTGAACCATATTTAAAGTAATGATTTTAAGGAGTTCATATTTGTAGGATATATTATATATGGGTGCATCAACCAGCTAGTGCTGACCAAACTTAGAGGTCTGTCAACATTAAGTATGGTCTCCATGCTGTTCAAGTTTCATTCATTGAAAGTCTAATATATTCAAGAATACATAATTTTTATTATAAAAAAAATCAAGAGAATGGATTAAAAGATGTACTGTAGACTGTAGTTAATTATATCATGTGATTATATTGCTGCAACAACATTAATTAGAAGGACCCTGTAATCATGTAATTAAGGAAACAAAAATAAAAAAAGCAGCATGCTCACAGTTGTTGCAGTAACAGTGGCCGCACTCCATTGTTGTTGTCTCAGTGACAGAAACTCTCTCTATGCAGATTTCACACATTACTTCAGAAGAATATTGAGACAAGGAAAGGCTATCACGCGGCCCCATTGTTACACCAGCTTCCGCATACAACTTGTTATTTCCCTTCTCCACAAACACCGTAAAGACCTTTTCAACGTTCCAACGATAATGAATGAGTATGGTCCGCGCATGATGTTCTTTCAAAGATAGCAAATCCATTACTTTTTGCAGGTCTTCTCTCTTCGAAATGCAAATGTAAACAATTCAACATTTTTTATATCCATCATACAAAAAATGAGCCCAAATTAGGAAAGTAAAAACATTGTAAACAGTAGTTCACCTGTGCAGCCAACAAAGACTCTTTCCTGATTACCTGCAAAGGCAAAAACCGCCAAAAAAAAAGTATGATTTAAAATTAATGAACACATGCACCCCATAAGAATAAAATGGAATAAATACCAATTAAATTTGACCTCTTTGTTCAATAATCAAAATATATGAAAGAACAAAATTGGGCCCTAGGGAAACTTCATATTTGCATGCAGCCACTTTCAGTGAGTTCTTAAGCAAAATCTTTTGTTATTTTTGCAAAATTTCTATAATTTTTGCTGGTAACTTCAAGTTCCAATTGCTAGCTTTAGTCGGGATATATAAATTTGCTAGAGACTTTAGCTGATCAAAAGAGCCTAATCGCCACCATATTAAAAACCTTCACCATTTTTTAAAGTTTATAACAAAAACTCACATCAAAAGAAATATTTAACCTGAAATCCTCTTAAAACAAGAAAACAGAAAATAGAAATGAAAACTAAAATATGTGGACTTCAGTAACGAACTAAGTTATAAAATCCACATAAGAACAGAACCATTTTTGGGCCTCTTTCTCCACCAGTTGCAGAAAAAACAAACAAAGGAGGCATATATTCTCAGTCAAAATTCAATTACCTTATATGACAAACACTGGCCGGTAGAATGCAGCAATTTATCGAGAACGACACCATCATTATCATTATTCCAGTGCTTTTTGATGTTTCTTGCAC
Organism: Panax notoginseng; assembly: GCA_016801055.1. Taxonomy (NCBI): domain Eukaryota; kingdom Viridiplantae; phylum Streptophyta; class Magnoliopsida; order Apiales; family Araliaceae; genus Panax; species Panax notoginseng. Next base: position 127,504,379 of record CM029021.1, read on the forward strand.
AATACTCCATTGAATATGTACATATACATATATGCTATAATTAATATATGTGACTGAGAAATTTGAGGCAATGATGAATTTTACAGCAAGCTTTTTCCCGAAAAAAAGCTGTGAATGAAGCAAAACCACTGACCGGAGAGAAATGGTAAAGTTTGATTCTGATTCTTCTCAATCTTTCAGATAAAGAAAGAGATTGAAGAAGCTCAACTAAATTTGGGTTTCTATGGACACCTCATTAAAAATATTTGTACAAAGTGCGCAACTGGGTGGCAACTTCTTTTTGGATTGTTCTACCAGTTTTCTATGAACTTTAGTAATGGCGAGAGATACGTTCTAGATTTTTCCATTATCTATATTTTTATTACCAATTTTGGATCTCTTTCTTTACATTTGCATTATATCCTCAACACCAAATTGAGCCAAATTTCATTTTTATACTAGATAAATTAGAGAGAAAGAAATTATTTATTTTCAATACGACTCAAATAAAGAGTTTAATATATCAACTACGAACCAATCATGATAGTTGACTAGTTAAAACGATTTTTTGTTACACACTCATTTGAAAATTTATATATATATATTTAAATTAATGCATTAGTTCTGTTTGTTGAGGTGGGAAATAGTAAATTTTCTTTATGTTGTTCTCTTTTGGATATATGTCATGTTTCTAGCAGCTAGAGATTATGATAATCTTTTTTGACGTTTGTCATAGAGGATAAAAATCTTCCACACTCATTGTTATTTTAGGCAAGTGTTATGAATCACATACCCTTCCCACCAAACTCCGACCATGTCAACAAAAACCATTTCTTAAACCACATGTTTTGCAAACCGCAACGCACTTCGATAAGGGTTACCAATGAACTCTTATTAGCATGCGTTCCACTGCTATCCAACACTAAAGAACGTAGTCTAACACTGATCTAGTTAACCATGTGTAACACTCCAATCCCACATCGAAAGATATGAAAAAATTTTGTTTGTATATAAGAAATTAAGTTACTAACAATAGTACCTTCAGTCATAACTTTTTGGGTGAGACTGTGGTGGGCTAAGATGACCCAAAAAGATACTATTGAGCTAATGGTTTAAGGTCTTGTTTGGATGAATTTGATTTGATTTAGACTTAGAATTTGACCCAAGATTTGTTCCAACTCAGGATTTGACCCGGGTTATTTCATATGGTATCAAAGCCGACTCTTAAAAGCTCGGATTGGGTTATCCGATCGGTTTGCAAGAGGTGGGGACACGAAGCTAACCGGTATTATCCCATAATGGTTAGAGAGGCTAAGATTTGTGGATCGTGTGTAATCGGTTCTGACGAGGTCGCCAGAAATTTAAGTGAGAAAGTTTGTAACACCTCAGTCCCACATCGAAAGATATGAGAAAAAATTGTCTGTATATAAGAAATTAAGTTATTAACAATAGTACCTCCAGTCATGATCTTTTGGGTAAGCCTGTGATGAGCTAAGATGACCCAAAAAGATACTATTGGGCTAGTGGTTTAAGACCGTGTTCGGATGGATTTGATTCGATTCGATTCGGACTTGAAATTTGATCCGAGATTTGTTCTGGACTCGGGATTTGACCCGGGTTATTTCACCATGACTAAGAAACATACGAAAACAACTTCTCCCAATCCAGAAAATTGTTGACTCCATCAAGCCTCAACATAAACTAGAGTCACTACCCCAAGCCCACGTAAAGGGCCCATACTCCTCCAAATGTAAGTCCAAACAAGCTCATATCCCTAGTGAAGTCGTTAAACTCATGCATCCGCATAAGAAGCTCTAATATAACCCATCCTCTCCAATAGAAATTCGACCACATTGAATCCCCAACAATGCACCATAGAACCTCCCATATACGTGTGGAGCCTGCTAACTTCTCTCATAATTCCCACCGATTCCTATCCTCCGTAAACCCATAAATAAACCCATGAAAAGGACAACAACACCCACATCTCAACCGTTTTGCAAGGACACAGAATAAAATAAATGCCTCTCATGGCCTCCACTAAATGTACCACATAACCATCCCACAACATTAACACCCTCGACTATCCCAAGCATCAAAACACCCTTGGTTATCCCACAATATCAACACACACCAAACTACACAGTCAATTCACTAAATAGATTTCACAACCCCCTATCATAACCCTCATTTAAGTTTCTTGGAGGCACTTCACCAATCAAATTTGAACATCTAATAGTATCTTTGAGACTTTGACTAATGATCACTTCGAAGAATCAGTAATCCCCTTACTGCATTAATCACTTAATTGTATGAACTTAATCTTTTCATTGCTATTAATTTTTACAATTTCATCCCGTTTGTCACCCTTTTAAAGAATTAAGACATAGATGATATGTACTCAATGTTTGGATTTGGGAAAAAAATAAGAAAAACATAATGAAAAAAGAAAGTAAAGAAACATAAGACTTTCTTGAAAGTTCATTATAATAGATTTAAGTAATAGTTCTTTACTTTAAATTTATCGAATATGTATAGTTAATTTTGTGCTAATTATGGGGTTTTACCTTGCACTTTTCAAATCCTTCCCTTTGTTTTCCATTCCATCACTCTTTTAAAATTTTAAACATACTAGTATATGAAAAAGAACACCCTTTCATCCATAACTTAAACTATCACTAATTTTTGGGCCGCAAAAAAAGAAAAACAAAATGCATGAAAACACTGATACAGGAAAAACCCGAAAAACCTCATCAATGAGTATATGAAACTGCCAAGTAACTGAGCAATATTCAGTGTTAACTAAAGAAAATTTTAAAGTTGCAATCTTTTAACAGATTCATTAAATTTCAAGTAATGTTTAATATTAATCCTGAATAGAATTTTTTTAAAAAGATTTCAGCTTATCATTAGAGCCCATAATTACCATTTCACAAAGCTGCAGCAAAAATAAACATAATTTTATTAAATTTACAGAATACACCCATTTCACCAATAAAACTCAACTTAAAGAATCATTTAACCCTAAACCCTCTTTTGGGTTGGCAAAAAGACAAGAAAATCAGTAAAGAACCAAACAAGAAAACAACTTTTTCTGCTGACTTCTATTACCACCACATTGCACCAAAACCCAACAGAGGCAAAGTCATTCATATGCGAAATTGAAAATTACCTTACACCATGAACCTTCATAACGCGGCAATTCATCGAGAAAATCGCTATCATCACCGCCATTATAGTATTCATCGCCGCTGCTCTCACAGTACTCCATCGCCGGCTTGTTAGAATGTTATAAACACAAGTATTCTACCGTAGAAATTAGAGGAGATCATAAAGTTTCCTGCAATAATTTAGAGGGAGAAACTTAAGTAAAATTCCCCCAATTACAGAGAAACGGGAATTCGTTTTTCTTGATCTTCTCACACTCTCTCTCCTCCGTGTTGATGAAGAAAAGAGCTAAATTGTGACTTTGGGAGTTTATGGACTCTGACCCGATAAAAAGGCTACTTAATAAGTCTTGTATGCATACTATTGTATTTCTTTGATGATAGTATAAACTTTTCATTAATCTTGTTTACCCACTTTATGCAAAGAAATAAAGAATTATGCATTATTCCCACTTACAAATGATTAAAAAAAAAATTGTTTATTTTTGTGATTAATGAAGTCGTAGTCAATTAAAAGAAAATTACTCTTATATTTAGTGGTTACATTTATTTTGTTTTTTTTTTCAATTTTTGTTATTTATATTGTACAAAAGTCCCCAGGCCATCCCTGTGTTGTGTTCCTTTAAAAATCAGATGAATCAAATGTTTTTGCCATTGATAATATTAAGTAATTAGACAAAAATACACGAATAAATCAAGTACCACTAATGCTTGTCTAGACAAAAATTATTTAATAACATTAAGTTTGAAAGACTAATTTCATGTTTTTAGAAAATTATTTTACAACTTTTAGTGATGGTTGCAATTGTTTCCTTATTCCATGTTTCTTAGTTTTCCCAAGTTCCAAAAAGTGATTATTATTTTACAGCATTAAGCTTGAAAGACTATTTTTTATTAGAAAAGAAGTTGTTAAAATATTATGTCTAACTATCTCTTATGCAATGCAAATCTTAATATATTTAAAGAAGTAGACTAATTTCCATACTAATGGAATGTTTGTTGTATATGGCAAGAAAATAAAATTATATTGCAAAGTGAGAATGTACCAAGTTTATCACATTTGGGGAGTTTGTTACAAGTTATTTAAAATGATTATCTAAAATATTCAATAATATAGTCGGTAATCTTTATTTATAGATCATGTTTGTTACACGGATAATTTTATATTTTCAATAATCAGATACTGGTAAAATGTCAAGATCTCGATAGGTAATATGATATTATGGCATAGTAGACATTTTAAAATTTTTATTTAGATAAAAATATCATTTATATTTAATAATTGGGACATAAATATTCACATAATTTATATTTAATTTTTAATTTTTTGGTTTTTTTGTTTGTTTGTCAGCTTGTTAAGTTTAACTAAAATAACTCACTGACCATACAAATTATGCGGTGTTATTTGTTATTTATTATTATAAATTTAATATATTATCAACAACATACTTGAAAATTTTGTATTTAATAATTGAATAAATCATAAATTCTTATTTTATAAATATATTAAAAATTCTAATACAATTTACTAAGTAATATTGAATTAATTAATTTAATAATATTGTTTATAATTATATTTGACAATAACCCATGGGATAATATTAGAAAAAATAAACGTAGTAATCTTAAATTCGTTCCAAACACTTACAATAACAATTACAAATAATCACATATCTTCTACCAACAAAAAATAACACAATATAACTACTTTTTATTACTAATAATCTATGTTTAGATAGATATCCATTACATTTAAAAAAAAACAGATAGATCTCTATCATAATCTCTAACAAACACCCCTTAATATCTTGTTATTTTAGAAGGTGAGTTTAAAATTTAAAAAATTGAATGGGATAACAATACAACATTATATAATTATGATGAATAAGATGATATATTGACAAACTATCATCAATAACGTACCCACAACAACCTTGAATTATTGTCAAAATTAAGTTATCAAATATGTTAAACTTTTAACCTGCATATACATGAGGATAACACACTACCATGACAACATCACAACACCATAAAATTTGTCATTTCACTATTAGATATTTGTCATTTTATATTATTATGTTATTAGCCAAACTATTGTTATTTTGTGAGTTCAATAGATAACTAGTTTTGAGGATCACAACACAACATCGTTTATATATATATATATATGGAGGATCCATAACAAACACATCTCTTACGATCGCAATTTTAGAAAAATATTACCCACCTCAACATCGTGTTCCGATAAGAGTAGTGTTTTTAAATAGCAATAAATATTGTATATATATATGGAGGATCCATAACAAACACATCTCTTACAATGGCAATTTTAGAAAAATACTACCCACCTCAACATCGTGTTCCGATAAGAGTTGGTGTTTTTAAATCGCAACAAATATATACATTTCAAAACGGGAGTTACATTACCCTGACAATGAAGTTTTTAAATAGAACATATCATTTAGAAAGCTCCTGCAATCGAATCTACAGATTACAAACAGGCAATGCACTTTAACATTAGGGCATGAGTGACTGGATTTGTGTACAATGTCAGGTATTTCATGCTTGAACATATTCCAGCACACTACAGATGACAATAAAAATTTAATTTACATGGAATGCGGCAAGGACAAAACATGAATATGCCAAATTTTCAGCTCTTCTAGTATACATGCACCTGTTGCTACCTGAATATTGCCTTCAAAAATAAAAACTCTTCTGCTATATTCTAGATTAATTAAACAAACCTGGAAACAATGCAAAAGAAAAAATTAATTAAAACAAGAAGCTTTAGGTCAGAACATAATTCCAAATAGTTGAAAACATTTCCTAAATGTTAATTAGTCGATAAAAAAATGTTTGGCAATTGCCATAGCACAAATAGCCTCCAAAAATGGTCTACAAGTTTAAGAAACAAAAAGGATGAATAGCTTTAAAAGTCTCAAGTCCCATAATTCGCTGATTTTATGTGTAAATTTATAGTATTAGCGAATTCAAACAGGTTTAGAAATATTATCTCTAGGTAGCAATGATGGTAGTAACAACTATGACATTCAACATTCTAGAGAAGATGCAAAAAGTTGTCCATAAAAAGATGTAGGAAATTTCTACCATTCAGCCATTATTTGCAGGCAACTGATGGTACATATGAACTGAAATACCCAATCATGATTGAAGAAGTTTGCTAGAGAGAACTGAGAAAGATGGTGTAAGACCCCAACTTTTATAAATAAAGATGAATTTTCTATAAATATCATTTTTGAATATTATGGAGTTAATTTGATATAATGTTATAGTTGTGGGTAATATTTATAAATTTTGCAAAGTACGCAAGTTGTTATATAATATTCGATTGGTCGGGGAATATTCGTTTTAACAGGGAATATTCGTACAACGACACAATCATTGGTGGACCCCACAACGGAATTATTGTCGGATTGAGAAAACGACAAAAATATTTTATTAAAAATAACGGCGTAAGTTTTACCATTGTTACTGTTGAACTACTCGGTAGTAAAAGTACAGTAATACGTGTGGTTGCATAGTAGCACACGGTATTGATTATTAATGCTTATGTGAGAAGTCACTCAGTTTGATTCAATTATTGTCAGTTAATAATATGAATTATTTAGCGATAATGACGTTTTGTTTTATTCGTATTATTAACGTAATAAAACAGAAACATCTTTTTATATAAAACAAAATACTTTATTAAAGTTATTCTATAAATAGAATATATTATATTTTATTTAAAAGATTTTTCTTTAAATATGGACCGTCAGATTAAAGTAATCAATCTGGACCGTTCATGGATTAGTTACTATGCATTCTATTTTTCTATAAATAGCAGCTCATTCCTTCATTATTTCTTACGAATTCACTGAACTCTAGAGAGAGAAACTATAGAGAGAGAGAAGAAGAGTATTCTGCTACTTAACTACTTCCTTACTTCAGCTCTTCTTTAAAACGGTAAGGTGTGTTATTCTTTCTTATTCACGAAGAGAACTGTTGTTATTCCATTTCTTATTATTCTGTTGGAATAACCTGTATACGCGGTCTACCCTATACTTGGTGACATTCTTCTATTATTCTGTTGGAACATCCTGTCTGTGTGTTTTACACCGGACCTGGTTCCGTTTTTATTATTATTCTGTTGGAACATCCTGTCTGTGCGTTTTACACCGGACCTGGTTCCATTATTTATTATTCTGTCGGAATATCCTGTCTGTGCGTTTACGCCGGACCTGGTTCCATTATTTATTATTCTGTCGGAATATCCTGTCTGTGCGTTTACACCGGACCTGGTTCCATTATTTATTATTCTGTCGGAATATCCTGTCTGTGCGTTTACGCCGGACCAGGTTCCATTATTTATTATTCTGTTGGAATAACCTGTCTGTGCGGTCTATCGCATGCATGGTGATTTTTTTTGTTATTCCATTCTTTATTATACTCAGTTGGTTAAGTTTTGACTTCTATACTCCAAGAAATTTGTGGAATATCCTTGACATTTGCGCTTCATCTAGTATCTATTCATGAAAATATTCTCCTGATCATTCTTGAATTTTACTCCACAAAGCAGTATCATGTTGACAATTTGGACGTTATTAATTCCTGGATAAATTAATTCTTGAACTTGTTTTATTGAATTCTTATATCATTGTCATCATCCTCATGTTTATAAAATGTTGAAAGTCATCTGTAGCCTGTAGTGCATAGATGGACTTGGTATGATTATGACCAGGGATTATTCGGTATAATCATGACCGTAATGTTACAAATGATGTAGTAAAAGTCCTCATTGGCCCGTAGTGCATTGATGGACAGTTGTTGGCATGATCATGACCATTAATGAATATACGAATATCCTTGGCCGTAGTGCAGGGGTGATTCGATGATGTAAATTATTTTATTAAGCTGAGTCTCAGCGATCACAGTGTTGAAAAATTTTTTAAATCATAAAAGATAGTAGAGTTTATTTTCTACTTGACTCTTTTAATGGATTGCTTGTTCCGCTGCAGTTAAACTTGATGTCTATTATATTTTATCAGTTTAACATTGTTGAAGGCTAATGATAATTTATTCTGCATTATCTTAGTCATAATATTTCTTACTGGGCTAGTTGAGCTCACCCTTTCTTTCACTGTTCTCTTCAGGAAATGAGAACGTAGCTGGGGCAAGTCGGGGAACGGAGTGATGGTTCGAATGATAGTATTAGTTAGTAGTCCTCACTATTCTATGTAATAGCGTGTTAATAAATGTAATGAGGACTCCTTTTGAGTATGAATACTCTCTAGAAGATAATATTTGTATTCAAACTCACAGTTTATGTTTTGTCGTATTGTACACGACAGTTGTATTAGTAAGTTGTATTTGTATTTTGTACTATATATCTGACGACCTAAGATGGGTGATGTATACCTAATTTTGGGAGCGTCACAGTTGGTATCAGAGCCATAAGTAAAGAGCCCCGAGCCTCTCGCTGGTGACATCCTGTTGATGGGGAATGCACCGAAGCCAGACTCTCCGTAGGGGACGCCGTTCTGCGGTGGCAAGCTGATAGGTACCTTTGTGAGGTGCTGACACATGATGGTGTCCAATGTCACAGTTGGTATCAGAGCCATAAGTAAAGAGCCCCGAGCCTCTCGCTGGTGACATCCTGTTGATGGGGACTGCACCGAAGCCAGACTCTCCGTAAGGGACGCCGTTCTGCGGTGGTAAGCTGATAGGTACCTTTGTGAGGTGCTGACACATAATGGTGTCCAATGTCACAGTTGGTATCAGAGCCATAAGTAAAGAGCCCCGAGCCTCTCGCTGGTGACATCCTGTTGATGGGGAATGCACCGAAGTCAGACTCTCCGTAGGGGACGCCGTTCTGCGGTGGCAAGCTGATAGGTACCTTTGTGAGATGCTGACACATGATGGTGTCCAATGTCACAGTTGGTATCAGAGCTTAGGGATATGATCCCTGGCTAAGATGTGAGAATAGAACTAGGAGGGGAGAGACGGGAATTCCTTCGCTAGTATGTTCTACCTAAGTTTATTTGCATGGTATTTAATTGGTCGGTCATAATATAAGGATAATATATGACATATCAATTAACTTTTATTTTGTGGCAGTATCTGAAAATGGCATATGAGAATGTTGAGAATAGCAATGGAGCACAGGCGATTATTGATTCACCACATATCAATAATCAGGATAATGTTCATCAGGAAGGTGACAATCCTCATGCAAACAACAACACTGACCAGATGATGAATGATGGAATGTTCAGAGGTTTTATGCAATTCATGCAACAACAGGTGAAAGCGGCTCATGTCCACAACGTAGGTGGAAATACTGGAAACTCTCAGGCGGTCACCGCTAAACAGTTTAAGGAGCTGGGACCACCGGAGTTTAAGGGAGAACCCAAACCACTTGTAGTTAAAACATGGATAAAGCAGATCACCAAGATATTTGATGTATTGGGTTGCTCCGAGGAGCAAAAGGTTCCCTTTGCCGCCTTTATGTTGCGAGGAGAGGCAGATTACTGGTGGGAATCGATAAAACGTACTCAACCTGCCGCACTGAAGATGTCTTGGGAGAAGTTCCAAGAGCTGTTTAACGACAAATACTTTCCCGAGAGTATTCGTCACATGAAGGAGGTGGAGTTCATCAAATTGGAGCAGAATAATATGACCGTGTCGCAGTACGAGGCAAAATTTGCGGAGTTATCCCGGTTTGCGTCCCACCTGGTGGATAATGAAGAAAGAATGACGCGGATGTTTTTAAGAGGTTTGAAGCCGGAGATACGTCAACATCTTGTTTCTCATAAACTGTGTTTGTATTCAGATGTTGTGAATAGGGCTCAGTTAGTGGAGCGCGATAACGAGTCAACGCAACCAAAAGAGAGCAATCGACAAAATGATAATACCAGTGAGAGCAGTCATCGAAGCGGTGACAACAAGCGTGGAGGGAATCAACAGGCCAGAAATGGTAACCACTTCGGTGGTAATCAGGGCCAAAACAATAAGAATGGGCATTTCAAGAAGAGGAGATTCAACAATGATGGAAAGACGTCAGCACCAGCACCTGTCGTTAAGGAAGGAGAACGACCACCTATCATATGTTTCAAATGCGGAGGGGAGGGACACATCAGTCCAAACTGCGCGATGCCGTCCAAAGCATGTTATAATTGTGGAAGAGAATGTCATTTAGCCCGATTTTGTCGTTTACCGAAGACAAATTCAGCTAGGATGGAGGCACCAAAGGCCGTCCCAGAAAAGTCAAAACCGGTTGTGCAAGGGAGAGCGTTTGTTGTGAACTCCCAGAGAGCAAGGAACCCGAATGAGGTCATCACGGGTAAGCTTATCATAAACTCTACCGAAGTCTATACTTTATTTGATACCGGTTCTACCCATTCTTTTATTTCTCCTACTTGCGCTCATCGATTAAATTTGATTCCGGAGAAATTAGACTTTGACTTAGCAGTTGAAACTCCATTGGGAGAAACTTTCATTACATCCACGGTTTATAAGTCTTGTTTGGTTCAAGTTTGTACCCACACATTACCTGTCGATCTTATTTCATTAAAAATACTTGCATTTGACGTGATTCTAGGGATTGATTGGTTAACTACTTATCATGCAAAAATTGATTGTTTTCGTAAGGTTGTTAGCTTTCATATTCCTAATCGACCTATTATGCGAATTCAAGCAACCAAACCATTAAAATCAATCGCTGTCATCTCAAGCCATAAAGCTATTCATTTATTGAAAAACGGATGTCAAGCTTTCTTAGCTCATGTCACAGATCTAAACAAAAATACGTCAGCTTTGAATGATATTTCTGTTATTAATAAATTTCCTGACGTATTTCCCGAAGAACTTCCTGGCCTACCCCCAGAGCGTGAAATTGAATTTTGTATCGACCTTGAACCCGGTACAAAACCCATTTCCAAAGCCCCATATCGAATGGCTCCTATTGAACTTCAGGAGTTAAAGACCCAACTGCAGGAATTGTTAGACATTGGTTTTATTCGTCCTAGTACTTCTCCTTGGGGTGCTCCTGTTCTGTTCGTGAAGAAGAAAGATGGGAGTATGCGACTTTGTATTGATTATCGGGAGTTGAATCATGTCACCATCAAAAATAGGTACCCATTGCCACGTATTGATGACCTGTTTGACCAGTTGCAAGGAGCACAATTCTTTTCAAAGATCGATCTTCGTTCTGGATATCATCAGCTGAAGGTTAGAACTGAGGATATTCCAAAGACTGCCTTCAGAACTCGGTATGGGCATTATGAATTCTTAGTTATGTCTTTTGGATTGACTAATGCTCCTGCTGCCTTCATGGATATGATGAATAGGGTATTCAAGGAATATTTGGATCACTTTGTGGTCGTCTTTATCGATGACATCCTTGTTTATTCCAAAAGCCGTGAAGATCATGAGCAACACTTGAGGTTGGTACTCCAAAAGCTTCGTGAATACAAACTTTATGCCAAGTTGAAGAAATGCGAGTTCTGGCTGGAGGAGGTAGCATTCCTTGGGCACGTAGTATCAAGTCGTGGAATATCGGTTGACCCGGCAAAGATTGAAGCTATTCAAAGCTGGGAGCAACCTAAATCAGTGACCGAAGTACGTAGCTTTCTTGGTTTAGCTGGTTATTATCGGAGATTCGTGGAAGGATTTTCTCGAATCGCTACTCCATTAACTCAGCTGACTCGGAAAGATACAAAGTTCGGTTGGAGCGAAGAATGTGAGAAGAGTTTTCAAGAACTCAAGAGGAGACTCATTTCAGCACCTGTTCTAACAATACCATCTGGCTCGGAGGGATTTGTCATCTACAGTGATGCTTCGAGCAAAGGGTTGGGATGCGTTCTCATGCAACATGAAAAAGTCATAGCCTATGCATCAAGACAACTCAAGGAATATGAGAGGAATTATCCTACTCATGATCTAGAGTTGGCAGCTGTTGTCTTTGCACTTAAAATTTGGAGGCATTACTTGTATGGGGAGAAGGTGGAGATCTTTACGGATCATAAAAGCCTCAAATATTTCTTCACTCAAAAGGAACTCAACATGCGACAACGACGTTGGCTTGAACTGTTGAAAGATTATGATCATACCATTCAATACCATCCTGGAAAAGCGAACGTGGTAGCTGACGCATTGAGTAAAAGATCATATGCGGGTACAAGTGCAATATTAACAACACAAAGGCCCATTTTGTGTGACTTGCAAAGGATGGAGATAGAGTTAAAGACTCCAGGGACCCATGTGATGATGTCGAATATACGAGTAGAACCAACTTTAATCGATAAGGTTAAAGCTGCTCAAGCTACAGACCTGGAGCTGATGCGTATGAGGAAGAAAGTGCAAGAAGGTGCTATGCCGGAAGCAAGAATCGATGAAGGAATACTTCGAGTCAACTCCAGACTTTGTGTTCCTAACAACCCTGATTTAAAGTATGAAATCATGATGGAGGCGCACAACACACCGTTTGCAATCCATCCTGGAAGTACCAAAATGTATCATGATCTTCGTCATACATTTTGGTGGAGCAATATGAAGAGAGAGATAGCGTTGTTTATCTCAAGGTGTCTAACTTGTCAACGAGTCAAAGCGGAGCATCAAGTACCAAAAGGTCCATTGCAACCACTTGAATTTCCAGAATGGAAGTGGGAGCACATTACCATAGATTTCGTTACCGGTCTTCCTAGGGTTTCTCAAGGTATTGATGCGATTTGGGTCATTGTTGATAGATTGACCAAGTCTGCTCATTTCTTACCGATACGAGAAACTTATACACTTGAACGTCTTGCTCGTATGTACATAAACGAGATTGTAAGACTGCATGGTATGCCAGTATCCATAGTTTCTGATCGAGACCCAAGATTCACTTCACGATTTTGGGTTAGTTTACAAAAAGCTATGGGCACAGATTTACGATTTAGTTCGGCATATCATCCTCAGACGGACGGACAATCAGAGAGGACTATTCAAACTCTAGAAGATTTATTAAGACTCTGTGTCTTTGACTTCAAGGGAAGTTGGGACAAGTTCTTACCATTGGTGGAGTTTTCCTACAACAACAGTTATCAAGCAAGTATTGGCATGGCTCCATTCGAAGCATTGTATGGAAGAAAATGTCGTTCTCCAGTATGCTGGGATGAGGTGGGTGAAGCAACGTTGTTGGGACCGGAGTTGGTACGTATGACTACAGAAAAGATTCAAACGATCCGACAACGTATAAAAACCTCACAAGATCGACAAAAGAGTTATGCTGATCTTCATCGAAAGGACGTGAAATTTGATGTAGGAGATCATGTGTTCTTACGTGTTGCTCCATGGAAAGGAGTTACGAGATTTGGAAAGAGAGGAAAGCTCAATCCTCGATTCATCGGTCCATTTTTAATCCTCGATCGAGTAGGAACTGTGGCTTATAGACTCGCTTTACCGCCAAGTATGTCTCGTGTTCATAACGTTTTTCACATATCCATGTTACGCAAATATGTGGAAGACCCGAACCACATTATTGAGTTAGAACCGGACGAAATAGCGGAGGATTTGACGTATGAAGAAGTTCCTGTTCAAATCTTGGATAAGAAGGAACATATTCTACGCTCCAAGGTTATACCTCAAGTCAAAGTTTTGTGGAGAAACCACGATGTTGAGGAAATGACTTGGGAGTTAGAATCTGAAATGAAATCAAGGTATCCTTACCTCTTCGACATACCAGGTACGTACCCTAATTTCGAGGGCGAAATTTCATAAGAAGGGGAGGTTGTAAGACCCCAACTTTTATAAATAAAGATGAATTTTCTATAAATATCATTTTTGAATATTATGGAGTTAATTTGATATAATGTTATAGTTGTGGGTAATATTTATAAATTTTGCAAAGTACGCAAGTTGTTATATAATATTCGATTGGTCGGGAAATATTCGTTTTAACAGGGAATATTCGTACAACGACACAATCATTGGTGGACCCCACAACGAAATTATTGTCGGATTGAGAAAACGACAAAAATATTTTATTAAAAATAACGGCGGAAGTTTTACCATTGTTACTGTTGAACTACTCGGTAGTAAAAGTACAGTAATACGTGTGGTTGCATAGTAGCACACGGTATTGATTATTAATGCTTATGTGAGAAGTCACTCAGTTTGATTCAATTATTGTCAGTTAATAATATGAATTATTTAGCGATAATGACGTTTTGTTTTATTCGTATTATTAACGTAATAAAACAGAAACATCTTTTTATATAAAACAAAATACTTTATTAAAGTTATTCTATAAATAGAATATATTATATTTTATTTAAAAGATTTTTCTTTAAATATGGACCGTCAGATTAAAGTAATCAATCTGGACCGTTCATGGATTAGTTACTATGCATTCTATTTTTCTATAAATAGCAGCTCATTCCTTCATTATTTCTTACGAATTCACTGAACTCTAGAGAGAGAAACTATAGAGAGAAACTATAGAGAGAGAAGAAGAGTATTCTGCTACTTAACTACTTCCTTACTTCAGCTCTTCTTTAAAACGGTAAGGGGTGTTATTCTTTCTTATTCATGAAGAGAACTGTTGTTATTCCATTTCTTATTATTCTGTTGGAATAACCTGTATACGCGGTCTACCCTATACTTGGTGACATTCTTCTATTATTCTGTTGGAACATCCTGTCTGTGTGTTTTACACCGGACCTGGTTCCGTTTTTATTATTATTCTGTTGGAACATCCTGTCTGTGTGTTTTACACCGGACCTGGTTCCATTATTTATTATTCTGTCGGAATATCCTGTCTGTGCATTTACGCCGGACCTGGTTCCATTATTTATTATTCTGTCGGAATATCCTGTCTGTGCGTTTACGCCGGACCTGGTTTCATTATTTATTATTCTGTTGGAATAACCTGTCTGTGCGGTCTATCGCATGCATGGTGATTTCTTTTGTTATTCCATTCTTTATTATACTCAGTTGGTTAAGTTTTGACTTCTATACTCCATGAAATTTGTGGAATATCCTTGACATTTGCGCTTCATCTAGTATCTATTCATGAAAATATTCTCCTGACCATTCTTGAATTTTACTCCACAAAGCAGTATCATGTTGACAATTTGGACGTTGTTAATTCCTGGATAAATTAATTCTTGAACTTGTTTTATTGAATTCTTATATCATTGTCATCATCCTCATGTTTATAAAATGTTGAAAGTCATCTGTGGCCTGTAGTGCATAGATGGACTTGGTATGATTATGACCAGGGATTATTCGGTATAATCATGACCGTAATGTTACAAATGATGTGGTAAAAGTCCTCATTGGCCCGTAGTGCATTGATGGACAGTTGTTGGCATGATCATGACCATTAATGAATATACGAATATCCTTGGCCGTAGTGCAGGGGTGATTCGATGATGTGGATTATTTTATTAAGCTGAGTCTCAGCGATCACAGTGTTGAAAAACTTTTTAAATCATAAAAGATAGTAGAGTTTATTTTCTACTTGACTCTTTTAATGGATTGCTTGTTCCGCTGCAGTTAAACTTGATATCTATTATATTTTATCAGTTTAACATTGTTGAAGGCTAATGATAATTTATTCTGCATTATCTTAGTCATAATATTTTCTTACTGGGCTAGTTGAGCTCACCCTTTCTTTCACTGTTCTCTTCAGGAAATGAGAACGTAGCTGGGGCAAGTCGGGGAACGGAGTGATGGTTCGAATGATAGTATTAGTTAGTAGTCCTCACTATTCTATGTAATAGCGTGTTAATAAATGTAATGAGGACTCCTTTTGAGTATGAATACTCTCTAGAAGATAATATTTGTATTCAAACTCACAGTTTATGTTTTGTCGTATTGTACACGACAGTTGTATTAGTAAATTGTATTTGTATTTTGTACTATATATCTGACGACCCAAGATGGGTGATGTATACCTAATTTTGGGGGCGTCACAGATGGAAGCTTGAAAAATTCTTTAATCCGAGTAATAAGGACACCTGAAAGAGGAGGAAGATGCGGTGATAGTTCTTTCTGTTTAGCTCCTCGATTCTTGACCTTCAAGGGGAAATGAGAAAGTACTAAGGAATGCTTCGGGATTTTCAACTCTAAAGACAAATTTCTCTATACAATTACGTAAGATCACCATCCCAAGTACTCCAAAATTAAAGGAAAACAGGAAGGTTGTAGTTTCTCTGGAGTAAACCAATTACCAATTACACCCCTTCCTGTTCAAAATAATGCAGGTTTAGCAAGTGAAGGTATTGTAGCCGATAAGGTATATCTATGCATCTTTGTATAACTAAAAACCAGACACTTACGAAGATATCAAGTTACTAATATTTAACTATATGAGCCATTCCAAACACGGATAGCATGCAAGGCACTTAAAACTATAATTTACAAAGCTTCAACTGACTACAATTCTGTCATATATAAACTGAAAATTCATGTTTAGTGGGAAAAAACTAGGGTGTAAATGGTAACCGAAAAATTCGTATTCGTCCGCATCCATATTTGAAAAAAAACGGATATTATTCGTATTCGAAAAAAACGGATATATCCGTATTCGGTTTAAAGGTATCCGCAAATAAACGGATACGAATACGGATATAAGCGTATTCGTATATCCGTTTAACATCAGACTTAAATATATCCAACAAATAGCGGATATCTGAATTCGGATCCGTATCCAAATAACTTATATATATATATATATATATAATATATTAATTATTATATAATAAACAAAATAATTTTTTTTAAAGTGGCATTCCTTATATAATAATTAGTTTTCACTATCATACGAAAATTATTTTAAAAATATATCATTTCACTTCTAAAAAGTAGGAAATAACACTTTTATTCTAATAATAATAAACTGAAATAAATTGATTTAAGTATAGTTAATATATTTTTACTATTATAAAGTTAGAATATCTAAAATGTATCATTTACCTACCAGAAAAATTATATACTAGAAGAACAAAACTATAGTTATTAATTTGTTATAAGTTTTTTACATTCAAAACTTACTTGCAATGTTGGGAGGCGGGAACAATGAACAATATAATTTTATTGTTAAAATGTGTTGAGTCCAAATTGATTTAGAATAAATCTAGAAAGGGGTTGAATAATTAATTCACATTTATAAATTTTCAGGTGGAGGGAGTATTTATCACTTTCATTTACCCAATTATTTAAAAATTAGAAGTCCAAATATTTAAAGTAAGTCCAAAGTAAATTTTGGATCAAGTTGAATTAACTAGTTATCAGTTGTCACATATACATTATAACTCACAGTCTCTATAAATATAATAAAATACAAAAAACTCTTTATACCTATGTAAATTGTAATCTATTATTGAGAATAAACTATAAATAAAAGTTCCCACAAACATATTATTAAAGTTTTAATCAAGTATTTGAGAAAAAATAATTAAATATTCAATATAAACTTTTGAATCTAATTATAAATTATAAATATGCATACATACTACAATATTACTCCACACACATAAAATGGACATCTAAACATTAATAAGTTGAGTATTCATTTTGAAATTTAAAATTTCAAAAATGATAAAAACTTGTTTGAATTGTAATTTAGAACATTGATTATTGTATTTGAATATTTATTAAAAATAAAAAAATTAACATTCATTTATTAATAAAGTATATTTTAAAACTCATTATTTTTTTATTCTAGTTAGGGTTGTAAATGGTAACCGGAAAATTCGTATCCGTCTACATCCGTATTCGAAAAAAAAAGGATATTATTCGTATTCGGAAAGAAGCGGATATTATCCGTATTCGAAAAAAAAATGGATATTATCCGTATTCGGTTTAAAAGTATTCCTAAATAAAAGGATACGGATACTACTGTATCCGAATCCGTATATATCCGTTTACACCCCTGGAAAAAATATCTTCAACACAATATTACACTTCTCTCTACACTTTTAGAACCTTATGCAACTATTGTCAATGACCAGAGAGGCGCAATAAATATTAAGTAGTTTAAAAAATTAAGAGAAACCACTTGATAGATTCTGACAAATCATTAGGATCAAAATTCTAACCTCAACGTTTAGAGAATTGTGGAGCTTTTCGAGCTTTCTTGAGACCAACTTTCTTCCTCTCAACTACTCGCGCATCCCTGGTAAGAAGACCCTCCTTCCTCAGAGGTGTTCTGTGGTCCTCACTAACCTTTAGCAAAGCACGTGCAATACCAAGGGATATTGCTTGAGCCTGCCCAGAAAGACCACCACCATGTGCCTTGACGAATACATCATAACTACTTTCATACCCCAAGGTCACCAAAGGGACTTTGACATATTGAAGCCACAGCGGATTCCCTTGAAGGTATTCCTGCACAGCATTGACATCCCGGCCAGAGGAATATAAATACATAGTTCATTGAAATAACTTCAAAAATGAAATTTTTTGGCATGTCGTCTTAAGATGATCCTTCAATATACAAGTCGACCATAGTATCATATCATGCCACGTGCTCACAAAAGCCAAAATGCACATAAGCCCATATAAATAACTCAATATCCATCACTTCCATTCCGCGTCACAGTATATTTTGGGCCCAAAAAGGATAAAATCATAAGATCACAAAGGTAGGAACCTCTAGTGATAGAAATAAACAAATTTTATAAGCAAATCAATTAATGGCTTCATCCTGAAGCACAGGCTTGCTGGGATATTTCTAGGAAGACTAATCTTGCAAATGCCTAATTTATGCACCCTGATGACTCATTGTATCTTTAAGGAGTTAATAATGAAACCTAACTATTGCATTAATTTCAGCAATTTGACACATTAACGAGTGCACAAAGGACGAAAGATTAGGTGTATTTAACATTTTCATTTCTATTCTAAGAGAACACAATTTTCTTTGAAAAGTCCTTTTTTATGGAACACTATCAATTGACCAGTGAACTACAAGCCAGTAACCTGCTCATCACAACATTTACTCAAAATTTTCATCTTGATGCAAGTTTTACCCAAGGACCTCATATCTTTCTTGCCTAAGGTAGAAAAGTTTTTCTAAGGACCGCTTGAATTTTTTAAGTTCAAAAACACCCACTTGGGATAATGCATTTTAGTAATTTGCATTCACATCTATTGTCCTCAATTCTTGAGAATAGAACTGCTAAACATAAAAAAAAAAACATTAATGTCACAACCCACATCACTTCGTATACACACAAAAGCTTATAGAATATACAATGCATTTTAATATCTTACGACAATTCCAATTCAAATCCTTTTCCAGTCTCCCTACCAAGTTCCAAATAAAACACTATATAAAGATTTTATTTTTCATAAAATTTCCATTCTCATTGAGATAACACCCTCTAGAATATAGACACATTACTTAAATAGTTAAATGTGCAATTCTATATTGAATCTTCAACATTACAAGCTTCTAACATTATTGTATAAGAATAAACACACCATGTTGTGATGTTGCAAATGGAAAACCTAGTATTCCATATTAAATAATCCCTGTCTTCTGAAAAACATTTAAGTTTAATCAATTTCAACTTTTCAACACAAAAGCTACAACAGAACACAAAAACCATAATTTAAAAATTGTATACAGAATATGTAAGTGTAGAATTCACCTTGGCGTCACGGTAATTGATGATGACTTTTCCAGTGCCTTCCTTAAGAACCACACGAGCAATGGCGGATTTCCGTCGACCGGTGCCAAAGAGTGTCTGAGCAGCGAATCCACCGGGAAGCGTTGTCTTTACGAACTTCTTGAGGTCCTCTGTCTCCGATTCGACGGCGGCGACGGCATTGGCGGCGACGACGAGGGGAGAGTGTTTTCTAACGTGTGATAAGGATATAGGCTTAGCGAAGGAGAGAGAATATGAGTTGGGTTTTTGAGAAATTTGAGAAGAGAAAGAGAGAGACGAAAATGACGAACTTAGAGAAGACAATGAAATCGCCATTTTTGCTGAGCTGCTCTTCTGTTTGTGCGGAAAAGTTTTGTTTTTTTGAAGGGCGTGCGGATTGCGAGTACGGGATAATGTAATCTTAATTGACGATAATACCCTCATTGATCGAAGTAATGAACTGTTTTAGGAAGAATTATTTTTTATATATTGCTTGTCTGTTTGAGAAGAGAAGAGATGTGGTTTGGACTTAGAGCTGCAATATAGTTGATTAACTGTCGGGTCAATTTATATTAATTTAAATTAAATGAGTTAATTAATTATATTTATATATTTGGGATGGGTAAAGTTTGGAACTATATTTTTAAAAAGAAATATAGGTCCAGTCCGGTTAACCATTTTTCGACTCATATTTTATTCTAAATTCAAATCAAAAGTTCTTTTCACCCATATTTATATATTAATAAACTCAACTATCCACCCACGCCACGCACTCACCCCACCCCACTCCACCCACCCCCATCGAACTCCCACCAAAAAAAAAATATTATGTGATTATGTATACACCCCTTATCCCGCACCCCACTCCTCACCCCGCCCCACCCCAACCCAAAAAAATAATATGTATACACCACTCACCCCACCCCCTACCCTCACCCACCCAATCCCACCTCCACCCCACCCCCCCCCCACCCACCACGTCCTCCCAAAAAAAATTAATATTAAGCGATTATGTATACACCATCCACCCCCCACCCACCCACCCACCCACCCCTCCCTCCAAAAAAAAATAATATTAAACGATTATGTATACCCTATCCACCCCACTCACCCACCCCCACACCCTACCCCCACCCACCCCCCCAACACTCTCTTCCAAAAAAAATTATTAAGCGATTATGTATACACCACCCATTCCACCCCCCCACCCCACCCCACCCCATCCCACCCTACCCTACCCTCACTCTCTCCCTCCAAAAAAAATTAATATTGAGTGATTATGTATAAATGATATATCTAATAATAATTTATTTAATTGGATCATAATAATGATATGTTTGAAATTTAAAATATGGGTCGACCTATATTTGAAGGATTAATTACATATTATAGTACATTTTTAAAAATAATTACAATAATCATACATTCATAAAATAATTACAAAAATATGACACTTCATAATATTTATTTACAATACTAATACAATTAAGAGTCCTTAATTTAAGGGATTAATATTGATGGGCTGAAATGGCAAATTAGTGTCCATCTTAAAATCGGGTTGATTTTTTTTGAAACGTGTGATAACCGCCTTCTATCATTTGATTGGGACTCTTTAGTTACAAACTCTTGTTCTGCATACTGAAACCCTTGTTTATTTCTTCTGTTCGTGCGTTCTTCATCTATATTGATCTTTTTTGGTGATTTATTCTATATTTTTCGTGATCGTTACTCGTTATCATATTCGTTTAGTTTAGTTGTTCGTCATTGTCGTTGTTACTCGTTATCGCTGTTGCACAGTGGTTCAGTTGGTTTCTTCTTCTCCATTAATCGATTCTGGTGTTTATTATTATTTCAAGTGAGTATTTTCTAAATAGTTTAATGTATTATCTATTAAAGTAATTTTCTAACAGAATGGAGTATTGATTGTTTGGGTTTGTGTTGTTTTATGTTTTGTGTAGAATGGTTGATACAAGGAAGAAGGATGGAAAGAGAAAAAGAATCACGGATGATGATTCTGTTAAGGACTTGAAGAAGTTTGCTATGGAGAGGAAGGGAAAATTTGTTTATGTATTGGTTACCATTAAAATATATTTTGATTACTAACATATAACTGTTTGGTTACTTCTTTAGTATGTTTTTTGTTACTGTTAGCTTATGATTTGGATACCATTCTTGTTCCCTTAATTTGGGATTTTTGTTATTTTTTTATGTTGTTTTGGCTACCATATATTTGCTTAGTATACATTGGTGACTAAACTGGGTTTGGTCTACATGTTATTCATGTGTTGGTTACCATTAAAAAATGGTTTGGTTACTATCATATAACTGTTCGGTTACTTTTTAATATATTTTTGATCTACATGCTTTTGTTTTGGTGACCTTTAAATTATGTTTTGATTAATATTATATATAACTGTTTGGTTACTACATAAACTAGTCTATACTACATGTTTATATTTTGGTTACCATTAGATTATATAATATAAATGTTTAGTTACTACTTTATTATGTTATGGTTACTGTTATATTATGATATGATAACTATTATTGTGCAGTCAATGTGAGATGCTAACTACTTTTTATAGTCTGTTTTGACTACTGTGTAATTGGTATATTATGTTTTGGTTAGTATGATATTATTTGTTGGTTACTACGTAATTGTTTATGGTATAAATATTGTTTATATTGGTTACTAATGATTGCGTAAATCTGATTTTGTTTATTTGCAGTTATGAGATTTTTATTATGAGGAATGCAACAGAAAATTCACTGAAAAAGTTATATATTGGTGTGACATGGAAGTCCCCAACATTATTACCAATAAATTGAACACAATTCAGTTGGAGAAGTTTAAGGCATCATTAGTTTGTGGATGTATTATTTTTGTAAATAACCCAAGGCATAATAAACCATGTATTTACTTAGTATACATTGATGTATTACTTTTGTAAATTCCTTCAAATATCTTCTACAAGGTTTATGATCTTCTAGTTCTACTTCCATTTTCACAAACACATCCTACATGGGCTCTCTATTCACTAATCCCAATGTATTTCTCTTCCTCCCACATGTTCATGATGCAAAAGTCTTTTCTAGAGAATGAGAGCAACCATGAAGAAGAAAGTAGTAGCAGCCAAAAAACTCAAGTTTCAGGAAGATTTGTGCCAGATTTTGATTAGTTCGGTTATCGTTGTCTTGTCCTTCTGAATTGTATTTCGTACTTTAGTTTTTGTTGGATATCCATAACCATTTGTTATGGTTAGTGAGTCTGTAATGTTTATTGGAACTTATGTAAATGGAATTACATATTTGATTATATTACCAGTGATTTGACATTGTTTGTTGGTTCATATTTGTTACTTCTAAGTTGTGTCTGATACATAGTTTGAAAGGTGTAGTTGGTAACCAAACATACATAGAAGGGTAACCATTTTATTTATTGGTAGTAACCAGATAGTTACAATCTTGTATCAGGACATATATCAAGTGTTAAATGTTCATGTGAGAGTATACATGGGTTGCCTAAACTGGGTTAGATATGCAGGTTGTTTCTGTTTTGGTTACCATTAAAATCTGTTTTGGTTACTTTTATATAAATATTTGGTTACTTTTTTATTATGTTTTGGTTACTGTTATCTTATAGTTTGACTACTATTATTGTGCCCTCAATGTATATGTTTTATTTATACCATGTCATCATGTTGGAATAAGAAACTCAAATTAAGACTTCCCATTTATATGTATGATGGTCACTTATAGATCTCATATTAAAATAAAAATAGTTTGAGAGGTGCTGTTGGTATCCAAACCTGCATATAAAGGTAACCATTTTAGTTTTTGTTAGTAACTAAATAATTAAAAACTTATATTAGTACAGTTATCAAGTGCCTAATGTACATGTGAGGGTTCCCATTTATCTAGCTCATGAATACTTTTAAATTACATAGTTATAAAAGTTATTTAGAAATGGTCCAGTTAGTAACTAAATATGAATATAGAGGTAACCATTTTATTTTAGATAGATAACCAAATTTACATAAAAATATTTCAGAACAGTTACCAGTTGTTTAATGTATATATTTACTTTATATTGACAACTCGTGATGGAATCAAAAATCAAAATATTAATCAATAACAATTTTGGTTACTATACACCATCAAAAATATTACCAACCATGTGGTTAATGGTTACTTACAGTAAACAATTATATATTCCTATATTTACACTCTTTTTGTTTATGTTCTGTTAAAATAAAGCACAACTGGAATCATCTCCATTGTCTGACAACTGAATAAACATTGTACAGTAACCAAATTAATATTAGACAGTAACCAAACTACATAATTTTAGTAATCAGAACATAAACCACATTTTTACATGCAACTTTAAAGGCCTAAATGATGGAATTTGACCAAAAAACTATGCAATTCACAAGCAAAGCTTGTGACTTTTGATCGTTGACCAGTTTCCAATGAAATTAGGCTCCGAAAACGCCAAAATCTGACACTCTAAACTTGACAAAAATTACCAAATTGTCACTGAATCAAATCTGTCCATAACTATAAAAAAACATCAGTACAAGTGTACATTAATATTATTCTGCAACCAAATAAATATTATACAGTAACCAATTAAATAGTATACAACAACCAATATATATAATCAAATTAATAATTGTATGAAGGTAACCAATGTAGTCAATAAGTACAAGTGTACATTAATATGCTTTAGTAATCATATATACAGTAACCAATTAATTAGTATACAACAACCAATATATATAAGTATAATCAGATTAACAGTTGCATGATAGTAATCAACGCAGTCAATAAGTAATCTCCAATACAAAAGAAATAATTATCAAACAATATAACATTATAATCTTACACAGTAACCAAGGAATCACTACGATACCCCAGATTTTATGAATAAAGATTTAATTTTTTTTGAAATATTTTTTTAAATATTATAGTGTGAATTTGAGATAATGTTATAGTTGTGGGTAGTATTTATAAATTTTGTAAAGTATGCAAGTTGTTGTATTATATTCGATTGGTCGGGGAATATTCGTACGACGGCACAATTATTGGTGGACCTCACAACGAAATTATTGTCGGATTGAGAAAACGACAAAAATATTTTATTAAAAATAACGGCGGAAGTTTTACCGTTGATACTGTTGAACTACTCGGTAGTGAAAGTACAGTAATACGTGTGGTTGCATAGTAGCATACGGTATTGATTATTGAGGCATACGTGATTAGTCACTCAGTTTGATTCAATTATTGTCAATTAATAATATGAATTATTTAGCGATAATGAAGTTTTGTTTTATTCGTATTATTAACGTTATAAAACAGAAACATCTTTTTATATAAAATAGAATACTTTATTAAAGTTATTCTATAAATAGAATATATTATATTTTATTTAAAAGATTTTTCTTTAAATATGGACCGTCAGATTAAAGTAAATCAATCTGGACCGTTCATGGATTAGTTACTATGTATTCCATTTTCCTATAAATAGAAGTTCATTCCTTCATTATTTTCTTACGAATTCACTGAACTCTAGAGAGAGAAACTATAGAGAGAAAGAAGAAAAGTGTTCTGCTACTTCACTACTTCTATATCCAGTACTCTTCTTTTTAAGGTAAGGGATATTATTTGTTGTACCCGTAAGGGGTGTTATTTCTTTTGTATTCATGAAGAGAACTTCTGTTATTCTATTTTTTTTATTATTCTGTTGGAATAACCTGTTTATGCGAAGTACCGCATACATGGTGAAATTCTTCTATTATTCTGTTCTTTATTATTCTGTCGGAATATCCTGTCTGTGCGTTTACACCGGACCTGGTTCCATTATTTATTATTCTGTCGGAATATTCTGTCTGTGTCTTTTACGCCGGAACTGGTTCCATTATTTATTATTCTGTCAGAATATCCTGTTTGTACGTTTTACGCCGGACCTGGTTCCGTCTTTATTATTCTGTTGGAACATTCTGTCGGTGTGAATTTCACCTGACTTGGTTCCGTTATTATTATTCTGTTGAAATAACATGTCTATGCGAAGTACCGCATGCATGGTGATTTCTTTTGTTATTCCATTCTTTATTATACTCAGTTGGTTAAAGTTTTGACTTCTATACTCCATGAAATTAGTAGAATATCCTTGATATATTCGCTTCATCCAGTATCTTTTCATGGAAATATTCTTCTGAGCATTCTTGAATTTTACTCTACACAAAAGTATCATGTTGACAATTTGGACGTTATTGGTTCCTGGACAAATTAATTCTTGAACTTATTTTATTGAATTCTTATATCATTGTCATCATCCTCATGTTTATATTATGTTGAAAGTCATCTGTGGCCTGTAGTGCATAGATGGACTTGGTATGTTTATGACCAGGGATTATTCGGTGTAATCATGACCGTAATGTTACAAATGATGTGGAAAAAGTCCTCATTGGACCGTAGTGCATTGATGGACAGTTTTTGGTATGATTATGGCTATGAATTCTCTTTAGCCGTAGTGCAAAGATGACTTGTTTTATGGCATGATCGGGACCGTTGATAAAAATACGATTATCTTTGGCCCGTAGTGCATGAATAATTCGTGGTTGTGATACTAAAGAATATCCTTGGCCATAGTGCAGGGGTGATTCAATGACGTGGATTATTTATTAAGCTGAGTCTCAACGATAAAAGTCATGAAAAATCTTTTAAATCATAGAAGATAGTAGACTTTATTCTCTACTTGACTCTTTTAATGGATTGTTGGTTCCGCTGCAGTTAAACTTGATTTCTATTGTATTTTATCAGTTTAACATTGTTGAAGACTAATGAAAATTTATTATGCATTGTCTTAGTCATAATATTTCTTACTGGGCTAGTTGAGCTCACCCTTTCTTTCACTTTTCTCTTCAGGAAATGAGAATATAGTTGGGACGAGTCAGAAAACGGAGTGACGGACCATATGATAACATTAGTAGTCCTCACTATTCTATGTAATAGTGTGATAATAATTGTAATGAGGACTCCTTTTAAGTATGAATACTCTCTAGAAGACAATATTTGTATTCAAACTCACAGTTTATGTTCTGTCGTATTGTACACGACAGTTGTATTTGAATTCTGTACCATGTATCTGGCGACTCAAGATGGGTGATGTATACTTAATTTTGGGGGCGTCACAATCACTAATGAGTAACTATTATAATTTTACATAGTAACCTAGTCAGTATTAGTCAGTAACCAATATAATGTTAAACAATAACCAAGTTATCATTAGTCAGTAATCAAGTCAACATTTTTCAATATCAAAGTCAGCATTAGTCAGTAATATTTGTTTGGTTACCATTATAATTTTACACAGCAACCAAGTCCGTAACCATTATAATGTTACACAGTAACCAAGTCAGCATTAGTCAGTAACCAATATAATGTTACACAGTAACCAAGTCAGCATTAATCAGTAATATTATGCAGTACCCAAGACAACATTAGACAGTAACTAATATAATGTTACACAGTAACCAAGTCAGCATTAGTCAGTAACCAAGTCAGCATCAGTCAGTAATATTATGCAATAACCAAGACAACATTAGTCAGTAACCAAGTCAGCATTAGTCAGTAACCAAGACACATTAGTCAGTAACCAAGACAGCATTAGACAGTGACCAACATGTTGTAGGAAGATAACCAATGTATTTGATGAGTAGCTATTAATATAAAAAAAATCAGTAGAACTCATTTAAAAATTTTAAAGCAATCAAATAAACATTAATCAGAAACCAAATTTATAATAAACAGTAACCAATTTATATCTATTTAGTAACCATAATATAAAACATATTTTCAAATGCATTTTGCAATCAAAACATTCAGTATTCTTACTTTGTGACCATTTTTTAGTAAGAAAAACTTAAGAAAGGTAACCAATATAGAAATTCGTAGTAACCATAAATAACTATATGCATATAAATTTTAAATTCACATACCTCAGTATTCAAATTTGTATCGAAATTGCTGTTGATCTTGTAATCAATAATCACTCTGTGGTCGTATGTTTTCGGTTACTGAACTTGAAGAAGTTGTTAATTTTGTATGCTATTTTCCGATCTTATAGTTGCGTCGCGACAAATGGTTTCGTCTTCTCCGATCTCAGAGTCGCAACAGAAGTTTTTGTCTTCTTCGATAGATCTGTCGTTGATCTGTTGTTCCGATTTCAAAGTTGCATGAATTTAGGTGCGGTTAATTGCAAATATGAAAGTCGGTAACTGACGTGTAGGAGTTAGCGATACGTCATTTTAGCAACGCAATATTGTGTTTGTGTTATTTTTGTAATTATTTTGTGTGTGTTTTATTTCTGTAAATACTTTCTAATTGTTGTATATTAGTGTTAAGGACCCATATTTGAACCATAACCATATGGTTCCAACCCACATAACCCATATTAAAAATGGTTAATATGATTTTAGTTCTTAAATGGAACTATAACCATATTTTGAAAACCAAAACCAATCCATAATCATATTTTGTCAAGCCTACTTGGAGGAAAATAGAGAAACGAGGGAAAGGAAATTTAGTGTTTTAGTATATTCGAGTTTAAATATATTTATATTTGATTTTTAAAAATTAACAAATTTGAAAGAGAGTTTTATTCTTTTATTTAACTAGTTCAATATTTAGAGATAATAAGATCAATTCTTACATGAGTACAAAAATAATTGGGAGTAGCTGATATTTGTTGTGAGTTAATGATGGAAACTCATATTTCCACACGTACATAGAACCTACATACTAGCTGATGTGTAAAATTTTTATTAGCTAATATATGAGTCAGACGTGTAAAAATATCAAAAAGTAATGTGAAAATATCAATTTCTATAACGATTTGCAATGTAGCTGAAAAGGTGTGTTTATGATTGATTTGATTGCATAGCAAATAACACAAAACTGTCTGTCCCTGGAAGGCCATTTGGCCTACAAATCCAAGACATAACTCAATAGGAAGTTTACAAAAAAGGGAAAGGAAAACAATATAGAAAGGCAGGCACATATTTGCAAGGTTAGGTTTAATGATCAAATGGTTGCATAAGTTTGGCTTAGTTACAGTTACTTGATCAACCTAACCTTTTTAAGTAGATGCCAAGGTTTAAAGCATCTTTTATTTGCAAATAGACTTCACGAGGTATTAATTAGTGCATCAATAGTTAACACCAACAGTGTCTCTTATTTAAAGAGTAAGATGCAGAAATAGAACATATGATGATTGAACTAACAGTTTAAAGTGCAAAAACAGTTGCTATATCCGTCTTATAAACATAATAACAGACTAGAATGTTCTACATAAATATGTATGCGTACGAGACTATCTCAACTTCCACAGTGAAACTAAGAGCTTGAAGAAAATTATGGGTCCAAGTAAATAATTTCAGCTAGTACTGAAGCTCGTCTGAATCGAAGCAATTCTTTCATCAACTCCCATGCTCCATCTGTTGAAGCAGGTTTGATAGTCATCTTCTCTAGCCTAGGAGAATTCGCAAGCAGAAAGTTGATGAAATTCAGCTCCCATTTAACATTAGAAATTCCCGCTATTTTCACAAGTTGCAGTTGGCTAAATGAGCAATTGTTATAATACTCTTCCCAGCTGCGTGTGTCTGTTCTCACTGCAGCATGTTCCTCCAGGCGGGTCTACACAAAGTTAATTAGAAAATTCTTAAGCTCAGCTCCTTGCACATAAGAATTGCCAAGGTTGGGTTCCTCACAAGTTTTTTTGAAAGATGGATATACACAGTGTCAAGTTAAAATTAAGGTCAAATGAACATCAGACTTGATACTCATGAACTTATAGTTATACATTAAAAAAACTCACCAAAATCTCAAGCTCTTGCAGGTTAGGTGAACTTCTAAGAATACAAAGAGCCGCCAAGCTCTCTGCCCTATCATTGAAATTTATGCGTAAAGATAGGTAATTTAGCTCGATACACGGAGTTGGCAGTCTTTCTGGGACCTTGCCAGCAGCTAAATACTGGACACAAATGGAAGATACCAAAACACATTCATCAACAGCTGACGGAAAAAAATTATGCTAATGATATCTATAATTAAATATGTGCACTCAAAATAGATCTAGTCCATTGGGTTTTGCAAACCTGGCAAGTGGCAAAATCAAAAATGAAAGATTGTTCAATGGAACCTTAACTTGCCATTGTTTTCACGAAACCTTTAGGATAAAGAGAACAATTTTTACCATGATGGGGATAAAATCCTCTCCTGTATGGAACCCAATGAACCACTCAATCTGCATGAGCTATCTAAAACCTCAATAATGATATTTATTAAATGTTACCTTCAGAAATAAACTCTGCACCTCAAGCCTTCGAATACGAGGCAGTGGAGCAAAAAACTTGATCATATTGCCAGTACTAACAAGAGGCAGAGTTTCGTCATATTCGGTATTTACATACAAGCCAATGGAAACAATAGCCAGATTGGATGTACTATCAAAATTGACGTCTTCAAAAACACCTCCAATGTCGAAGAATTGGAGATTTGGAGCATGAATGTTAAGATGGGAGAAACCATCAAAATTCATCAATGTCAGCCGTTCAAGTAGAGCACAGCCAGATATCAGATATTCAAAAACATCTTGGTCCATGGTAATGTGCTGAAGATCGAGGCTCTTCAAGCTCCTAAACCCATCAAATGTTGAGGGAGGTTTTAACAGACAGTTAAATATTTCTAGATGAATCAACTTTTGATAAAAGTACAAAGAAGATGGTGGCTTGTAGCGATGACCCTTCCATATTTCTAGGACAAATTCTTTGACAGATCCTCTTGACAGGAAAAGAATCCATCTATCAATGTCATTTACGCCTTGAAGATCTCGGTGAGACAGCTTGAACTTGTGTATAGGGCCAATATGAAGTAAGAGGACATGATCAACAATGTTAACAAGCTTATTTCTAATGAATTCTTGATCTTGGGAAGATACCAAGACAGACTGATTGTCAAATGTAAGATGTGGAAGACTTGTCCATTTGTACCTCCACGTCCTTGACAAAATACTTGTCCTCACAGCATCCCTCAGTGATAAACACATCAGAATTTTGTCCATAATATGGCCTGGTAAGTTGCTGATATTGTCTACATTCATTTCCATTTTGCAGGGGACCTTGGGTGGTTCTCTTCGCTTCTGAAAAAAATAATATTAAGAACAAAATCAGTCACAATAATAAGGGGGATCCATGTCCTTTTGCATGTATATTATACAATCATGGGTGTGCTACAAGCATGCACGCGCAGAAGTGCAAAACGATGCACACATGTAATCACTCCATTCCAAATTGAGTTTAACACTATATCTTGGACATAGAGATATTCTTCTTGGCGAATAGCATTTTTTGTGCTAAAACACAACTGTTAGGGTTTATGCGTGTACAAGAAAGAGGATATGTTGTTGTTCTGGTTATATGAAATACTTCATACTTATCCAAAAAAAAATACACCTGTGAACCATTTCTATGGGTATTGTGTGTTTAAAGGCAGCTAGGACGGAGTGTTGAAGAAGGAATTATTTTGTGCTTACTAGTATGTGATGTTAAGGGTTAAATTAAAGGCTTTCAGATCTGATTATAGAATAAATTGAGCAGAAAATAAAAAGAAGAAGAGAACAAGATGGAATCTCACTATATTAATTGTAATAGAAGTCTCACTGGTAAAAGAAAGACAAATCTGATAGAAACTACTCCCTCCGTCCCAAATTAATTGCTCAGTTTTGACTTTTTAAAGTCAAATTGACCATTTTTAAAACTAATCTTTTTACTATTTTGGCTAAAATATAAGCGAAGAGATTATAACCAAAAGAAAGTATATACAATTTATTACTAATCCCAATTTTTATAATTTTAAAAATATATTTATATATGCTTAATTATTAATTCTAAAAATAGTCAATTTGACTTAAAAAAGTCAAAACTGAGCCATTAATTTGGGACAAAGGGAGTATATTCTAATTTTCCCCATAAAATGTGTGTTTACATAGAAGCAAGGAAATATTCCTTACAAGGAAAAGGGTTTCCTATATCCTATTAAAAATTATAGGAAATTAAATCAAAGAGTTTCAAAACTCAATTATTTGTTAAATCCATTAATTTTCAAATCTTGTGAATAGAATACGTCCTATCACAAAGGACTACTAAACTAATACAGACTAAACTAATCCAAATAAAAGGGCTTAATGAACTCATAAACTACTAGTAATATGGACATTAGATAAAACCAGAAGTACTACTTTACCCCTGATATGCAGAACTGCCAAAACTGTCCTTACCCTTAAACACAAGGAAATATATATTAAACTAACTTTCGAAAATCCTAAGTAAAGGCAAAAAGAGGACTTTAATCTAAAAATAAAGTACGCGAGAACCTTAATGTGGCAGCCTTGAAAAAAGGTCAATTTTCGGAACTCCTATCTTCTTTGATTTCTTTTTTAATGATAGAAGTAGAATAAAAACAAAAGAATTACAATGCAGGTGTAGGATTAGAAGTTCTCCCAAAAGAAAAACTAAAGAAAGCATCTGGAAAATCATCCATGCAGTCATGAAGCATTAACCACTAATCTTATACAAATCAGTCAATGGAACTCCTCAAAAAGCTCCAATTGCATGAGCCCAAAAGAAAGAAATTGTCCTTTTTCTTTTTCATGGGCATGCACACTTTGTTTGGTCACCTGTACTTGGTTTCCCCTCTTTTATAGAGGATTTATCTTAGATATCACCTAAAACAAGAAGATGTGTTATCCTAATAAATAAATTAAGCTAAATAAGTCCATAAAGTAAAAGTACAAACATCTACCTTAAAATGTGCCCTGGTCAAATGTAAAAGGAAATCAAAGTTGAGGATTAGTGGGCAATTCCAGTTGTTCCCGTGTCATCACTATGTGCGCCGATCAGATTGAGGATGTGCTTGCTCATGAGATCATTGCAGCACAACAAGGAGGATACCAACGGTTTCTCATCAAATGGTAGGATCACCCAGACTCCGACACAATATAGATAACCAAGGAGGCGAGGATGCGTTTTGCAGCCTGGAACCTGCCCTTTTGAAAGTATTACCTCAACTTTCACTCTCATGAGGCTAGTTCTTTTCATCCAGAGACAAGAGATAAGGACTACAGACCAACCTATTCTAGACAACATGATTCTAAATCCATATCCCAGGCCCATTTACAATTTTTTATTTAATTATTAGGGATTTATTGATGTTAGGCTTTATTGATGATTATTAAGTATCTTGGTTACCTATATAAAGACTTGGATGTATTGGATGGTCAGTTTTCATGATTGATTAGTGATATTATATTTTCTCTAAATTTCTCTAGTCTCTATCTTCTTCTTCTGCTCTTATATATTTTTTTCATCTTCTCCTTCTTCAATATATTTTGCATCACTTTCATATGCAAAGAGACAACTTACCATGCTACTTGTTTACAGTAATGTGGATATCCGAGCAGGCACTTTGCAGTTGCAGGCAGATTGAAAAATCATTAGCAGCTTAACTCAACAACTTCTACTGGCCAAAATCTGATTCAGTGAAGTGAAGGAACATTGTTAACTGTGCATTACAGTCTCAAGTAAGATATAAGCATTAGAAATTTAGGAGCTTGACTAGTGCGAAAGTCAGTTAAAACAAAACAAGTCCAGCATTATTTGTAATTTAAAACATAAACTAATGTCACAGGTTTTTGATTGTCTGCAACAATCTATCTAAAAGAAATTTGATCATCTGCCCATTTCTTAACATAAATTTAAATAATTTTCCTGCATTTTCCACAGTTCTCTATGCATTATAATATCATCTAAACAATCAGTAATACACCCTCCGTCCAACAAAGATTGTAAGTTTGAGTTTTAATTTTGCAAAATATGATTATATTTTTGTCCAGTAAAAATGATTCTAATTTTTTTCCATAAAACAAATAATAAACAATCATTCCAAACAAAAACAAAACTACAAACTGAAGGATAGAGGGAGCACATAATACGAAATGGCAATCTCATTTCTTCTTAAGAATTTTTACTTTCAGATATTCATAAACTATAACATTTAAGGCACCCTCATCTAAATTTATATAACAAAACCTAAACATGGATATTCACAACTAGTATTCAATGTAAACTAAATTATTATGGTTCAGACAATCACAGAAGTGATGATTCACAAAAGGGCTCATCTTTAAAACTACAGCTAGTGATCAAGACCTTTAAAGTACAAAATTCTCAAATTTTACCACAACCTTTTTGAGATACACCTAAATGAGCCATCAGATAATTAACTGATGCTAGAAAAATGAAGATATGACTTCAGAATTACATATGACCAGAGAATAACAATACAATGCTATATAGCACATTCCACAGGAAAAACAAATTGAAGATGAACACAAACAAATACACAGAATTTTGATTTTATAGACCTTGAATTGATAAAATTACTGTAAGATGGAATCGATTGTAATGGGTTTTTCAGAAAAAATTTGCTAAAGCAAGAGTGTATATACTTGCGGATAAGAAGCATGTGCAGCTAAAAATGAACCCCTTTTACTTCTTACTCCACATTTAACGACTCGTTATGATTCAAAATCCGATTCTAGAGAGAGAAAGAGAGAGGCCCAAGAAACAGGTACTGAGATAGTGTGATCTTCTTTCCTCTGGTGGCAATTGGAGATGCATAAGGCTGAGGTATATTTAGGTTGTATAGAAAAAACCAAAAACAGAAATAAACAAAAGGAAACATACATTACATGGCCTGGATTTGAACCCGGGTCGCATGGTAAAATCCCTACGAATCTTTTTATTATTTTTTTTATTTTTAATTGAATATTAGTTTGGAATTTATTAAGTTTAAACCTATTTTAAAATGCTGGTTGTTTAAATATTGTATATTATAAATGCATCTTTATCTAACTTATCACAAAGTTTATAAGCCCTTTAAATTCACAAATAATAAATTAATATTGTATATTATAGATGCATCTTTATCCAAGTTAAAATTAATTGAATCTATTGAACATTATAAAATAATAAATTTTATAGTTACCAGTACTTTTTAAATAATATATAATATTTCTTATTATATTAGTTCTGATTTTGAAAATATCTCAAATTGATTTTAAAAAATAAATAATAATATTATATTTCAGAATGGAGTACATATATATTTTACTTCTTTCAATTTATAAAAGAAATTAGTATTTCATAATTTAAATAATTTTAGAGAGACAATGTAATAAGATTTTAGATAGAAAAAACCTACAAATTTTAGAGAGAGTGTGTATAAAAATTTTTAAAGGGAGGAAAAATGTATAAAATATTAGAGATAAATTGTGAATTAATATAGAAATTAAATATCATAAATAATTTATTTAATTGAACCATAACAATGGTAAACTTAAATTTGAAATATGGGTTGACCTATATTTTGCCCATAACTATATGGTTCCAACCCACATAACTCATATTAAAAATAAATAATGTGATTTTAGTTATTAAATGGAATCATAATTAAATTTTGTAAACAAAAACCAACCCATAAACATATTTTGTCCCAATTTTTGAGCTTTTCTCGTTTCCTCTAATATAAAATTTTTTTGCTTTTTTATCTCTATCTATCTGTTATGGGCTTCTTCTTTGTTTGAGGACTAACAACGACAATAGTAACTTTTTTTTAGGATTCTTTACATTACCATACAACAATTAAAAAGTAATTATAAAATTAGAGCATTCACTAAATAATTATAAAAAGAGTGCAACATAAGGAGAAAACATGGAGATCAAAGGAGAAAGCATTGGAAAAAACATAGAGATCAAAGGAGAAAGCAACTAAACACTAACTAATTCGTTATTGTTGGTCCGATCACAGAAATAACCAAAATCCTGCTAGTGTTCCATCTCTCTATTGTTCATTTCTTCTGTTCTGCATTGGGGAGTTAAAAATCTCTGATTATTTGAAGATGAATCGAAATTCTGGTGTTTGTGTTTTTTGGATCAGACGATTGGTCGCCCATGGTTTTTGCTTTTCAACAAGTTCTTACAACGATATAGTTTCGTCCCTTTTACCATTCAAATCACAAGTCAGTGTCAAGGAAACCCAGATGCAGTTTTGACAAAATTACCAAAGTGGATGATGCACTTAATTTTTTTATAATTAATTAATAACTCAATAAAACTGAATTGGTTACCTTTGTATAAATGTTTGACTACCAACTGGACTATAAAAAAAATGTGTAAGACCCCAACTTTTATAAATAAAGATGAATTTTCTATAAATATCATTTTTTGAATATTATGGAGTTAATTTGATATAATGTTATAGTTGTGGGTAATATTTATAAATTTTGTAAAGTACGCAAGTTGTTATATAATATTCGATTGGTCGGGGAATATTCGTTTTAACAGGGAATATTCGTACAACGGCACAATCATTGGTGGACCCCACAACGGAATTATTATCGAATTGAGAAAACGACAAAAATATTTTATTAAAAATAACGGCGGAAGTTTTACCATTGATACTGTTGAACTACTCGGTAGCAAAAATACAGTAATACGTGTGGTTGCATAGTAGCACACGGTATTGATTATTAATGCTTATGTGAGAAGTCACTCAGTTTGATTCAATTATTGTCAGTTAATAATATGAATTATTTAGCGATAATGACGTTTTGTTTTATTCGTATTATTAACGTAATAAAATAGAAACATCTTTTTATATAAAACAGAATACTTTATTAAAGTTATTCTATAAATAGAATATATTATATTTTATTTAAAAGATTTTTCTTTAAATATGGACCGTCAGATTAAAGTAATCAATCTGGACCGTTCATGGATTAGTTACTATGCATTCTATTTTTCTATAAATAGCAGCTCATTCCTTCATTATTTCTTACGAATTCACTGAACTCTAGAGAGAGAAACTATAGAGAGAGAGAGAAGAAGAGTATTCTACTACTTAACTACTTCCTTATTTCAGCTCTTCTTTTAAACGGTAAGGGGTGTTATTCTTTTTTTATTCATGAAGAGAACTGTTGTTATTCCATTTCTTATTATTCTGTTGGAATAACCTGTATACGCGGTCTACCCTATACTTGGTGACATTCTTCTATTATTCTGTTGGAACATCATGTCTGTGTGTTTTACACCGGACCTGGTTCCGTTTTTATTATTATTCTGTTGGAACATCCTGTCTGTGTGTTTTACACCGGACCTGGTTCCGTTTTTATTATTATTCTGTTGGAACATCCTGTCTGTGTGTTTTACACCGGACATGGTTCCGTCTTGTTATTATTCTGTTGGAACATCCTGTCTGTGTGTTTTACACCGGACCTGGTTTCATTATTTATTATTCTGTCGGAATATCCTGTCTGTGCGTTTACGCCGGACCTAGTTCCATTATTTATTATTCTGTCGGAATAACCTGTCTGTGCGGTCTATCGCATGTCGGGTGATTTCTTTTGTTATTCCATTCTTTATTATACTCAGTTGGTTAAGTTTTGACTTCTATACTCCATGAAATTAGTGGAATATCCTTGATAATTGCGGTTCATCCAGTATCTTTTCATGAAAATATTCTTCTAAGTATTCTTGAATTTTACTCCACAAAGCAGTATCATGTTGACAATTTGGACGTTGTTAATTCTTGGATAAATTAATTCTTGAACTTATTTTATTGAATTCTTATATCATTGTCATCATCCTCATGTTTATAAAATATTGAAAGTCATCTGTGGCCTGTAGTGCATAGATGGACTTGGTATGATTATGACCAGTAATTATTCGGTATAATCATGACCTTAATGTTACAAATGATGTGGTAAAAGTCCTCATTGGCCAGTAGTGCATTGATGGACAGTTGTTGGCATGATCATGACCATTAATGAATACACGAATATCCTTGGCCGTAGTGCAGGGGTGATTCGATGATGTGGATTATTTTATTAAGCTGAGTCCCAGCGATCACAATGTTGAAAAACCATTTAAATCATAAAAGATAGTAGAGTTTATTTTCTACTTGACTCTTTTAATGGATTGCTTGTTCCACTGCAGTTAAACTTGATGTCTATTATATTTTATCAGTTTAACATTGTTGAAGGCTAATGATAATTTATTCTGCATTATCTTAGTCATAATATTTCTTACTGGGCTAGTTGAGCTCACCCTTTCTTTCACTGTTCTCTTCAGGAAATGAGAACGTAGCTGGGGCAAGTCGGGGAACGGAGTGATGGTCCGAATGATAGTATTAGTTAGTAGTCCTCACTATTCTATGTAATAGTGTGTTAATAAATGTAATGAGGACTCCTTTTGAGTATGAATACTCTCTAGAAGATAATATTTGTATTCAAACTCACAGTTTATGTTTTGTCGTATTGTACACGACAGTTGTATTAGTAAGTTGTATTTGAATTCTATACTATGTATTTGACGACCCAAGATGGGTGATGTATACCTAATTTTGGGGGCGTCACAGTTGGTATCAGAGCTTAGGGATATGATCCCTGGCTAAGATGTGAGAATAGAACTAGGAGGGGAGAGACGGGGAATTCCTTCGCTAGTATGACCTACCTAAGTTTATTTGCATGGTATTTAATTGGTCGGTCATAATATAAGGATAATATATGACATATCAATTAACTTTTATTTTGTGGCAATATTTGAAAATGGCATCTGAGAATGTTGAGAATAGCAATGGAGCACAGGCGACTGTTGATTCACCACATATCAATAATCAGGATAATGTGCATCAGGAAGGTGACAATCCTCATGCAAACAACAACACTGACCAGATGATGAATGATGAAATGTTCAGAAACTTTATGCAGTTCATGCAACAGCAGGCGAGAGCGGCTCCTGTCCAAAATATAGGTGGAAACACTGAAAACTCTCGGACGGTCACCGCTAAACAGTTCAAGGAGCTGGGACCACCAGAGTTTAAGGGAGAGCCAAAACCACTTATAGCGGAAACATGGATAAAGCAGATTACCAAGATATTTGATGTCTTGGGATGCTCCGAGGAGCAAAAGGTTCCCTTTGCCGCCTTTATGTTGCGAGGAGAGGCAGATTACTGGTGGGAATCGATTAAGCGTACTCAACCTGCCGCACTGAAGATGTCTTGGGAGAAGTTCCAAGAGCTGTTCAATGACAAATACTTTCCCGAAAGTGTTCGTCACATGAAGGAGGTGGAGTTCATCAAATTAGAGCAGAATAATATGACCGTGTCGCAGTATGAGGCTAAATTTGCTGAGTTATCCCGGTTTGCGTCCCACTTGGTGGATAATGAAGAGCGAATGACGCGAATGTTTTTGCGAGGTTTGAAACCTGAGATACGTCAACATCTTATTTCTCATAAACTGTGTTTGTATTCAGATGTTGTGAATAGGGCTCAGTTAGTGGAGCGCGATAACGAGTCAACGCAACCAAAAGAGAGCAGTCAGCAAAATGATAATACCAGTGAGAGCAGTCATCGAAGCGGTGACAACAAGCGTGGAGGGAATCAACAGGCCAGAAATGGTAACCACTTCGGTGGTAATCAGGGCCAAAATAATAAGAATGGTCATTTCAAGAAGAGGAGATTCAACAATGATGGAAAGACGTCAGCACCAGCACCCGTTATTAAGGAAGGAGAACGACCACCTATCATATGTTTCAAATGCGGAGGGGAGGGGCACATCAGTCCAAACTGCGCGATGCCGTCTAAAGCATGTTATAATTGTGGAAGAGAAGGTCATTTAGCTCGATTTTGTCGTTTACCAAAAACAAGTTCAGCCAAGATGGAGACACCAAAGGCCGTCCCAGAAAAGTCAAAACCGGTAGTGCAAGGGAGAGCGTTTGTTGTGACCTCCCAGAAAGTAAGGAACCCGAATGAGGTCATCACGGGTAAGCTTATCATAAACTCTAACGAAGTCTATACTTTATTTGATACCGGTTCTACCCATTCTTTTATTTCTCCTACTTGCGCTCATCGATTAAATTTGACTCCAGAGAAATTAGACTTTGATTTATCTGTTGAAACTCTATTGGGAGAAACCTTCATTACATCCACGGTTTATAAGTCTTGTTTGGTTCAAGTTGGTACCCACACATTACCTGTCGATCTTATTTCATTAAAAATACTTGCATTTGACGTGATTCTAGGGATTGATTGGTTAACTACTCATCATGCAAAAATTGATTGTTTTCGTAAGGTTGTTAGCTTTCATATTCCTAATCGACCTATTATGCGAATTCAAGCAACCAAACCATTAAAATCAATCACTGTCATCTCAAGCCATAAAGCTATTCGTTTATTGAAAAACGGATGTCAAGCTTTCTTAGCTCATGTCACGGATCTAAACAAAAATACGTCAGTTTTGAATGATATTTCTATTGTTAATAAATTCCCTGACGTATTCCCTGAAGAACTTCCTGGCCTACCCCCAGAGCGTGAAATTGAATTTTGTATCGACCTTGAACCCGGTACAAAACCCATTTCCAAAGCCCCATATCGAATGGCTCCTATTGAACTTCAGGAGTTAAAGATCCAACTGCAGGAATTGTTAGACATTGGCTTTATTCGTCCTAGTACTTCTCCTTGGGGTGCTCCTGTGCTATTCGTGAAGAAGAAAGATTGAAGTATGCGACTTTGTACTGATTATCGGGAGTTGAATCATGTCACCATCAAAAACAGGTACCCATTGCCACATATTGATGACCTGTTTGACCAGTTGCAAGGAGCACAATTCTTTTCAAAGATCGATCTTCGTTCTGGATATCATCAGCTGAAGGTTAGAACTGAGGATATTCCAAAGACGGCTTTCAGAACTCGGTACGGGCATTATGAATTCCTAGTCATGTCCTTTGGATTGACTAATGCTCCTGCTGCCTTCATGGATATGATGAACCGGGTATTCAAGGAATATTTGGATCACTTTGTGGTCGTCTTTATTGATGACATCCTTATTTATTCCAAAAGCCGTGAAGATCATGAGCAACACTTGAGACTGGTACTCCAAAAGCTTCGTGAATACAAGTTTTATGCCAAGTTGAAGAAATGCGAGTTCTGGTTGGAGGAGGTAGCATTCCTTGGGCACGTAGTATCAAGTCATGGAATATCGGTTGACCCGGCAAAGATTGAAGCTATTCAAAGCTGGGAGCAACCTAAATTAGTGACCGAAGTACGTAGCTTTCTTGGTTTAGCTGGTTATTATCGGAGATTCGTGGAAGGATTTTCTCGAATCGCTACTCCATTAACTCAGCTGACTCGGAAAGATACAAAGTTAGGTTGGAGCGAAGAATGTGAACAGAGTTTTCAAGAACTTAAGAGGAGACTCATTTCAGCACCTGTTCTAACAATACCATCTGGCTCGGAGGGATTTGTCATCTACAGTGATGCTTCGAGCAAAGGGTTGGGATGCGTTCTCATGCAACATGGAAAAGTCATAGCCTATGCATCAAGACAACTCAAGGAATATGAGAGGAATTATCCTACTCATGATCTAGAGTTGGCAGCTGTTGTCTTTGCACTTAAAATTTGGAGGCATTACTTGTATGGGGAGAAGGTGGAGATCTTTACGGATCATAAAAGCCTCAAATATTTCTTCACTCAAAAGGAACTCAACATGCGACAACGACGTTGGCTTGAACTGTTGAAAGATTATGATCATACCATTCAATACCATCCTGAAAAAGCGAACGTGGTAGCTGACGCATTGAGTAGAAGATCATATGCAAGTACGAGTGCAATATTGTCAACACAAAGGCCCATTTTGTGTGACTTGCAAAGGATGAAGATAGAGTTAAAGACTCCAGGGACCCATGTGATGATGGCGAATATACGAGTAGAACCAACTTTAATCGATAAAGTTAAAGCTGCTCAAGCTACAGACCTGAAGCTGATGCGTATGAGGAAGAAAGTGCAAGAAGGTGCTATGCCGGAAGCAAGAATCGATGAAGAAGGAATACTTCGAGTCAACTCCAGACTTTGTGTTCCTAACAACCCTAATTTAAAGTATGAAATCATGATGGAGGCGCACAACACACCGTTTGCAATCCATCCTGGAAGTACCAAAATGTATCATGATCTTCGTCATACATTTTGGTGGAGCAATATGAAGAGAGAGATAGCGCTGTTTATCTCAAGGTGTTTAACTTGTCAACGAGTCAAAGCGGAGCATCAAGTACCAAAAGGTCCATTGCAACCACTTGAAATTCCAGAATGGAAGTGGGAGCACATTACCATGGATTTCGTTACCGGTCTTCCTAAGGTTTCTCAAGGTATAGATGCGATTTGGGTCATTGTTGATAGATTGACCAAGTCTGCTCATTTCTTACCGATACGAGAAACTTATACACTTGAACGTCTTGCTCGTATGTACATAAACGAGATTGTAAGACTGCATGGTATGCCAGTATCCATAGTTTCTGATCGAGACCCAAGATTCACTTCACGATTTTGGGTTAGTTTACAAAAAGCTATGGGCACAGATTTACGATTTAGTTCGACATATCATCCTCAGACGGACGGACAATCAGAGAGGACTATTCAAACTCTAGAAGATTTATTAAGACTCTGTGTCCTTGACTTCAAGGGAAGTTGGGACAAGTTCTTACCATTGGTAGAGTTTTTCTACAACAACAGTTATCAAGCAAGTATTGGCATGGCTCCATTTGAAGCATTGTATGGAAGAAAATGTCGTTCTCCAGTATGCTGGGATGAGGTGGGTGAAGCAACGTTGTTGGGACCGGAGTTGGTACGTATGACTACAGAAAAGATTCAAACGATCCGACAACGTATAAAAACCTCACAAGATCGACAAAAGAGTTATGCTGATCTTCATCGAAAGGACGTGGAATTTGATGTAGGAGATCATGTGTTCTTACGTGTTGCTCCATGGAAAAGAGTTACGAGATTTAGAAAGAGAGGAAAGCTCAATCCTCGATTTATCGGTCTATTTTTAACCCTCGATCGAGTAGGAACTGTGGCTTATAGACTCGCTTTACCGCCAAGTATGTCTCGTGTTCATAACGTTTTTCACATATCTATGTTACGTAAATATGTGGAAGACCCGAACCACATTATTGAGTTAGAACCGGACGAAATAGCGGAGGATTTGACGTATGAAGAAGTTCATGTTCAAATCTTGGATAAGAAGGAACATATTCTACGCTCCAAGGTTATACCTCAACTCAAAGTTTTGTGGAGAAACCACGATGTTGAGGAAATGACTTGGGAGTTAGAATCTGAAATGAAATCAAGGTATCCTTACCTCTTCGACATACCAGGTACGTACCCTAATTTCGAGGGCGAAATTTCATAAGAAGGGGAGGTCGTAAGACCCTAACTTTTATAAATAAAGATGAATTTTCTATAAATATCATTTTTTGAATATTATGGAGTTAATTTGATATAATGTTATAATTGTGGGTAATATTTATAAATTTTGCAAAGCATGCAAGTTGTTATATAATATTCGATTGGTCGGGAAATATTCGTTTTAACAGGGAATATTCGTACAACGGCACAATCATTGGTGGACCCCATAACGGAATTATTGTCGGATTGAGAAAATGACAAAAATATTTTATTAAAAATAACGGCGGAAGTTTTACCATTGATACTGTTGAACTACTCGGTAGTAAAAGTACAGTAATACGTGTGGTTGCATAGTAGCATACGGTATTGATTATTAATGCTTATGTGAGAAGTCACTCAGTTTGATTCAATTATTGTCAGTTAATAATATGAATTATTTAGCAATAATGACGTTTTGTTTTATTCGTATTATTAACGTAATAAAACAGAAACATCTTTTTATATAAAACAGAATACTTTATTAAAGTTATTCTATAAATAGAATATATTATATTTTATTTAAAAAAATTTTCTTTAAATATGGATCGTCAGATTAAAGTAATCAATCTGGACCGTTCATGGATTAGTTACTATGCATTCTATTTTTCTATAAATAGCAGCTCATTCCTTCATTATTTCTTACGAATTCACTGAACTCTAGAGAGAGAAACTATAGAGAGAAACTATAGAGAGAGAGAGAAGAAGAGTATTCTGCTACTTAACTACTTCCTTATTTCAGCTCTTCTTTAAAACGGTAAGGAGTGTTATTCTTTTTTTATTCATGAAGAGAACTGTTGTTATTCCATTTCTTATTATTCTGTTGGAATAACCTGTATACGCGGTCTACCCTATACTTGGTGACATTCTTCTATTATTCTGTTGGAACATCCTGTCTGTGTGTTTTACACCGGACCTGGTTCCGTTTTTATTATTATTCTGTTGGAACATCCTGTCTGTGTGTTTTACACCGGACCTGGTTCCGTTATTATTATTATTCTGTTGGAACATCCTGTCTGTGTATTTTACACCGGACCTGGTTCCGTCTTGTTATTATTCTGTTGGAACATCGTGTCTGTGTGTTTTACACCGGACCTGGTTCAATTATTTATTATTCTGTCGGAATATCCTGTCTGTGCGTTTACGCCGGACCTGGTTCCATTATTTATTATTCTGT
This sequence comes from Panax notoginseng, assembly GCA_016801055.1. NCBI lineage: Eukaryota > Viridiplantae > Streptophyta > Magnoliopsida > Apiales > Araliaceae > Panax > Panax notoginseng. The sequence goes on from CM029021.1 coordinate 127,548,736, forward strand.
CGGAATAACCTGTCTGTGCGGTCTATCGCATGCCGGGTGATTTCTTTTGTTATTCCATTCTTTATTATACTCAGTTGGTTAAGTTTTGACTTCTATACTCCATGAAATTAGTGAAATATCCTTGATAATTGCGGTTCATCCAGTATCTTTTCATGAAAATATTCTTCTAAGTATTCTTGAATTTTACTCCACAAAGCAGTATCATGTTGACAATTTGGACGTTGTTAATTCTTGGATAAATTAATTCTTGAACTTGTTTTATTGAATTCTTATATCATTGCCATCATCCTCATGTTTATAAAATGTTGAAAGTCATCTATGGCCTGTAGTGCATAGATGGACTTGGTATGATTATGACCAAGAATTATTCGGTATAATCATGACCTTTATGTTACAAATGATGTGGTAAAAGTCCTCATTGGCCCGTAGTGCATTGATGGACAGTTGTTGGCATGATCATGACCATTAATGAATACACGAATATCCTTGGCCGTAGTGCAGGGGTGATTCGATGATGTGGATTATTTTATTAAGCTGAGTCCCAGCGATCACAATGTTGAAAAACCTTTTAAATCATAAAAGATAGTAGAGTTTATTTTCTACTTGACTCTTTTAATGGATTGCTTGTTCCGCTGCAGTTAAACTTGATGTCTATTATATTTTATCAGTTTAACATTGTTGAAGGCTAATGATAATTTATTCTGCATTATCTTAGTCATAATATTTCTTACTGGGCTAGTTGAGCTCACCCTTTCTTTCACTGTTCTCTTCAGGAAATGAGAACGTAGCTGGGGCAAGTCGGGGAACGGAGTGATGGTCCGAATGATAGTATTAGTTAGTAGTCCTCACTATTCTATGTAATAGTGTGTTAATAAATGTAATGAAGACTCCTTTTGAGTATGAATACTCTCTAGAAGATAATATTTGTATTCAAACTCACAGTTTATGTTTTGTCGTATTGTACACGACAGTTGTATTAGTAAGTTGTATTTGAATTCTATACTATGTATTTGACGACCCAAGATGGGTGATGTATACCTAATTTTGGGGGCGTCACAGTTGGTATCAGAGCTTAGGGATATGATCCCTGGCTAAGATGTGAGAATAGAACTAGGAGGGGAGAGACGGGGAATTCCTTCGCTAGTATGACCTACCTAAGTTTATTTGCATGGTATTTAATTGGTCGGTCATAATATAAGGATAATATATGACATATCAATTAACTTTTATTTTGTGGCAATATCTGAAAATGACATCTGAGAATGTTGAGAATAGCAATGGAGCACAGGCGACTGTTGATTCACCACATATCAATAATCAGGATAATGTGCATCAGGAAGGTGACAATCCTCATGCAAACAACAACACTGACCAGATGATGAATGATGGAATGTTCAGAAACTTTATACAGTTCATGCAACAGCAGGCGAGAGCGGCTCCTGTCCAAAATATAGGTGGAAACACTGAAAACTCTCGGACGGTCACCGCTAAACAGTTCAAGGAGCTGGGACCACCAGAGTTTAAGGGAGAGCCAAAACCACTTATAGCGGAAACATGGATAAAGCAGATTACCAAGATATTTGATGTCTTGGGATGCTCCGAGGAGCAAAAGGTTCCCTTTGCTGCCTTTATGTTGCGAGGAGAGGCAGATTACTGGTGGGAATCGATTAAGCGTACTCAACCTGCCGCACTGAAGATGTATTGGGAGAAGTTCAAAGAGATGTTCAATGACAAATACTTTCCCGAAAGTGTTCGTCACATGAAGGAGGTGGAGTTCATCAAATTGGAGCAGAATAATATGACCGTGTCGCAGTATGAGGCTAAATTTGCTGAGTTGTCCCGGTTTGCGTCCCACTTGGTGGATAATGAATTGCGAATGACGCGAATATTTTTGCGAGGTTTGAAACCTGAGATACATCAACATCTTATTTCTCATAAACTGTGTTTGTATTCAGATGTTGTGAATAGGGCTCAGTTAGTGGAGCGCGATAAGGAGTCAACGCAACCAAAAGAGAGCAGTCGGCAAAATGATAATACCAGTGAGAGCAGTCATCGAAGCGGTGATAACAAGCGTGGAGGGAATCAACAGGCCAGAAATGGTAACCACTTCGGTGGTAATCAGGGCCAAAATAATAAGAATGGTCATTTCAAGAAGAGAAAATTTAACAATGATGGAGAAGGAGATGAAGATGGCTATAATAGGGATTTTGATTCTTAGCTGTGGGAGTAGGAAGGAGGGGGGGGGGAGGGGAGGGAATGGTGAAAAAGGAGGGAGAGGTTGAATGGTGAGGAGTGATGAAGATAGTGGAAAGAAAGAGAGAAGAGTATGCACTAATTTTGTAAATAAAATATTAAAAATGTATTAATTCTATAAATATTTTTATAATGCACTTTTGTTATACTTTTTTTAAAAATGTACTAGAAAGTGTAAATAACTCCTTTTTTATCCACAATAAACTTGGATTTTGGTAGTGTTTGTTTAGGTCTTAAAGACTCTTAATAGGTGTGCCTCTGATTCGGTTAGAGACACAACTTGTTTGATAAAAATATTTATGCATCTTAATGTCTCTTAATCGGTAAAATTAAAAAATAATGTTAAACTATTCAGAACCACATTTGAACGAGTTTATGTTTTTTTTTAAATAAAAATAACCTCTATAATATTACAAAATTCTTCCTTTATTTCCGTGGTTGTTGGGGAATCGGTCGGAGTGAGAATACAGAGGCAGATCGCGACGAACCTAGCCGAGTTAGTAGTCACTGACTCACTGTTGCCACCAGCTCCTCCATTGTCAATGGGCAGGACGACGAGGCTTCATAGAAAAGGCTGATGCGGCGTCTCCTGGTCTCGCGAAGCCATTCTCTGTGCTTTTTATTTTCTCTCTCCAGTCTAGATGCAGTAAACCATAATATTAATTTGGGCTTGGGTGCAGAGGAAAGTGGAAATATCACTTTTGACTAGTTTTTTTTAATGTTCACTCTACTTTTTGGGATGACAATTCAAATATTTGTTGCATATAGATAATGCTAAAAATTAGTTAAGACTTACAAAAAATGATATATATTGTGAATGTTTAAGTCAATTTTTTTTACGTTAATAAGTATTATTGATAATATTTTGGATATATATGTAATAAATTGGGCCTTCATAATTTCTACCAATATCATGTATTGATAAGTTTTTTAATTGTAATTTGACGTAAAATTTATTGCAATGCATAACAAGACTCCTGCTCAAATATTTGTTATTTGCAAATCGACCCGAGTTAATTAAAATATATTTAAATTACAAAATATTATAAATATGTATTTAAAATATTATTCAGATCTTTCTGATTATCAAACAGATTTTGTTTAAATTGTTCAGAGGGTTAAAATAGTAAAATACTATTATTCAGACATTTAAAAAAAATTAATTATTAAATAATATTTTTTTATTAAGACTCTATTCTGAACATAATCTCTATATTATTCAGATATTTAAGCTGTTCATATCTTAACACTCAATTTTATCAAACACCACCTTACTTGCTCTCATTCCTGAGATTGAAGAGTCTATTCGGGAGTTCCTTATAAGTTTGCCAACTTATAAAGAGCTTTTTACTGTTTTAGAGTTCGACAATGTCTTATTTTTTGACTTATAAATAAAAAAAATAAGCTTGTAACTTATAAAAAATGACTTATAAGTCATCCTTAATAAGTTATTTTGACAAAATATAATGACTATTTTGCCTCTATTTTATATTGGTAAATTACATTTCTACCCTGCTAACCTAAAAAGCCTTCTCTTTCTCTGATCTGCTACACTTTGGCACCATCTCCGGGTATTCAGGCTCCGGTGCCGTATCCGGCTCCTTTGGAGCCATCTCCATCAGCTGAGGGTCCGGTATTGTCGCCTGCGCCGGTAAACACTCTGGCGGCGCCTACTCCGACAGCCTCGTCACGTTCGGCTTCATCAGGAACACCTGTTGCGCTATCTCCTTCGATAACATCTGGAAACACTCCAGTGGATATTAGTTCACCACCGGCTCCGGCTAAATCAATTGCTACCGCTGTACGCTGGTACCTACTCCTTCAGTTATGTTGGTGTCACTTTTGTTAAGTGTGACTTTGGCCTTTGAGTCGTTTTGTTACTTCTTATTAGGGAAAGTTGATGGGTTTATTTTTTGATAGTAAAATAAAATAAAAATTCCTCCTTTTATTTTATTGATAATAATATAAAATAATATACTAATATTCTTAAATTTGTTATCATAATTTTATTATTATAACATGATTATTTCTAAATTAATAGTTTATTATTATTATAAATAATTTTAAAGTAAAATATTTTTTTTTGCTAAATTTAATAAAATATATTTTTAATATTTATAAAATTTGTAAATATGACTTTTTGTGTATAGAGAGTTGGTATCTATTAATAATCACGATGTGAGAAGACAGAAATGGGAAGAGCCAAAAGTGTACATTTTTGATAGTTTTTTTTCCTTCTATTAAGAAAAACATTAACCACTAATCGAGAGATAAAATTAGTTTAAATAATAAGCTGTTTACCAATAAGTTATTTAAATAAGTTGTTTATCAATAAGTTATTTTAAATAATAAGTTATTTACCAATAAATTATTTAAATAATAAGTTGTTTACCAATAAATTGTTTAAATAATAAGTTGGTTAGTAATAATAAGTTAGTTATCAATAATATGACGCCCCCAGAATAGGTCCACACAACTCATTTTGGGTCGCCAGAAACAACACTATTGACAACTTCATTTATACAACTGTCGTGCAAAATACGACGACACATATACTGCGAGTTTCAATACAAATATTGTAGCGTATATAATACGACAATATTCATTCTCAAATTATTACAATGCCATATAAAGTACAACAACAAATATTTCAAGTCTCCAAAAGAACACGAGAAGATTTCTATCCTTCTCATTCTAATGGGGTGCATTTTGATGCTTTCAAATTCGAGTTCGCATAACCCTATTTGGTTCATCAAATATAACTATTAAATGATGTATAAAATATGTCACACACATTTTAAATTCTCAGTACAATTATTATGCCCCACCGTTTCATAATTTGATTAGGATTTCGACTAATTTAAAACACCACTTTATACCCATGTTTTCTCTACTAGTCTCAGCTACACTTTTATTTCTTGAAAGGAATTGTGAAACAAAAGGATGAGCACAAATAGCACTGTAAAGAATATCATGACTTAAGATAATTACATTATCAATAGCTTTCATCAATAATAAATAAGAGATTTAGAACATATGGTAGATGATAAAAGTTTTCAACCATAATAGCAGCGAAATCAGCAATCCATTAGGAGAGTCAAGTAGAACATAATGTCTATTATCTTCTCCAAATTAAAAGTCCATCATCAATATTTTATTCCTGTAACACTAATCAACAGTTCTTCGTTGTACCCAAAACAAAGAAAACTTTCACCACCTATTTTTACCTGAAATAAAAAGCTCATGGTTATACTAGTTTACAGTTTATGTTTATAATTATGCTATTAAATTCATCTTTGCACTACGGCCAAAGACATACAACTGTAAAATCAATAATCAACAATCCATCTTTGCACTACGAGCTAAAGATATACAACTGTAAAACCAATAATCAACAGTCCATCTTTACACTACGAGCCAAAGATGACTTTTACCACATCATTTGTCTGTAACATTAATCCATCTTTGCACGTAAGTCAAAGAAGATTTTTACCACATCATTTGTCTGTAAAATAAATAATCCACATCACCGAATTATCCATGCACTACGGGCCAAGGATATTTGTTAGTATCACATCCATGAACTATCCATGCACTACGGGCCAAGGACATTCATTATTATCACATCCACGAATTATTCATGCATTACGGATCAAGGATATTCGTTAGTATCACATCCACGAATTATCCATGCATTACGGGTCAAGGATATTCATTATTATCACATCCACGAATTTTCCATGCACTACGGGCCAAGGATATTCGTTAGTATCACATTCATAAATTATCCATGCACTACGGGCTAATGCAATCCATTAGTATCACCAGTGGTCATGATTATGTCAAACAACTGTCCATCAATGCACTACGGGCCAATGAAGATTTTTTACCACAATATAAACATGAGGATGATGACACTGATATATATATATATATATATATATATATATATATATATATATATATATATATAATGAATGGATCAGAATATTGAGATAAAATAAATCTTAGTGATTTTCAACTTAATTATCCATAGCCCAAATTGCCAACATGATATCCAAAAAATTGATTAGAATTCCTGATAAAATATAAAGTACAAGTAATGTAAAATTTCTGACTCAAAAATAATAATTTAAGACTGAATAGATAGATCCACTTCAAGATATCAGATGAAGCACAAACTATTAATGATATTCTAATCATTTAAGAACTTTTCACCATTTAATGATAAGCTGAAGAAACGAATAATAATATCTTACCATAATATGGAGTATGAAAGAAAATGATATCCTTTTACAATAAAAATGATACCTCTTACCATAATAATGACATCCTTACCTTAGCATGTGACTTGATTCTGCTTTCTGTGAAATTGATCAACTTAAACATTGTTTGCATTCTTTATCTACACTTGGAGTAACATTACACTCAATAAAAATACTCTCAATATTATACTCACAATATTGTAGTAAAAGAATTTTATATTTTTAGTGTAGTGATGGTGTGTCTTTCGTTACTCAATCGAGCAACCTATTTATACTAAAAATTGAGAAAATAATTAGCACACACGCTTTGACAAATTAGTTACATAAAATAATGGTAGTAAAATTTATGGTTTCACAGAGAAAACCAACTTGTACACGTTTTAACAAAATTTATTCAATAATAGAGTTGTGGTTCATACTACTTTAGAAAAAGTAGAGTGTCGGCAAGTCCTGCCAAACTTACTTTTGTAAAAAAAAAATAATTGAACAAACATCTGTATATCATACTTATCTTTAATCAACACTCTATTATTCATCAATTATTTACATATTTTCAATCTTTGAACCATTTTTCACAATCATAAACTCATAATACTGTCAGCTGGTTTAATTATATCATATTAATAATATGAGTTATTGTGCAATAACTACTGTGACAATTATTGAATGAAATACTGAGTGACTTCTTACGTAAGAATCAATAATATGAATTACTGTGCAATACCGTGTGCTACTATGAAATACCGTGTACTACTATGGAATCTCGCGTATTACTGTATTTTTATTATCGGGTATTTTAACAGTTTAACGGTAAAAGTTTTGCCGTTATTTTTTATAAAAAAAAGTTATTTATGTCGTTTTTTAAATTCGACAGTTATACTGTTATAGGGCCCACCAATGATTGGTTAATTCGGCACCGTCGTATGAATATTCCCTGGCAAAAAAATATTTTATAACAACTTGCTTACTTTACAAAATTTGCACATTTTTCATATTATCCAACAATTTTCTATAATTATTTCTATTTATAAAAACTATCATTTAATAGCTTCAAAATAAAAATACTAACTTCATATACTTGTATATCTTTAAAATATCATCAATATTAATATTATATTATTATAATATGTTTCAGCAAAATTCATGATTTTCCACCATTCATAGAATTTTCTATGAACTTCCTCCATTTTTAAACTAACCATAAATAACTTAAAAATACAATAAATATTTCTGTTATTCAATAATTTTTCAAAACTTCCCATAAATTATAAAATAATATTATAAGATTTTTCACTAAGGTTCATAATTTTTCATCATTCATAGAATTTTCTATGAATTTCTTCTATTTTCAAACTAACTATAAATAGTTTAAAAATACAATAATTACTTCTTCTTTTCAATAATTCATCAAAAATTTACAGAAATTCTAAGATGATATTATAAGCATTCTGTAAAAATATTTCAGCCCAAATAATTTTTCTGATAAATTAATTATAAATTCCAATATCCAAAAACTTCAATAATTCATAATAATTAGCCATTTTATCAGAAAAATACAGATCTTATGTCCTTTTCATGTAAAATGTAATTCTTTACAACTTTGTAGAAGAAAGTTTTTTCAAATTCCGTCTCTAACATAGAGAAATATTCTTACCGAAAATTTCTGTTTGAAAATTTCTGAATCAGCCACCTCACAAAATTCATAAAAAATTATATATTAAACTTTAACGGTTCAAAATTTGTGGACATATACTCAACTGATATATGTATAACATATCTAAAAATTACAACGATCCAACGGTCGGATTAAAAATTATAACTCACGCAATAGAGTTTAAGAAAACTGAATTTTCGGACTATGAGTTCTTCGGACCAGTTTTATTTAAACAGTTACCACGAAAAATTCACAATGAATTTTTGGGTGATTCCAATTTTTACGTTTAGCTTACTTTCAGGGTTTTCTTTTGATATATGGCTCATCTCCTAACTCATTATACACAAATAGTTATGGATTTTACAAAATCAAGTAGTAAATTCATTTTTCTGAAAATTTAGATTTTTCATTCTTCTTTTGATTTCTAGATTTCTCTCATTTGATTTATATTTATGCTAGTTTAAATCATTCAATACATACATATATATGTACGCTTTACGTAAACTCCATAAAACCTAAATCTAAGAATAAATCAAAGATTTTTAAACATACATTTTCTTAATTTCTTCTTAGTTTAATCTTTCTCCTTCTTCTTTTCTTCTTCTTCATCTATTTTTTCTCTCTTTCTCCTCTCTCTCTATTCTCCTCTGCTGAAATTCGTTGTAGGAGAAACGGAGGTGGGAGGGAGTATATTCATTGTTTTTCTTTCTTTTTATCCTTTTCTCTTTCTTTTCTTCTTTCTTTCTTTTTCCTACCATTATCTCCTTGTCGCCCCCCTGTGATATGCATTCAATCAACCGCCCATGGGGACCACACCAATCATAGTTAAATTTTCTCTTATTTTATTAGCTCAGTTATCCAATTAAATATTCGTTTGACCACTTATCAATTTAACATTTTAGAGTTTTAGAATAATAATCATAAATTAAATTAGACTTTTATTCTATAAAAGGCGGGGTCTTACAAATAAGCTGTTTAATAATAAAATGTTTACTATTAATAAGCCGTTTTCCAATAAGCTGTATAAATAAGTTATTTACCAATAAGTTGTTTAGCAATAATAAGCTATTTATTAATAATAAGTTGTTTAAATAATAAGTTGTTTACCAATAACCTGTTTAAATAATAAGTTATTTACCAATACGATGTTTAAATAAATTGCTTACCAATAAACAATTTAAATAATAAGTTGTTTAGCAATAATAAGCTGTTTAAATAAGTTATTTACCAATAAGTTATTTACCAATAATAAGTTATTTACCAATAAGTTGTTTACCAATAATAACCTTCGATATGATATTGAATCAATGTATCTTTTTATAATGTCATTTTTAGTAATCTTTACATTTTATTTTAACTTATAAGTCATTATCAGCCGAACACCTTCATAACTTATTTTAACTTAATTTTTGACTTATAAGTCATTATCAGCCGAACACTTTTACTTGTAAGTTACAACTTAAAACAACTTATAAGTCGACTTATATTTTAACTTATAAGTCATTTTAAAATAAGTCACTCCCAAACAGGCCCGAAGAAGATCAGCTAGAATAGATAATACGCTAACTTTCTATCTTTGGTGCCCTTTCTTAATGCAGTTCCTTGGCTTGTCCGATTCCATGCTTATAATTTAATTATTCTTAGAGTAATTAGAAAACACTTGTTTGCATATTCGATTTCTACCCTATTCCATCTTTATAAACTAAAAAGTCACTTCTCCGCCGAGAGAAAAATCACTCCCCTAGCATCCTGTATGATGCCTCCAAAATAGGTCTACACAGCCCATTATGAGTCGCCAAATACTGTCGATAGAAGTTATCTCAGTTTATATATATATATATATATATATATATATATATATATATATATATTAGTTACTTGGGGGGGGGAAAGGAATGGTCACGGGGGGAGAGCTTTTATTATATATATATATTATATAAGTTTTTTTTTTTTTTATGAAAAATAGAACATATTATATTTTATTATTTGCATAGTATTGCATAGTGTTGCATAGTGCTGCATATTAAAATTAAAATTTTCTCGCTGAATTCGTCCGTGATTCTTCGTAATTGTTCACCCGTGAATTTTTCTTCTTCTGTGCATCTAAATAGTATCCTGCCATTCTCCTATAAATAGGATGCTTAGTTTAGAAATGAAAATCACACCAGAATCAGAGAATTCTTCTTCTATAATTTTGAGCGTATTTCTTTTTAGTTTAAGGAAGCTTTGAGTGTAGAAAATAGTGAAAGTTTTCTTCCAAAATATCTCCGCTATACCATTCGGAATTGCTCTCTTTTTAAGGTAAGGGGTATTATTTATTTCATATTCACTTACGATATTATTTTTCGTATTCGTAAGGAATTTTATTTTCGTTCAATATTCGTAAGGAATATTATTTTTTTCAATATTCATAAGGAATACTATATTCGTTCAATATTCGTAGAAATATTATTTTCGTTCAACAGTGGTAAGGGATATTATTTTTATTCAATATTCGTAAGAAATAATATTTTCTTTCATACTCTATAGTATGTAAGTAATATTATTTCGTTTCAGATTCTGAATTCTACACTCATTTTGTTAAGTATTGCTTCTATACTCCTTGAAATTAGTAGAATATCCTTAAAATTTGCGCTTCATCTAGTATCGTTTCACAATGATATTTTTTTGAACATTCTTGTTAAATTTTAAGCTTTTCATGTCGGAGTACTATACATAGGTACTATTCATACGTACGACACTATTCATACGTACAGTATTATTCATACGTACGTCACTATTCATAGGGTACTATTCACGAAATACTATTCACAGGATACTATTCACTTAGGTACTATTCACCCAGGGTACTATTCATGATAAAAATTAATTTCTTTTCTGTCCAAATTATTTTTGATATATGAATATTATTTTTGAATATTATTTCACAAAGCAGTTATCATGTTGACAATTTGGACATATTTTTTAAACCCTGGATAAATTTAAAGTCTTTAATATTTATCCTTGATTTCGTTTGATTACTTGCTTATATCATTGTCATCATCCTCATGCTTATATTGTGATAAAAGTCATCTTTGGCCCGTAGTGCATAGATGGACTGTTGATTGGAATAATTATGACTATAAATTATGTATCGGTAAAATCATGACTGGTAATGTTACAAATGATATTGTAAAAGTCCTCATTGGCCCGTAATGCATTGATGAACAGTTGTTGGTATGATCATGACCATGGGTTCTCTTCGGCCAAGGGTGCAAAGATGAATTTTTGATTGACATGATCATGATTATTAGTGATAATAACGAATATCCTTGGCCCGTAGTGCATGGATGATTCGTGGATGTGATAATAATAAATATCCTTGACCCGTAGTGCATGGATAATTCAGTGATGTGGATTATTTATTGAGTTGAGTCTCAGCGATAAAATTGATGATAAACTTTTAAATCATAGAAGATAGTATATATCATGCTCTACTTGACTCTTTTAATGGATTGTTTGTTCCGCTGTAGTTAAACTTGTTGTCTATTGTATTCTATCAGTTTAACACGGTTGAAGGCTAATGATAATTTATTCTGCATTATCTTAGTTATAATATTCTTTACTGGGCTAGTTGAGCTCACTCTTTACTTTCATTTTTTTGTTCAGGAAATGAGAATATAGTTGGGACTAGTCGGAGAATAGAGTGACGATCCAGATGGTTGCTTTAGTGGTCCTAACTATTATGTGAAATAGTGTAATAATAATTGTAATGATGACTTCATTTGAATTTGGATATTGTCTAGGAGGCAATATTCATGTTAAAACTCTCAGCTTATATTACACGACAGTTGTATAATTAAGTTTGTATTTGTATTTTGTACCACGTATTTGGCGACACAGAATGGGTTGTGTATACCTACTTTGGGGGCATCACAGTTGGTATCAAAGCTTAGGGATATGATCCTTGGCTGATATGTGAGGCTAGAACTAGGAGGGATGAGATGGGTAAATCCTTCGCTAGTATGACCTACCTAAGCTTATTTGTTATTTAATTGGTTGGTCGGAATATAGAGATAATATGTGGCATGTCAATTAACCCTTATTTTGTGGCAGTATTTGAAAATGGCATCAGAAAATGTTGAGATAAGCAATGAAGCACATGAGACCATTGAGTCACCACCGATCAATAACCAGGATAATGTGCATCAGTGTGACGACCCCAAAATAGGTATACATTACCCATTCTGAGTCGCCAAATACATGGTACAGAAAATAATTATAACTTCATTATTACAATTGTCGTGCAAAATATGACAACACATATACTGTGAGTTTAAATACAAATATTGTCTTCTAGACAGTATTCAAACTCAAATAAGTCCTCATTACAATTATTGATACACTATTTTACAAAATAGTGATGACTACTAAAACAACTATCGTAAACCATCACTCCACACCCCGACTAGTTCCCGCTATATTCTCGCCTCCTGAGAAGAATGGAATAAAAAAGAAAAAGGGTGAGCTCAACTAGCCCAGTAAAGAATATTATGACTAAGATAATGTAGAACAAATTATCCTTAGTCCTCAATAGGGAAAAATCTGATAGAATACAATAGACAACAAGTTTTAGATCAACAACTGCAGCGGAAACAATAATTCATTAGAAGAGTTAAGTAGAGAATAAAATCTATTATCATCTATGAATTTAAAAGTTCATCATCAATATTTTATCCCTGTAACATCAATCATCAAATATTTATCTCTGTACTACGGGCCAAAAATATTCATTTGTATCACTAGTTGGTCATGTTCATCTCAACACTTGTCCGTCTTTACACTACGGGCCAAGATATTCATCAAATAATCATTCATCTTTGCACTATAGGCAAAGATATTCAGTTATATCACCATTTAATACTGAGGATGATAAAAATATTTTCAAGAAAATGAATCCAGAGAGAGATAAAAAGATAAAGATTAGAGATTCGTACTTTAGTTTATCCAAGTTTAAAAATACTCCATAATAATCAATTGTGGAGCAGAAATCAAAAATGAAGATCAAAACATAGATCCAATCAAAGATAGGAACCATAACAGACAATCTTGGACACAGAAAAGAAAATTTAATTTTTCTGTAAATAGTATCGTATTCGTGAATAGTACCGTATACGTGAATAGTAACCTCGACACTAAAAGGTAAAAATTCTACAAGAAAAATTATCATACTTCGTGAATAATACTCGTGAATAGTAACTCATGAATAATAACTCGTGAATAGTAACTCATGAATAGTAACCCCGACATAAAAAGGTAAAAATTTCATAATAAAATTCATACCAATATTTCGGTATAATGATATTGAAAGAAATAATATCATTTACGAAAAAAATAACATCCCTTACCTCAAAAGAACAGTACTTCTGACTGGAATATCAGATATAACGCTGAAGGAAATTTGCACTGTATAGCAACACTCAAGATATCTAAATACTCACAAAAATACGCTCGATAATATAGAAAGAGAAAATTTTATATTCTGGATTGATTTTTAATTCTATCCTAAGCACCTATTTATAGAAAAATACTTAGAACACCATAGTAGAAAATTTAATAAAATAATAATATTTATATAAAAAAATCATACGCACACTTGGAAAATCTGATTTCAGAATTTTACACATGTAAGTGGGGCCCACCAACATGAAAAATATGTTTTAAACATTTTTTGTAGCAAAATCAATTCAGACCCAATATTCTGAAACTTTAATAATTCATAATAAATAGCTCTTTTATAAAAAAATTCAAATTTTATGTCAATTCCATAGGAAATTCAAATCTCTACAACTTTGTAGATTTAAGTTTTTTCAAATTCAAAACGAAAAATAATCGAAATTCACATACGGATGATCTTGCAGGCTATAATCAAATTTTAGTCAAAAACGGGGCCGACTAACATGTTTAACATGTTTTTAGCATTTATTATAATAAAAATACTCTTCCTCCTCGTTTATTCATACATCACACATTCATTGTAAAAATATCACCGTTATTATATTATTATATTATCACATTATATATTTATAATGTAATATAATAATATAGATAAAATATCAATTTTTAATAATTGTCAATTTTCTAAAAATTCCTCCATTTATATCCACATAAAATAAATATTTTTCTTATCATATAAATCAATAATTAATTATTCACAAATAATATTACAAAATCACAATAATGACAACCAGGTCGTTCTCAGGAAAGAGGGGGCTTTCCGATAAGGATTTCTTCTTACTGGCGCACAATTAGGTGATCAAACCTCTCCTTAGACAGAACTTCCTTAGACATTGTCAATAATGCTATCTAATAATATTATTCAAATAATATGAATTATTGATTTGATAATGGGAAATACTGTGAAATGACAATTATTGAATCGACAATATAAAATATCAACGTAGTAATTATTAAATCAATAAAATAAAACATTGAACAGTAATTACTGTAACAATTATTGAGTAGTGCCTTCTTACTTAAGAATCAATAATTGGTGCAATACCGTATGCTACTGTGCAACACCGCGTATTACTGTGTTTTAACCACCGGGTATTCCAACAGTGTTAACGGTAAAAACTAAGCCGTTATTTATAAAAACTCATACTTGTCATTTTTTTCATCCGACAATTTTCCGTTATAGGGCCTATAAATGGCTGCGCCGTCGTACGAATATTTCCCGACAACAAGAATATTCCACGACCAAACGAATATTTCTTGACAAAAATAAATATTTTATAACCACTTGCTTATTTAAATTATTTGCGCATTTTACCTATAACTAACCACATTAATCAAATCAACCCCTTACTATTTCAAAATAATTAATAGAGGAAATTTGATTTTATTTATAAAAAGTTGAGGTCTTACAACCTCCCCTCCTTATGAAATTTTATCCTCGAAATTAACATACGTACCTGGTGTTTCGAAAAGGTGAGGGTGCCTCACTTTCATTTTCGACTCCAACTCCCAGGTCATTTCCTCAATAGCACGGTTCCTCCATAAAATCTTGACTTGTGGTATAACCTTTGTACGTAAGACATGCTCCTTCCTATCCAAGATCTTGACAGGTATCTCCTCGTACGTTAAATTTTCGGCTATCTCGTCTGGTTCTAACTCAATAATATGGTTTGGGTCTTTCACATATTTACGAAGCACAGATATGTGAAAAACATTATGAACACGAGACATGCTTGGAGGTAATGCGAGTCTATAGGCCACATTTTCTACTCGGTCAAGAATTTTAAATGGACCAACAAATCGAGGGTTGATATTTTTTCTCTTCATCGAGTCTTACTTCTAGAATAATGCCTTCTTGCACCTTCTTCTTTATATTCATCAACTCTGGTGTGTAGCTTGAGCGGTTTTAACTTTATCGATTAAAGTCGATTCTACTCATATGTTTGATATCATCACGTGGGTACTTGGAGCCTTTACCTTTATCTCCATCCTTTGCAAGTCATACAAAATGGGCCTTTGTGTTGACAATATCGCACTCGTACCCGCATATGATCTTCTACTCAATGCGTCAGCTATTACGTTTGCTTTTCCAGGATGGTATTGGATGGTATGATCGTAATCTTTCAACAGCTCGAGCCAACGTCGTTATCGCATGTTGAGTTCTTAGAAGTTTTCCTCACATTCTTCGCTCCATTCGAATTTTATATCTTTTCGAGTCAGCTGAGTTAATGGAGTAGCGATTCGAGAAAATCTTTTCACGAATCTCTGATAATAACCAGCTAAGCCTAGAAAGCTACGCATTTCGATTCCTGACTTAGGTTACTCTCAACTGTGACTCATATCCCAATCTTGGATAGCACGTCACAATGACACCTTTCAGTTTACCACCGCACGAATATAACGTCCCCTACGGAGAGTCTGGCTTCGGTGCATTCCACAAAGGAAGTCATCAGATAGAGGCTCGGGTACCAACACCTTTGGTTGGGTTTTTAACTCCTGAAGTTCAATAGGAGCTATTCGATATGAGATTTTAGAAATGAGTTTTGCATCGGGTTCAAGATCAATACAAAAATTTATTATCACGCTCTGGGGGTAGGCCAGGAAGTTCTTCAGGAAATACGTCAGGAAATTCATTAACAACAGAAATATCCTTCAAATCTGACGTATTTTTGTTTAAATCCATAAAATGGGCTAAGAAAGCTTGACATCCGTTTTTCAATAAACGAATAACTTTATGGCTTGATATGACAGTGATTGACTTTAGTGGTTTGGTTGCTTGAATTTACATAACAGGTTGGTTAGGAATATGAAAACTAACAACCTTACGAAAATAATCAATTTTGGCATGATAAATAGTTAACCAATCAATCCCTAAAATCACATCAAATGCAAGTATTTTCAAAGAAATAAGATCGACAGGTAATGTGATGGTACCAACTTGGATCAAGCAAGATTTATAAACAGTAGATGTAATGAAAGTTTTTCCTAATAGAGTCTCAACAGATAAGTCAAAGTCTAATTTCTCCGGAGTCAAGTTCAAATGTTGAGCACAAGCAGGAGAGATAAAAGAATGGGTAGAACCGGTATCTAATAAGGTATAAACTTCACAAGAGTTTATGATTAGCTTACCCGTGATCACCTCGTTCGGGTTTCTTGCGTTTTGAGCAGTCACGACAAACGCCCTTCCAGAAACCATCGACTTTGACTTGTCCGGGACAGCCTTTGGAGTCACCATCCCCGTTTGACTTGGTTTCACTACAAGATAATCTCTAGCTATATGACCTTCTTTTCCACAGTTATAACACACCTTGGATTGCTGTGGACAGTTTGGGCTGATGTGTCCCTCTTTCCCGCATTTATAACAAACGATCGGTGATCGCTTTCCTCCCCTAGAAACAGTTGATGTTGGTGCTGACGTCTTCACGTTATCATTGTTGTACCTTCTCTTTTTGAAATCTCCTCCCGACTCGTTTCTTCTATTATCATGGCCATGATTACCACCCGAGTGGTTACTGCTTTTATCCGAATATTTTCCTCCCCGCTGGTTGTCATTGCTCCAATGACTGTTACCATCGGTATGATCCTGGTTGTGGTATCTCGGTTGAACGTACTCATTATCTCGCTCTAATAATTGAGCCCTGTTGACAACATCTGAATATAGAGAAAATTTGTGAGAAATAAGATATTGCTGAATCTCGGGTTTCAGACCTCTCAAAAGCATTCGCGTCATATGTTCCTCATTCTCTACCAAATGTGGTGCAAACCTGGATAACTCCGTGAACTTCACCTCGTACTAGGACACCGTCATGCTATTTTGTTCTAGTCTAATAAGCTCTACCTCTTTCATATGACGAATACTTTCAGGAAAGTACTTGTCATTAAATAGTTTTTGAAACGTTTCTCAAGACATATTGAGTGCGGCTGGCTAGGTACGCTTCACAGACTCCCACCAGTAGTCTGCCTCACCACGGAACATAAAGGTAGCGAATGGAACCTTCTGTTCCTCCGTGCTCCCAAGACATCAAATATCTTAGCAATTTGTTTAACCCACGTTTCTGCCTTGATCGGATCTGGCTTTCCCACAAATTCTGGTGGTCCTAACTCTTTGAACTGCTTGGCTGTGACAAGACGCGCGTTGTTATCATTCCCACCCGTATTTTGTACACGAGTCTTCCTCGTCTGATTTTGCGTGAACTGCAAAAAGCTTCTAAACATCCTATCATTCATCGTTTGATTGGTGGTGTTGTTTACAAGAGGAATATTGCCTTCTTGATGGACATTATCTTGGTTGGTGAATAGAGGTGTCTCAACGGTCTCATTCACTCCCTTGTTAACATTCTCAGCTGTCATTCTCAAATACTGCCATAAAACAAGGGTTAATTAAAGAAATTGACATACCACATAATACCCATATATTATGACCGAGCAACAAATAAGTTTAGGTAGGACACACTAGCGAATGATTTACTCGTCTCTCTCCTCCTAGTTCTATTCCCCGATCTCCGCCAGAGATCATATCCCTATGCTCTGATACCAACTGTGACGACCCCAAAATAGGTATACATCACCCATTCTGAGTCGCCAAATAAATGGTACAAAAAATAATTACAACTTTATTATTACAATTATCGTGCAAAATACGACAACACATATACTGTGAGTTTAAATACAAATATTGTCTTCTAGACAGTATTCAAACTCAAATAAGTCCTCATTACAATTATTGATACACTATTTTACAAAATAGTGATGACTACTACAACAACTATCTTGAACCATCACTCCACATCCCGACTAGTTCTCGCTATATTCTCGCCTCCTGAGAAGAAAAATAGAATAAAAAGGGAAAGGGAGCTCAACTAGCCCAGTAAAAAATATTATGACTAAGATAATGTAGAGTAAATTATCCTTAGTCCTCAACAGGAAAAAATCTGATAGAATACAATAGACAACAAGTTTTAGATCAACAACTGCAACGGAAATAATAATTCATTAGAAGAGGTAAGTAGAGAATGAAATCTACTATCATCTATGAATTTAAAAGTTCATCATCAATATTTTATCCCTGTAACATCAATCATCAAATATTCATCTCTGTACTACGGGCCAAAGATTTTCATTTGTATCACCAGTTGGTCATGTTCATCTCAACACTTGTCCGTCTTTACACTACGGGCCAAAGATATTCATCAAATAATCATTTATCTTTGCACTACAGGCAAATATATTCAATTATATCACCATTTAAGACTGAGGATGATAAAAATATTTTCAAGAAAACGAATCCAAAGAGAGATGAAAAGACAAAGATTAAGGATTCGTACTTTAGTTTATCCAAGTACAAAAATACTCCATAATAATCAATTGTGGAGCAGAAATCAAAAATGAAGATCAAAACATAGATCCAATCAAAGATAGGAACCATAACAGACAATCTTGGACACATAAAAAAAATTTAATTTTTCTGTGAATAGTATCGTATTCGTGAATAGCGTCGTATACATGAATAGTAACCTCGACACTAAAAGGTAAAAATTCTACAAGAAAAATTATCATACTTCGTGAATAATACTCGTGAATAGTAACTCATAAATAATAACTCGTGAATAGTAACTCATGAATAGTAACCCCGACATAAAAAGGTAAAAATTTCATAATAAAATTTATACCAATATTCCGGTATAATGATATTGAAAAAACTAATATTATTTACGAAAAAAATAACATCCCTTACCTCAAAAGAACAATACTTCTGACTGGAATATCAGATATAACGCTGAAGAAAATTTGTACTGTATAGCAACACTCAAGATATCTAAATACTCACAAAAATACGCTCGATAATATAGAGAGAGAAACTTCATATTCTGGTGTGATTTTTAATTCTAACCTAAGCACCTATTTATAGGAAAATACTTAGAACACCATAGTAGAAAATTTAATAAAATAATAATATTTATATAAAAAAATCATACGCACACTTGGAAAATCTGATTTCAGAATTTTACACATGCAAGTGGGGCCCACCAACACGAAAAACATGTTTTAAACATTTTTTGTAACAAAATCAATTCAGACCCAATATTATGAAACTTTAATAATTTATAATAAATAACACTTATATAAAAAAAAATTCAAATTTTATGTCTATTTCATAGAAAATTCAATTCTCTACAACTTTGTAGATTTAAGTTTTTCTAAATTCTAAACGAAAAATGACCGAAATCCACATACGGATGATCTTGCAGGCTATAATCAAATTTTAGTTAAAAACGGGGCCCACTAACATGTTTAACATGTTTTTAGAATTTATTGTAATAAAAATACTCTTCCTCCTCATTAATTCATACATCGCACATTCATTGTAAAAATATCACTGTTATTATATTATTATATTATCACGTTATACATTTATTGTGACGCCCCCAAAATAGGTATACATCACCCATTCTAAGTTATCAAATACGTGGTACAAAAATAAATACAACTTCATTAATATAATTATTGTCTAATAGACATTATTAAAACTCAAAAGGAGTCCTCATTATAATTATTGATACACTATTTTACAAAAATAGTGAGGATTGCTAAAATAACTTTCTAGAACCATCACTCCATATTCCTGCTAGTTCCTGCTATATTCTCACCTCCTGAGAAGAAAAATGGAACAAAAAGAAAAAGGGTGAGCTCAACTAGCCCAGTAAAGAATATTATGACTAAGATAATATACAACAAATTATCAATAGTCTTCAACAGGAAAAAATCTGATAGAATATAATAGACAACAAGTTTTAGATCAACAATTGCAGCGAAAACAATAATTCATTAGAAGAGTTAAGTAGAGAATGAAATCTACTATCATCTATAAATTTAAAAGTCCATCATCAATATTTTATCCTTGTAAAATCAATCAATATACATCTTGAATCAAATATTCATCTTTGAACTACGGGTCAAAGATATTCATTTGTACCACCAGTTGGTCATATTCATCTCAACACCTGTTCATCTTTGCACTACGGACCAAAGATATTCATCAGGTAATCATTCATCTTTGCACTACAGGCCAAATATATTCATCAAGTATAACCATTAAGGACTGAGGATGATGAAAAACATTTTAGAGAACGAATCCAGTAAGATAAATGGACAAAGTTTACATATTCGTACTTTAGATAATTCAAGTTTAAAAATACTCCATAGTAAACCATAATAGAGTAAAATTCCAGAATGACGATCAAAACATGGATACAATCAAAGATAGTAACCATACTAAACATCTGGGACGAAAAAGAAAAAATTTTATTTTTCGGTGAATAATGTCGTATTTGTGAATAGTGCCGTATACGTGAACAGTGCCGTATATGTGAATAGTAATCTCGACACAAAAAGGTAGAAATTCTACAATAAAACTTATATCAATAATCCGGTATAATGATATTGAAAAAAATAATATCATATAAGAAGAAAATAACATCCCTTACCTTAAAAGAACAATATTTCTGAATGAAATATCGGATATGATGCTGAAGAAAACTTGCACTGAATAACAACTCTCAAAGTATCTAAATACTCACAAAATATGCTCGATAATATAGAGAGAGACAGAGAGAAAAAACTTGTTTCTGGTGTGATTTTCAATTCTAACTAAGCACCCTATTTATAGAAAAATATTAGAACGCCGAAGCAGACTTAACTTGCTACCTAATGGCTTTACCTGTTACTATTCATGCCCACCACATTTGAAATAAAATTTCAGCACATTTTTCACCAATCAAAAGTGGGGCCCACCAATTCTAAAAATTTCCAAAATATTTTATCATTTAAACAATAATCAGAAACTTCAATAATTCATAATAAATAATCCTTTTATCAGAAAAATACGAATTTTATGTCCATTTCATAGGAAATTAAATTCTCTACAACTTTGTAGCTTTAAGTTTTTTCCAAATTCTAAACGAAAAAGGCCCGAAATCCACATACGGACGATTTTTAATATCTCAATTTCGATAAAATACTGATAAAATACCCCAGTATTAATTCCTTCATTTATAATCGCATAAAATAAATATTTTCCTATCCTTCATTTATATCCACATAAAATAAATATTTCTTATCATATAAATCAATAATTAATTATTCATAAATAATATTACAAAATCACAATTATGACAACCAGACCGTTCCCAGGAAAGAGGGGGCTTTTCGATAAAGATTTCTCCTTACTGGCGCGCAATTAGGTAAGGCTGTAAATGAGCCAATACAGTTCGGGCTCGATTCGGGCTCGACTCAAAAAAATACGAGCAAGACTCGGATTCGTTAATAATATGATCCAAATCTGAGCATTAAAAATAGTTCGAATAAAAATATGAGTAGAATCTGAGCAAGGTTATACTCGACTCGTTTAAAATTTAAATTATTCGAATTTTTGATTGTGATTTGATACATACTCGGTTAATACATATTCGATTAGATGTTCGATACATTCTCTTATAATATATATACAAATTTAAATCAAATTAGGATAATTAGTTATTATTTTATTTTGTTTTTAATTTTAATTATGATTTTATATTTGTAAAGTGTAATAATAAATATATTTTCTCATTTTTAAGTAAAATAACAAATTCAATTTATAATTATATTTATTATAAAACTAGTTATTATGTGGAGATTCGAATTCGAGATTCGAATTCGAGCTTAAATTTGAAGCTCGCGAGTAGTTTGAATAAATATTCGAGTCGAGTCGGATCGAATTCGAGTAATAAATATTCGAGTCGAGTCGAATCTGAGTATGATTTTTAAAATATAATTCGAATTCGAGCCGAATTCGAGTATGAATTTATTTTTTCGAGTCGAATTCGAGCAGCTCTCTGTTCGCTCCGGTTCAACTCGTTTACACCCTTACAATTAGGTGACCAAACCTCTCCTTAGATAGAACTTTCTAGACATTGCCAATAATGATATCTAATAATATTATTCAAATAATATGAATTATTGATCTGATAATAGGAAATACTGTGCAGTGATAATTATTGAAACAACAATAATATAAAATATCAAAGCAGCAATTATTGAATCAATAAAATAAAATATTGAACAGTAATTACTGTAACAATTATTGAGTAGTGCCTTCTTACGTAAGAATCAATAATTCAAAAATACTATGCAATACCGTGTGCTACGGTGCAACCACGCGTATTACTGTATTTTAACCACCGGGTATTCCAACAGTGTTAACGGTAACGATTACACCGTTATTTATAAAACTCAAACTTGTCGTTTTCTTCATCTGACAGTTATTCTGTTATGGAGTCCACAAATGGCTGCGCCGTCGTACGAATATTCTCCGACAGCAAGAATATTCCACGACCAAGCGAATATTTCCCGACAAAAATTAATATTTTATAACCACTTGCTTATTTTGCAAAATTTACACATTTCACCCATAACCAAAGCATTATATCAAATTAACCCCTTATTATTTCAAGATAATGAATAGAGGAAATTTAATTTTATTTATAATAAGTTGGGGTTTTACATTTATAATGTAATATAATAATATAGATAAAATATCAATTTTCAATAATTGTCAATTTTCTAAAAAATTCCTCCATTTATATCCACATAAAATAAATATTTTTCTTATCATATAAATTAATAATTAATTATTCACAAATAATATTATAGAATCACAATAATGATAACCAGGTCGTTCTGAGGAAAGATGAGGTTTTTCGATAAGGATTTCTCCTTACTGGCGCGCAATTAGGTGACCAAACCTCTCATTAGACAGAACTTTCTTAGACATTACTAATAATGCTATCTAATAATATTATTCAAATAATATGAATTATTGATCTGATAATGGGAAATACTGTGAAATGACAATTATTGAATTGACAATATAAAATATCAACGCAGTAATTATTGAATCAATAAAATAAAATATTGAACAGTAATTACTGTAACAATTATTGAGTAGTGCCTTCTTACGTAAGAATCAATAATTGATACAATATCGTGTGCTACTGTGCAACACCGCGTATTACTGTATTTTAACCACCGGGTATTTCAACAGTGTTAACTATAAAAATTATATCGTTATTTATAAAAACTCATACTTATCATTTTCTTCATCCGACAATTTTCCATTATGGGGCCCACAAATTGCTGCGCCGTCGTACGAATATTTTCCGACAACAAGAATATTCCACGACCAAATGAATATTCTCCGACAAAAATAAATATTTTATAACCACTTGCTTATTTAAATTATTTTCGCATTTTACCCATAACTAACCACATTAATTAAATCAACCCCTTACTATTTTAAAAGGGTTATATACACTTTTTCCCACTCTACTTAACCTCGGTTTACAAATGCATCACTAAACTGAAATTTTTTACAATCGACTCATTAAACTACAAAAATTTATCAAATCGTTACAAATTCCGTTAAATGAGTTGACTTTTAACAGAAACATGTGACATCAGATATAACCTACCCCACTTCTAATGACACATCATTTACATCACGTGGGTTAGTCCTTGTCATGGCCACGGTGGAAACTCAGTGCTTAAAAACAATTTGGTCGACTAAGGCCAGACAGAGACAGAAAAGGAAAACGCGCGAAGGAGTGAAGGAGAGAGAAGATTCAGACGCAAATTTCTCTTCTTGCTGGCGAATCTTGGTCTTTGATGCAAATATTGGTCTTGGATACGAATCTACTAGTGCGAATCTTCTGTGAGGTAAGCTATATTTCTTTAATTTAGGGTTTATGCACATGGGTTGGTTGGGAATGGGTACGGTTAAATTAGGGGTTTTTAATCTGATGTAGCCATCTTGTATGTCTTGATGTTTTCTCCATCTTTTTGGACTTTATATATCCGACATGTGGTCCATGGGATTTTATTTTTGCCATTGTTGTCTTCTTCGGCCCCCCATGTACTTTACTAATATTTTATAATTTTTTTGTATTGTTTTCGTTTTCATAGAATGAGTCGGATTTATCAGTTGCATGTTCACTATGGGGGAAAATTTATTAATCAGCCTAAAACTGAGTACAAGGGAGGTAAGGTTGAAATTTATCCCTGTGTTGATGTTGATTTCATCTGCATGACTGCAATTAGGGGGTTTGCTGAAGCTTTAGATTATGATAGCAATGCTAAGGTTTTTTTTTAAGAATAATGGTCAAACTACTGAAAGTGGTTATAGATTGGTGCATGATGATGACAGTATTAGAGACATGGTAAAAGTGTGTCTCCCTTTTGGTGTTCTGGATTTTTTTGTTGATCATGTATTTGTGAATGAAGGAGGAGTTGTGATTGAACCACCTGATATGAATGAACAAGTTGCAACATCTATTACTCAACCCCCTAATACAGAAGATAATAATAAGGGGAGTACTAGTGCTAATAGGCAGATGTCAAAGAGGACTAAGCAAAGGGCAGGTTTGAAGGAGACTATGAATAATCAGAGGAGGAAGAGTAATAGAATTAGAATGAATCAGAAATCAAATAAAAAAAGTGATGATACACCAATTGTGATTGGGGACTCGGATAGTAGCGATGCACAAAGTGATGGTGAAATATTAAGTAGTGATGAAGAATTATTAGAGGCTAGGAAGAGTTGCAGGGATTACAAAGCAGAGATGGCTAGAGTTGAAACAGAGGCAGGTGAAGGTGATGAAACAAACTTTGTTGATGGGGATGTTGGTGATGATAATACTAAGGGTGTTGAGGGTGATGTTGAGGGGGCAGGTCAAGGTGAAGAGGATGAAGAAACAGGGAATGAGAGAGATGATGAAGGGGCAGAAGGTGTTGAGGCTGGGGGTGATAGAAGTGCAGAAGGTGTTGAGGCTGAGGGTGATAGGTTAGTGAATGATGTTATGGAAGAGGTTGATAAAAATAGTGAGGGAGATAATGTCAGTGACTCTGATGATGATAGTGATTGGCATAGTGAGTATGAAGACAGTGATGTATTAAGGTCCCCATCAGAAAGTAGTGAAGATGAGGACCTTGGTTTTGTGGGTCCCCTTGTAAAAAAGAAAAAGCCTCTGCATTGTGATGTTTTTAACCCAAAAACAAAGAGAAAGCACATAAAGTTTGCACACTATCAAACTTTTACTAATTTCAAAGAATTCAAGACTGCCATTAGAGACTATTCAATTGCTAATGGCAAGAAGTTGTGGTACAAGGTAAACGACAAGGAAAGAGTGCAGGTTAGGTGTGATAAGGGCTGTCCTTGGAAACTGTGGGCTAGTTACATTCAAGGAACTGAGAATGTGCAAATAAAGTCAATACTGGACACACATAACTGTGTGTACAGTTTTAAAAACAAGTTGGCAAACACCAAATTTTTGGCAGAGTTTTATGGAAAGAGGATAAGGAAAAATCCAAACTGGAGGTTGAAGGACATGCAAGAGGAGATTAAAATTAAATTAAAATTGGATGTTACACTTGTGAAGTGTATGAGGGTCAGGAATTTAGCTTTGGCAAGTATACATGCAGTTATGAAGGAACATTATTCAAGGGTTTGGGATTTTGGGGCAGAGATTTTGAGAAGTAACAAAATGAATACAGTCAACATCAAAACCACTAGGCTGAATCCTGAAGATGAGGTCAAGTTCAAGAGATTTTATGTTTGCTATGATAGCTTAAAGAAAGCTTGGAGAGAGGGTTGTAGGCCAATTCTTGGATTGGATAGTTATTTCTTAAAAACTGTATGTGGGGGTCAACTATTATTTGCTGTGGGAAGGGATGGGAACAATCAAATGTTCCCTGTAGCTATGGCTGTTGTAGAAACTGAAAATGGTGACAGTTGGAGATGGTTTTTGGAGTTGTTGGCTGATGACCTTAAACTTGGTGAAGGCTATGGATTTACTATAATCAGTGACCAACAAAAGGTATATATTTACTATAAATGTCTCTGCTTTACTAATTGCCTCTGTTTTAATAATTGCATATGCTTTACTAACTCCAGTTTGTGTTGTACAGGGTTTGAAGAATGCCATATGTGAACTGCTTCCTCATGTTGAGCATAGAAATTGTGCTAGACACATTTATTCTAACTGGAGGAAGAGGTTCACTTCACAGGCACTAAAGAGATTATTTTGGGAAGCTTCATGTGCAACTCATGATCAATCACATAAGAGAGCAATGGGGGAGATTAAGAGGCTTTCTGGCCCTGCACATGATAAGATTGTGGAGAAAGACCCAAAGGTTTGGTCTATGGCTTATTTTGGGACTCATTCAAAGGCTAATAATGTTGAGAATAACATGTCTGAATGCTTCAATGCTTGGATTATCAAATCTAGGTACATTATTGTAATGTTCTTGCATTATTACTAACCTACTTACTAACTTACTTACTCCAGTTCTTGCATTATTACTAACTTACTTACTCTTATATCTACCATTGTCTAGGTACATGCCAGTTCTAACAATGCTTCAGGAAATTCATGATCAAATCATGGTGAGATTGCATCAGAAAAGGGATGCTATGCTTGAGTCAGAGGATTTAATTTGTCCAAGAATTATGAAGAAACTTGATACTGTCATCATTGCCTCTGCCCATTGTGATCCACTTTGGGATGGAAAAATCTCATTCCAAGTCAAGGAAAGAGGTAGAGCATTTACTGTGAATCTTAATGATAGAACTTGTGCATGTAGAGTGTGGGACCTTACTGGCATCCCATGTTGTCATGCTGTATCAGCAATTCAGTCAATTTATCAAAATCCAATAGACTATGTAGCTCACTGGTATAGTAGAGATACTTATCTCAAGACTTATAGTCACACTCTTGAGGTGTTAAATGGTGAAGATTTCTGGGAATTCACAGACTGTGACATTATGGGGCCTCCACCAATACCAAAGAAACTGAGAGGCAGACCACCGAGGCTGAGAAGGAGAGAAGGTTGGGAAGACAAAGGAAATCATGGCCCCTTGAAGAGGGAGAGTAGGGTAGGAAGGAAAATGCATTGTAGCATTTGTAGAAAGTCTGATCATAGAAAGAACCAATGCCCAGTTAAAGAGGCCAATGCAGGGTCCATGGGAGATACTGTTGAAGAGCCCACTACACATGTGATGGGTACTACTGATTTGCCTATCAATAATACCCCTCCAGCCAGTACCCTGCCAAATACAACACATCTTACTGAAATGGGCTTCCAAACACCAACTCTAAGCTCAGTTTCTTCCAAAATTCAAACCAGAGGGGGAAAAAGGAAGATAAATGTTGGCAACCAAGACTCT
This sequence comes from Panax notoginseng, assembly GCA_016801055.1. Taxonomy (NCBI): domain Eukaryota; kingdom Viridiplantae; phylum Streptophyta; class Magnoliopsida; order Apiales; family Araliaceae; genus Panax; species Panax notoginseng. The sequence continues at coordinate 127,576,661 of CM029021.1, forward strand.
ACAAGAGGGAGGTACAAAATTCCAAGGAAGAAGAAGGATGGAGCAAAGTTAGATAAAAATTAGGATTTTTATCTTTTGGGATATTAAGTTATTAGGTTTCTTATCTTTTGGGACTGATTATAGTATTTTGTATGCAATTATGCTACTGAACTGGATGAATGTTAATATGGATGATTATGGTATTTTGTATTTTGGAATATGTAATATGAATATGTAATGGTCATTGGTCTGAATGCTTTAACTTTTATAATAGAAAAGCTTTTGTTATTGTCTAAGCATTATACCTGAATTGGTGTATTGGTGTATGATATTAGTACTAGTTCATGTTTGTAGTACCTCAAAATGCTTCAATGTTGTGCATTGTCATGCCAGTTTCTAATATGGTGTATTGGTGTATGAAAATTGTGTTGTGTAGTGTACTTTATTATATACATTCGACTGAATATTGTGTGGATGGAATTGCCAATTGCTTCTAGTTTGTTAACAATGTACTTCTTGTTTGTTAAACCTGCTACCACTTCAATTTGCACCAAACATCAATTCAATTAAATGCTCTGCTTTAACATGGAGTCATAATGAATATAGTCAACATCAATTCAATGCTCTGCTTCAATTGCACACTACTCAGCCAAATCAATATTCAATACATATTTACCAACCATCAAAACCAACATTAAGCATTCAATACATACATGACAAAATAACATTCAATACACACTTTAATCATCCTTTACTACATTCAAGGAAGACAGCTCTATACATTTGGTTGTAATACAATGAAAAACAAAATCCAAGAAACTACTAAAGCAATCCATAATTTCTTCTCCATCGAACTTTGCTTGTCAATTTTCTTCCTCAACTGTTGCCCTTGTCTTTGCAGCACCAAAACCTCTTTTTCTTCATTGTTTATCTCACCTTTGCTCATCAATATGTTCTCAGTTTCCATCTTCTTTATTACTTCCATCAAACTCTCAATTTTTTCATTGCTTCTTTTTATCTTTCCCTTTAGTTGCAATATCACTTCCCTTGATCTCTCTGTAAATGGAGGATCACACCATTTAAAGAATCTACAACACAACTTGTTATCCTGCAACCAGTTGCACACAAATCGATCCATCAAGCCCATAACAAATATGCTTATACAACATACAACAAATTTCATGCTTTTACCAAGCACGAAATTGGGGATTTAGGTCACTAAAAACATAACAATCTTCCATTTCACTCTATATACAGTAAAGTGTATGACTTTGGTTGTAAATTTTTACAATTTACAAAATTACAATTTCTACTCATCAACTTTTCAAATCAGTAGGAAAGACATCCTCTTTTTGAAATCATCAACTTTTCAAATCTTCAAATAACTCTTCCTCAAACATCTAATACTCAAATATTTAACAACACCAGAACAACTTTTGGAGTTATTAAATATTACAACAAAAATTAGGTCCTTGCAGCCCAACTAGAAGAAATTAGGTCACATACCTTGAAACGAGCACAACCGATGAACCTTCTTCCCGGGTCAGCAGTTCCCTCTTTCCAAGCTACCCACATCGGTGCGACAATCCCACATCGGCCTCCCAATCTTCGACGTGATTTGTGAAACTATTTTCGCTGGAGCTCATGTTAGTTCCACTCTTAATTGTCTTCTTTTCCTTCGTCGATCTATGTGGAATGAAGGCAGGAGTTGGAATCGATTTGAGTCTGATTTTGGGGATAGTGTTTTGATTCCTCTTTTCAAATGAAGAACAAATGATTTAGGTCTGATTTTGGGGATATAGAGATTTAGTCGGTTTAGGAATTTTGGGATAAAATCCACGTAATATATTTAATCAATTACCAGTATTGCCACGTATTGCCACATATTGCCAGATCATTCTTCTGTCAAATGGTTAACAGACATAGACGGCAAAATCACTTTTTGTAAATAACGTATAGTTCACTGAGTTGACCGTAAAAATTTTTAGTTCAGTGATGCATTTGTAAACCGAGGTTGAGTAGAGTGGGGAAAAGTGTATATAACCCTATTTTAAAATAATAAATAGAGAAAATTTGATTTTATTTATAAAAAGTTGGGGTCATACAATCAGGAAGGCAATAATCCTCGTATAAACAACAACACCGACCAAATGACGAACGATGGTACATTTAGAAGCTTTTTAGAATTTATGCAACACCAAACGAGAGAGACTCCTGTTCATAATGCAGGTGGAGTCAATGTGTTAGGTTTGTAATATTCATGAACGCAATCAAATTGCACAAAATGAGTGAAAACGTGATAAAATAGAGTTTTAAAATTTTATAAACCATATACCCGGATCATCTTTTATGCACAATTATTAATTAAACGAAAAGATGAAGAACAAGAATTATACCCTTGAAGATTTGAGCTTCCTCTGGTATAAGTTCACCTCCAAATTCTTTCGAGTTCAACTTGAATCCACCGGGTTTGGTTCTTTCCTTTGATCAACGTTAGCCACCCAAGTGTTTGGCTTTCAAAGGTGATCCACCAAGAAAGAAGAAAGATTCAAGAAGATGGATGTTTGGCAAAATCCTAATTTTTCTATCTCTCATAGGAAAGGTGTATTCTCATAACTATTAGAATTATGTATTCACGTGTGTTGTGAAAGTGTCAACCACTCTCACCCATAATAAGACTTCTATTATTTATAAATGTGGACAACTCTCCTTAACAATTAAGGAATTGAGTTTTATTTTAATTAATTAAATTCTTTTAATTAATTATGCTCCCAAACTTATTAGGAATAATTAATTAATTTTTTTAAATTAATTTGCCTCCTAATCATATTAGGAATATATGAGAGTACTTTTATTAATTAATTCCCAAATTTCTTTAGGAATTTAATAATAATAATAGTAATAATAATAATAATAAGACTCCTCTTATTAATTTTTATTTAATATTTTCAAAATATTAAATAATAAATATTAAGCTATTTAATTTATTCTACCACCATAGATTAAATTAAATATACTTAACTTATTATTACGATTATGCCATTAACTTCTTAAATAATTATTCTTCCTTTTATGGTGTAACCCTTTAGGTTCTCCATATTAAACCGGTTGTGAATAAATAAATTAGCATAATTCTAATCTTATTTAAATAAATAAATTAAACTATTAATTTATTTAAATAAAAAATATTTATTCTATAATAGGAATAAGCCTCCCTAGCAATTAACGACTTTTCAGATAATATAAATTTTAACATTAATCATAAAAGAACCTTTGAGTAAATAGTTACCGTACAATTCAATCCTTCCACCATACAATGTCCCAATTAAATATAAGACATGAAATTACTGTCAAGTCTTATTTTATTTAATTATATATATTTTGACTCTTAACTGCACAACTCTAAATAATACAAATTAGAAACTCATTTTTAATTTCATTCTGTCTTGGCCAAGGACTACTGGGTTGTCATTTATCGAATCACATAGGACATTTCTCTTCTTTTACTAGAAGCGGTAGATTCTTTATTGATCATACATTATCTCCATGTACAACTTATTATACCCAAGCATACCCTTTGATATACCCTAAGGGTCTTAAGGAATAAGTCAAAGTATAATTCATCATACACAAGATACTATGATGATCTCAAGTCCAAGGATCACTTGTACTACTATCATTACAGGAATTCCTATTAACAGACAAGTAAAACTCCATTAGGTATTCCTTAGCGAGCCACGTTCAGTGAACTTATTCTCTAATAAATACCTACATACTTGCTTTAGTGTCACTACACAAATGATCATGAGATCAATCATCCTCATCCAATGAGCAAGCAATGTATGTACCAATCTATCCGAATTCACTAATCTCTAATTTAGTAATCCAACGATTGGGAACTATTTTAGTTTTATGCTTTCTAAGAATTTAGATCTCATTAGAATGATCATCATCATTATTCTAAAAGCATTGCTTAAAACTATGGGTTTATCATATATTATAAAGCAATATCATGTAAATAATTAAAAGTCTTTAATAAATTAATACCTTTTTATTAATAAATGAATAAAATTATTACAAAGTATATGCTTTATCATCAAACATGATTGGCTTGTGTGCATACTAATTTCAATCTCCCACTTGCACTAAAGCCAATCGCCATGATATCTCATACCCTTCTTCTCTAAGTGACGATTATCCTGCTGTTGAATAAGCTTTAGTTAATGAATATGTAATGTTGTTCTTGAGAGTCCAATATCTCTATAGTGATTTCCCATCTTTTAATGATTTCTATAATCAAATGAAAGTACCACAACACATATTTAGATCCAAGATGAGACTTAAGAACTATTCCTAGTTCTGTAATGAACTTTTCATCCAAACAATCAACTTGTAGCTTCATTTATAGCTATATACTTTGTCTTTATCACTAAACTAGCAACTCTTTGCTGTTTGAAACCTTTCTAATTCACTGCACCACCGTTCAAGGCAACGCTTTACCTTAAAGTGTATTTTCTGTCGTCTTGGTTTGTTTGAAAAAACTCGAGTCTGTTAAGCCCTCTAGTTTTAAATCAGACCCACCATGAATATGATCACATTCTTAGTGCTGGTTAAGTACTTTAAGATATTTTTCACTGACTCATAGTGAACTTCTCCAGAATATGACTGATCAATATCAGGTCTCGTATATTTCATTGTATACATGATTGTCACTCATGTGATCTCTCTTTTAGGAGTCTATAGAGATTATTAAGAGAGATACACTCTAGGGCTCATCAAAATGAGACATCTCTTGGAGTTTGCCATGCTAAACAGCTTTAGCATCAAATGAATATACATTCCCTGGGTTAAGTCAAACATCCTCTTGAATCTGTCTATATAGATTTTTATCCCCAATTAAGATACTCTTCCCAAATCATTCATGGAGGAATGTTTAGACAACTTTATCTTTACTGATTTTAGCATTGGCATGTCATTTCATATCCGCAGTATATCAACATATAATACTAAGAATGTTGCGACGCTCCCACTGACCCTTTTGTACACACTAGGTTCATTCTTGTTTTTGATAAAATCAAACTCTTTTGATTGTTTCATCAAAACGAATGTTTCATTTTTGAGAAGCTTGCTTCAATCCATTTCTCTGAGTGTCTACAACTCTTACCTCATCGTGTGTAACTGGATTATCATCTTCTATGATACGTACCTCATCATCATCATCATCCATGATGAATCCATACATCCTAGGTATCTTCGGTACTATTCCAGATTTACGATTCGGTTGTGGTACAATAATTATATCTATAGGTTCCTCTTATTTGACTTATAATGTTTTGTGGTTCTTGAACTCTTCAAGATCTATTATCCTCCTACTAGCCCCTTTAATGATAAACACCTTTATGTTAGAAGGTAGCGTGTTTCGCAACAAACACTTTTTACTAAGTAGGATTATAAAAAATATACCCTAAACTTACTTTAGGATGTCCCACAAATCTGTACTTGTCAAATCTTGTCCCAAGCTTATCCTTTGAAACCTTTTCACATAAGCTAGACAACCCCTTATCTTAACTTACTTAAAATTAGAAATCCTTCCTGTCCATAACTTTTATGGAGTCTTGTGGCTGGATTTTGAGGTTACCTTTTTGTAGATATTTAACCATTTCTAGGACATGACCCCAGAGGGATACTGGAATGTCGGTAAAATTATTATGGACCGCACCATGTCCAACAAGGTATGATTTTTTCTTTCAGATACATCAATCAATTATTGTGTATCAGGTGGCGTCCATTGTGAGAAAACCATTTGAGATGATCTAGAAACTTATTGCACAAGTATTTATTCCTTGATCTAATCAAAGAATCTTAATACTTTGCCAATTTGTTTCACTTCTGAATTCATTGAACCTTTCAAATAATTCACACTTGTATTTTAGCAAATACACACATTCAACTCTTTGAATGATCATCTCATTTTCTTATACTAGTTTGTTTAATTTGTAAAATAAATTTTCATGTAAGTCAAGTACACAAAATCTATTAAGTAATATTCTAGTTCTATACAAAATATTATTATTATAAATAGAACAACAATTGTTCTTAAATATAATACCAAAGATCTCATTGTCCAACAATAAAATTGAAATAATATTTTCAACGAGAACTAGAATACAATAACAACTTATTGACTTAATATATTTACCCGTAGGCAGTGCTAAACTATAAGTTCCTATGACTAATGTAGCAACCTTTGCTTTATTTACCATACATAGGATTACTTATCTTTTGTTTAGCTTTCTACTTCTACTTGGTCCCTTCATAAATCTATATTTATGATAAACAAAGCTGGTATCCAATACCCAAGTAGAACCTTGACTTAAAGAAAAATTTATTTCAATCATGAATAAAAACTATATTTGTAACCGAAGCTTCACTAAGCTTCTTCTAGTTAGCTCTGGAAGATGCTTCTCGCAGCTTCTTTTCCAGTGTCCTGGCTTATTGCAGTGAAAGAAAAATCTTTTGCTATCCGTATCAGTTTTTGTTCTTATTATCCTTTGTTTTTGCCTTTCTATTTGTGACACTCCCAAATCCAAGTACTTCATTTCCTCAAGATTTGGTGCTCACGTAATCAAAACATTCATTTACCAATTACCCATTCATAATAGAATAAAATAAAACCTGCCCATACAGGATTAAACTTAAATAAAATCTCCCAGGTTATCTAACCTTTAACAACAATCATTTAAATGCAGGTAATTAAATAACTTCATTACAATCATTAAACCAAAGTCTGAAAATAAACTATCAAACTATTACAAGTCTTCAACACTTATTCATCTTTCCTTTTCCCTTACTGGTGCTTGGTACGTCACCAGTTTCAACTTTAGCTGTAAGAAATTTTACAGGCAAGAGTGAGCAAACAAGGCCCACTTGAAATAACAATAAGTAAATCTTTAAACTTGTACATCAATTGACAATATTAGTATCAATAGAACTGAACAATATATTCTATTAACTTTCTGGAAGGTATAACATTCACAGAGGGTCTAATGACCACGAATCATGTCCACAGTTATAAGTAATTTTTCAACTTTAACTTTAACAGTCATAAGACTATAAGGACTCCACGTACTTAGGGGGATCAACCTTTCGTACAATGTATTGTGCACAACCATTTCAACGCTAAGCGTAAACCTCTATTAGAAGAGTTGTTTATCTCAGTATTTAGAATACAAGTCCACACCAATGTAAGTTTGATTTGGATAAGCTTTCAAGGTAATTTGAAATTCAACGAACATCAACTACGGATTAGTTGAATAAAATCCATGACATTATACTTATAGAATAATCATAATTGAATTAATCTTAGTAACTAAAATCATGCTTTAGGAATAATCTAATAGTATACAATTTGAATACTATAGCAAACCTTGCTTGAAAAATACTAAGCCAAGGTTAATTAGAATTGAATATTAAACATGCATAGAAATCTAGTTATGCATGCTAACCAAAAATTGAATTACAAGAATAACTTGTTCAACATCAAATAGTTCAATAAGACAAAAGATTAGAAAACTTGCTCAATTATAAAATAGAGTTAGAAAACTTGCCTTGCTCGTAGACTAAACCGAACAATTTGAATCACAATATCCTATAAACATATGTCATCATGACATAGTTAGACATTAACACATAACCAATACATTCACCACGTAGGTTTGATTTTTCAATCACATAATCAAATTATAACACAAGTTACTCCTAAAAATATTGTGAAGACTTCTAACATGTTTCTACTCATAAAATAATTTAAACATCAAATATACAACACTCAATTTTAATGTTTCTGACAAAAACTCTATTTTTGATATTTTCAATAAAAATCAACACTGTGATTTTGTTTTTCAACCAAAACAGTAAATTCAAAACATCATAGTTATGATTATACATACTCTATCAATTTCTATAATCAATATATCAATCTAACAACTAATTAAACTTTAATTTCTATTTTAAATTAAGCCATACTCATATATTTTTTATATGAACACTCTGTAATATATTTTCTTCACAAAACACATACATACATGAATTAATTTATCTATAATCATGTATAAACTCATGAGATAACCTTATAATCAATAATCATACCAAACTTATAACAACAATTTATCTTTTATAAAAAAAATTCACAGAGAACTTTTTGGGAAGAGGAAAACTAAACTTTTAAAGAGAAAGGTTAAGCTCTTACCTTTGATTAAGAAGATGATGACTACTTTTGATTATCAATTCCTTTTCTCCAATTTCTTTATCAAAACCTGTTAGGATTTCTCTCAATTTCTCTCTAGTTTTCTTCTTCTTCTCCTCTTTTTCTTCACTGAGTCTTTCTTCCTAACTCTACTACGTATAATAATATAACGTATATAGTAATAATAGATATATTAAATATATAATATAATACAAACTTAACTGACATCAGTTAAAAACTTTTAAAAATTAAAAGCCATAAGGCTTGTTTGGCTAACCACTAAAAATATAACCCATTAATCCTTATGCCTTGTTTGGTAGAACACAATTATATTAAAGACTTAATATGCAATAATACTTGTTTGGCCAAAACTAAATTACACTCTTTTAATTTATTTTAATAACTCCCTTATAGCAAGGTTATTAGTCACACTTTTATTTAATTAATAAATTAATTAAAATATTAATCTATTAAATTACTTTAGCACATAATTTAATATCACATAACTATAATTTCTTTTATAATTATAATTTTATTTAACCAACTAATATTTTAAATTACAATTTCTCATTTAAAATATTATAATTTATTTAAATCACTATAAGCTCTCTAGCTTACTTATTAAATTCAATTATTATATAATCTCATAACAATTAATTTTCTTATCTCCTTAATTATTTATTCAACAAATAAATAACTAAATCACATCAACTCAATTTGCCATATAATTCAATAAATATTTAATATTTAATTATTTATTCAACAAATAAATAACTACACCACATAAACTCAAATTGAACAATTATTTATTCAACAATAAGCATATCCATTAAATACTTATATAAATCAATAAATATTTAATATTACATTTTAAAATTCTAGAATGTTACATCATTCCCTCCTTACAAGGATTCTGTCCTCAGAATCACAACTCAAACAAATCATTCGTTACATTCTTCCCTACTTACAAAGATTCTGTCCCCAGAATCGAAGACACAGATTAAATAAATAACTCAGGGTATTCTTTCAACATTTTCTCTTCGAGTTCCCACGTAGCTTCTTCAGCGTTGTGGTTATTTCACATCACCTTCACAGAAGGTATCACTTTATTCTTGAGCACTTGTTCTTTTCTGTCGACTATCTGGATAGGAATCTCTTCATAAGACAAATATTTCTCAAACTGCAACGGTTCATACTCGATCACATGTTTGTAGTCGGGTTTATATGGTCGTAACATCGAAATGTGAAAAACATTATGAATATTTTCCAACCCTGGAGGTAGAGCTACCTTGTAAGCCACTTCTCCCACTCTTCGCAGCACTTCAAAGGGTCCAATAAACCTCGGGCTTAGCTTTCCCTTTTTACCGAAATGAATTTTTCCTTTCCAGGGAGAAAATTTTAAAAATACAAAAGTTCCTACGTCGAATGCACTATCTTGTCTGTGTTGATCTACGTCGAATGCCTTGTAAGGTGGCATGCCGATGCTCGCGTGGTAACTGTTATTGTAAGAAAATTCCACCAACGGTAATTGTTCTTCCCAGCTTCCTTTAAAGTCCATGACACATGCTCTCAGCATATCTTCCAATGTCTTAATTGTTCGTTCGCTTTGGCCATCTGTTTGTGGATGATAAGCCGTACTCATTCGTAACTGTGTCCCCATGAATTCTTGTAGTCTTTTCCAGAAATTTGATGTGAATCGCGGATCTCTATCGGACACAATTGATACTGGCACTCCGTGCCTCGAAACGATCTCTTTAATGTACAATTAATCTCGCCAACTGATCAAGATTGAATCTAATCTTTATTGGTAAAAAATGTGCTGATTTCGTCAGTCTGTCCACTATTACCCAAATTGCATCACATCCTCCTTGAGTAGTTGGAAGACCCATCACAAAATCCATCGTGATGTGTTCCCATTTCCATTATGGTATTTCCAACGGTTGTAGTAATCCGCTGGGTCTTTGATGTTCGTCTTTTACTCTCTGACATGTCAAGCACTTCGCTACGCATTCTGCAACATCCCTTTTCATATTCTGCCACCAAAAATGTCGACGCAAGTCTTGATACATTTTCGTGCTTCCTGGATGAATTGAATATTTTGAGCTATGAGCTTCGGTCAAAATTTTTTCTTTCAATTCTAGCACTGCTAGAACCCAAATTCTTCCCTCGAACCGTAGTAATCCTTCTGTATCGACCTTGTATTTCGTACCGCTTCCAACAACCATATTCTCCTTTATCCTTCCACATTCTTCATCTTGTAACTGAGCGTTCTTCACCTTGTCTAGTAAAGTTGGACCTGTTTCTAACTGAAATAGTTGTTCGTCAGATTCTTTTGGAAACTTGATTTCCAACTCCAGTTTTGCCATTGCTGAAATGAGCTCCTCCTGAGTTGTTATCAGCATCAACTTCTCCCGACCTTTCCTGCTTAAAGCATCTGCAACCACATTCGCTTTTTTCGGATGATAAAAGATCTCACAATCGTAATCCTTTATCAATTCCATCCACCTTCGTTGACGCATGTTCAAATCCTTCTGAGTGAAGATATACTTCAGACTTTTGTGGTATGTGTAGATCTTATATTTCTCTCCATAAAGATAATGTCTCCATATCTTCAGAACAAATACAACTACTGCCAATTCCAAATTATGAGTCGGATACCCTTTCTCATAATCCCTCAGTTGTCTTGATGCATACGCAATAACTTTGCCGTTCTGCATAAGAACACAACACAACCCTTTGTGTGAGGCATCACTATACACCACAAAATTTCCTGTATTGTCTGGTAATGTTAACACAGGTGCTACACTTAGCTTCTTCTTCAAATCTTGAAAACTTTCTTCACATTTCTCCGTCCACACGAATTTTACAGCTTTCCTTGTTAAATTTGTTAACTGAGTGGCTATCTTAGAAAAATCTTGAATAAATCTTCTATAATAACCAGCCAGTCCCAAGAAACTCCTCACTTCTGACGGTGTTCTTGGTTGTTCCCAATTGATTACAGCTTCCACTTTTGATGGATCCACTGAAATCCCATCCTTGTCAATAACATGACCTAAAAATTGTACACGGTCGAGCCAAAATTCACACTTAGAGAATTTCGCGTACAGCTTTTCCCTTCTTAGTGTCTCCAATGTCAAACGTAAGTGTTCCACGTGATCTTCTTGAGTCTTGGAAAACACTAGAATGTCGTCGATAAATACCACTACAAACTTGTCTAGGAATGGTTTAAACACCCTATTCATCAAATCCATGAACGCAGCAGGAGCATTGGTTAAACCAAAAGACATCACCAGAAACTCGTAATGTCCATACCGAGTTCTGAATGCCGTTCGTGGTATATCCTCCTTCCTCACTTTCAGTTGGTGATACCCACTTCTCAAATCTATTTTCGAAAAGTATTTGGCACCATTCAATTGGTCAAACAAATCATCTATTCTTGGTAATGGGTATTTGTTTTTAATAGTGACTTTGTTTAACTCCCTGTAATCAATGCAAAGATGCATTGACCCGTCCTTCTTTTTCACTAATAAAATTGGCGCTCCCCACGACGATACGCTTGGTTGAATATATTTCTTGTCCAACAGCTCTTGCAACTGTACCATTAGTTCCTTCATTTCTACCGGAGCCATTCTGTACGGGGCCTTTGATATCGGTGCTGTTCCCGGCGCTAAGTCGATTATGAACTCAATTTCTCTGTCAGGCGGAAGTCCTGGCAAATCCTCTGGAAACACGTCTTCGAATTCCCTCACTACTGGTATTTCTTCTATTTTCACACCCTTCTTCTGAGTATCGACTATGTAAGCTAAATAGCCCACACAACCTTGACTCAACAATTTCTTGGCCTGCATAGTCGTCAGACATTTCATTTGTCTAGGCGACTTGCTACCATAAAATACTACCTTTGACAGAGTCATAAAGTTTACACACTTCTTGTGACAATCGATTACTGCTTCATATTTGAACAACCAATCCATTCCCAAAATTACATCAAACTCCCCGAGTTTAATCGAAATTAAATCTACCAACAAGATATTCTCCTTAATGTTCACCCTACAGTTCTTGTATACGAATCTAACAGGGATTATTTTCTTATTCGCAATTTCTATGTTCAAATGAAAATTCAGTTCTTCTCTGGGCAATTCTAACCTCTTAGCAAACTCATCAGATATAAACGAGCAAGTAGCACCCGAATCAAATAATACATATGCATTAATATCATTGATTGGGATAATACCTGACACCACATCTTTTGATTGCACAGCATCTTGCACAGTCATGTTGAAGGTTCTGGCTGTGGGTTTGTTTGATGTTGCAGGCCCTGTAATGGCCCATGTACTTCCATTGTTACCTCCACTGCTTCTGGTTGTCACTCCCTCCTTCTTCTTAGGGCACTCACGAGCAAAGTGATCCTTGGATCCGCACGTGAAGCACGCATTCTTCTTCGTTTGAGTGCAATTTGGGGTGATGTGACCCTCCTGGCCATAATTATAGCAAACTCGTTTCCCCATCAAGCACGCACCCTTGTGAAATTTCCTGCATGTCGCACATGCTTTAAACTTTTTGTTTTGCTGGTTACCTTGCTGGTTTCCAGCACCTATGATTCCATTCCACTTTCTCTTCAAGCTGTTGTTGTTATTGTTTCCACTGTTACCAGTTCCATTCTTAATCTCATTCTCATTCTTCTTCTTCTTTTGTTCCTGATTGAACTTTGTCATTGCCTCGCCTCCATCTTCAGCGAGTACCGCTTTCTCCATCACCACTGCAAATATCTTCAATTGGAATAGGGAGACCCTACTGTACAGCCAAGGCTTCAGTCCCTGTTCAAATCTCTTCGCCTTACGTTCGTCTGTGCTAACCTGATATGGCGCAAACCTCGCCAATTCGTTGAACTTCGCGGCATACTCATGTAAGACCCCAAATTTTATGAAATAAAAGTATTCAATTTTCTTATAATTACTATTCAGTAAATGGTTAAATTGATAAATGTTAAAGTTAAGGGTGATATATGTATTTTTTTTCAAAATACACAAGTGGTTATAAAATATTCATTGTTGTCGGGGAATATTCGTTTGGTCGTGGAATATTCTTTCTGTCGGGGAATATTCGTACGACGGCGCAACCATTTGTGGGCCCCATAACAGAATAACTGTCGGGTGAAGAAAATGACAAATTGGAGTTTTATAAATAACGGCGTAGTTGTTACCGTTAACACTGTTGGAATACCCGGTGGTTAAAATACAGTAATACGCGTTATTGCACAGTAGCACACGGTATTGCATAGTATTTTTGAAATTATTGATTCTTACGTAAGAAGGCACTACTCAATAATTGTTATAATAATTACTGTTCAATATTTTATTTTATTGATTCAATAATTGCTACGTTGAAATTTTATATTATTGTTGTTCAATTATTGTCACTGCACAGTATTTCCCATTATCAGATTAATAATTCATATTATTTGAATAATATTATTAGATAACATTATTGGCAATGTCTAGAAAGTTCTGTCTAAGGAGAGGTTTGGTCACCTAATTGCGCGCCAGTAAGAAAAAAATTCTTATTGGAAAGCCCCCTCTTTCCTGGGAACGGCCTGGTTGTCATAAATGTGATTCTGTAATATTATTTGTGAATAATTAATTATTGATTCATATGATAAGGAAATATTTATTTTATGTGGATATAAACGAGGGATATATTTTTGTGGTTAAAAATGAAGGAGTTAATGTTGAGGTTTTTATCCGTATTTTTGTCGGAATGGAGGTATTAAAAATTAGGGTTTTTGAGATATTTTGCGGGGGTTATAATTTTTAATCCGACCGTTGGATCGTGGTAATTTTTGGATATGTTATACATATATAAGTTGAGTATATGCCCACAAATTTTGAACCGTTAAAAATGAACGTATGATTTATTATGAATTTTACAAGATGACTGGTTCAGAAATTGTTGAATTTTCGGAGTTTATCATTTTGATAGAAAATTCTAGAATTGATGGGCCCCACTTGTGGTTGGTGAAGAAATGTGCTGAATTATATTTCAAATGTGGTGGGTGAGAATAGTAGCAGGTAAAGGCATCAGGTTGCAGGTCAAGCCTACTAAAATTTTCCTATAAATAGAGGGCTAAGTTAGAATTGAAAAACACACCAGAATTCATAAGCTTTCTCTCTTTCTCTCTCTATATTATGAAGCATATTTTGTGAGTATTTAGATACTTTGAGAGTTGCTATTCAGTGCAAGTTTCCTTCGGCTTTGCATACCGATCAGAAGTACTGCTCTTTTGAGGTAAGGGATAGTAAGAAATTTTAAGGGTTATTATATTTTTCAGTTCGTAATTTTTCTGACCTTCAAAAAAATTCTGGAAAAATTTAAAATGATATTTTGATGAGTTTTATTGATTGTGTCCAAAAATGGTGATTTTTGGATGTATAGATTAAGAGTTATGAATTTTACGGGGAAAAACTATTTTAAAAGTAACCGCTTATAACTCCTTGTGGTTAAGTCCAAAATTGATAAAAATTTTATTGGGAGTACATGTATATGATAGGAGTATACTCTGTGAATTTCAGAATTTTTAGATAAAAGTACAATTTTTGATAAATGTCTAAATATTCGGCTGTTTTGGCCATATGAAAAATAGTAACTGACTTTTAAAAATTCTGAGAAAAATATATGTTCACTATGGGACTATATTATGCTAAATTCTAGAAAAAAAATATTTTTGGAACTGATTTGGTATTTTTCATGAAAATAGTCTAGTTATGAGTAAATGAATTAAATATGTTTTGTGAAGAAAGAAAATTAGAAAATAGGATTTTATGGCTTGAGAATCCTATATGAGGTATATGCAGATTTTTGATGAGGGTTTTTGGTTATTGGTGATGAAATCTTTTGAGTTTGGCATTTTAGGATGATTAAATGCATTATTTAGTAAAGTGTAAATAATTAAAATAAATTGTTTATAAGCTTAAGAAATATTATTCTTTCAATATCATTATACCAAAATATTGGTATATATTTTATTGTGAAATTTCTACCTTTTTGTGTCGAGTTACTATTCACGAGTTACTATTCACGAGTTACTATTCGCGAAAAAAATTGGTTTCTTTTTCTAACCAAATTATAGTTGATTTACGAATATTACTCTTGAGATTAAAACTAGATGTTGATCATATTATTTTTATTATTATATATAATATTTTTATAACCCTAATGATGATATTTCTCTTTGACTTGAGTGTAAAGATGTGTAGATTTTTGGTATGATCATGACTATGGGTTCTCTTTGGCCAGTAGTGCAAAGTTGAATTGTTGATTGGTATGATCATGACCATTGAATTTATAAGTGAATATCTTTAGCTTAAGTGCAAAGGTGAATTGATCAACATGGTTATAATTATTGTTTATATAAATTCTGAAATGATTATATATTTTTTTGAGATATTAATATATTTGGCCTGTAGTGCAAATATGAACTGTTGATGAATATATTTGGCCGTAGTGCAAATATGAACTGTTGAGGAATATCTTTGGCCTGTAGTGCAAAGATGAATTATTGATGAATATCTTTGGCTCGTAGTGCAAAGATGACATGTTGTTGAATATCTTTGGCCCGTAGTGCAAAGATGACATGTTGTTGAATATCTTTGGTCAGTAGTGCAAAGATGAACATATGTTGAGATAAACATGACCAACTGGTGATACAAATGAATATCTTTGGCCGTAGTGCAAAGATGAAGTTATTAGTATGATTATGAACAGGAAATGTGATTTGGTGTAACCATGATCTTTGATGTTTCAGGTAAAGATAAGTGATGAAAATTATCTTCGTCCTGGATGAGAAGAGGAATTTAGAACTACAGTTATGATTATGAGTTATTCATATGATTGTGGACCAGAATTGTTGATTGATGTTACAGGGATAAAACATTGTTGATGGATTTTTAACATGGAGAAGATAATAGACTTTATAGTCTATTTGACTCTTCTAATGGATTGCTCGTTCCGCTGCAATTATGGTTGAAATTTTTATCATTTACCATATGTTCTAAATCTCTGATTTATTATTGATGAAGGCTATTGATAATTTAATTATCTTTAGTCATGATATTCTTTACTGAGCTAGTTGTGCTCACCCTTTTGCTTCACAATTTCTTTCAGGTAATAAGAGTGTAGCTGGGTCGAGAGAGGGTAACGGGGAAATAGAACGGTGGTCTCTAGCTGTGGATGTTCTCCCGAAGCAGTATAGAAATGTTCATTTAGTAGTTTTATTTGGTGAATCCAATAGGGTAAGGTGTACCCAACGTTGGAAGGGTGGTTTGCCACTATCATACAAGATGTCTAACGACATACAACCTCGTGTCATCATAAGACAGGGATGTGCTCATCCACTTGCTGAGTATATATACGAGCACTACCTATATAATCTTGGTGTTTGTTTGAAGTATAATTCTCAATTAGAGACAGTAGAGATAATGATATGTCAAGAGAAGACTCACCATTGGGAAGAATATGATAGTAATCTTCTCGTTTTTCTTTGGGGTCTATTGGGTCAACCAAGAATAATTCTGTGGCCATATGATATCTATCATAACCTAGACGCATGGCCTCCCATGTACGAAGGTTTCCTTGAGCACTTTCCAAAGATTCTAATTTCTAAAACAGTTTTTGACTATACCTTTATTTAAGGTGTCATTGTGAGGTGATGTCCACGGTTGGAACATGAGTCACATTTGGTATATATTTGTATCCAAACTCACAGCATATGTGTTGTTGTATTTTACACGACAATTGTTGTAATAAAGTTACAGTTATTTTCTGTACCATGTATTTGGCGACTCAGAATAGGTTGGATGGAATGGACCTATTTTGGGGTTGTCACATTTGGTATCAGAGCTTAGGGATATGATCACTGGCGGAGATCGGGGAATACAACTAGGAGAGGAGAGATGAGTAAATCCTTCGCTAGTGTGTCCTACCTAAGCTTATTTGTTGGTCAGTCATAATATTGGGATATTATGTGATATGTTAATTTGTTTAATTAACCCTTGTTTTATGGCAGTATTTGAGAATGGCAGCTGAGAATGCTAACAATGGAGTGAATGAGACTGTGGGGATACCTCTAATCACTAACCGTGATAATGTGATGTCAGACGAAGAAGGAAATAGAGATATCCATGTTGTGAGTGAAGAATTGATAGTTGCACCCGAGATAGTCGCAGAGGTAACAGCTGAGACTGAGGAAGAAGAGGAAGAAGAAGTACCTGAGGAGAGTTTATTAGAGGTATTATATGATCAAAATGTAGAATTTCAAAATTGTATTCATGAGTTAGAAGAGCAGGCAGAAGAACGACAGGCGGTCGTGGAACAAAAGGATGCAACAATTCAAGCTTGTGTTACCCGATATGTGATGCTTGAACAGAAGCATTCTTTGGCAGAGTATAAGATGATAAAAATAGAATCTGAGCTGAAAGAAGAAAAAACTAAACGAGTCAGAATAAGTGATGCATGGGCAAAAGCCGCACGACACGTGGATATTGTGGAAAGAGATGTTCGATCTAAGAAGGCTAAAATAGATGATATGAATTTCTCTTTTTGGAAAGCAATTGGGAGAACCCAACATCGAGTTTTGAATTATCCTGTACATAGCGGTCAACCTGAATCCGATATGGATCGAAGATTGATGATTCAGATCATGAATGAGGAGTACGAAGAGGCAGTTGAGGGAGGAATATGTCCTATAGAAAGGTATATTCCAACGGTAATGATGACGCCAAATACTGCTCCAGACAAGTCAGAGCCGAGTAGTTCGAGGGATGACGATTGTCATGACTTCCCAACAAATGAGAAACCCAAATGAAGTTATCATGGGAGATGAGCAATGGAGAAATCATGATGATCTGAGAGATAGAATCTGAAAATGGAAGCAAGGTATTCTTAACTCTTCGAAATACCAAGTACGTAAATTTCGGGGACGAAATTTCATAAGGAGGGGAGATTGTAAGACCCCGAATTTAATGAAATAAAAGTATTCAATTTTTCTTATAATTACTATTCAGTAAATGGTTAAATTGATAAATGTTAAAGTTAAGGGTGATATATGAATTTTTTTTCAAAATACACAAGTGGTTATAAAATATTCATTGTTGTCGGGGAATATTCGTTTGGTCGTGGAATATTCTTTCTGTCGGGGAATATTCGTACGACGGCGCAGCCATTTGTGGGTCCCATAACAGAATAACTGTCGAGTGAAGAAAACGACAAATTGGAGTTTTTACAAATAACGGCGTAGTTGTTACCGTTAACACTGTTAGAATACCAGGTGGTTAAAATACAGTAATACGTGTTATTACACAGTAGCACACGGTATTGCATAGTATTTTTGAAATTATTGATTCTTACGTAAGAAGACACTACTCAATAATTGTTATAGTAATTACTGTTCAATATTTTATTTTATTGATTCAATAATTGCTACGTTGAAATTTTAAATTATTGTTGTTCAATAATTGTCACTGCACAGTATTTCCCATTATCAGATCAATAATTCATATTATTTGAATAATATTATTAGATAACATTATTGGCAATGTCTAGAAAGTTCTGTCTAAGGAGAGGTTTGGTCACCTAATTGCGCGCCAGTAAGAAAAAAATTCTTATTGGAAAGCCCCCTCTTTCCTGAGAACGGCCTGGTTGTCATAAATGTGATCTGTTGTTCAGCTACTATCTCCTGCAACTCCTCAATGATATCCAGAAGTTCCACGTTGCGGTCATAGACTTCATCGTACATACGAGCGGCTGTCGAGGTTAGTGGAGTCTCTTCCTCCTCATCCTCGTCATCCTCATCCTCCTGTGGCAACTCAACGGGATCCTCCTCATCTGTCTCCACATCATCATCCTCATTCTCAACTACTATGACCAACGGGGCTGACTCCCGTTGTGAAACCCCAGATTTTATGAATAAAGATTTAATTTTTTTGAAATATTTTTTTAATATTATGGTGTGAATTTGAGATAATGTTAAAGTTGTGGGTAGTATTTATAAATTTTGCAAAGTATGCAAGTTGTTGTATTATATTCGATTGGTCGAGGAATATTCGTACGACGACACAATTATTGGTGGACCCCACAACAGAATTATTATCGGATTGAGAAAACGACAAAAATATTTTATTAAAAATAACGGCAGAAATTTTACCGTTGATACTGTTGAACTACTCGGTAGTAAAAGTACAGTAATACGTGTGATTGCAAAGTAGCACACGGTATTGATTATTAATGCTTATGTGAGAAGTCACTCAGTTTGATTCAATTATTGTCAATTAATAATATGAATTATTTAGCGATAATGAATTTTTGTTTTATTCGTATTATTAACGTAATAAAACAGAAACATCTTTTTATATAAAACATAATACTTTATTAAAGTTATTCTATAAATAGAATATATTATTTTTTATTTAAAAGATTTTTCTTTAAATATGGACCGTCAGATTAAAGTAAATCAATCTGGACCGTTCATGGATTAGTTACTATGCATTCCATTTTCCTATAAATAGAAACTCATTCCTTTATTATTTTCTTACGAATTTACTGAAACTCTAGAGAGAGAAACTATAGAGAGAGTTCTTCTTCTATAATCTTGAGCGTATTTCTTTAGAGTTTAAGAAAGCTTTGAGCGTAGTACAAGTTTCTTCGAGTATATTCTCGCCCTACCAGTTGGAATACTCTTCTTTCAAAGGTAAGGGATATTATTTGTTGTACCTGTAAGGGGTATTGTTTCTTTCTTTCGTCTTCATGAAGAGAACTTCTGTTATTCCATTCTTTATTATTATGTTGGAATTACTTGTCTATGCGAAGTACCGCATACTTGGTGAAATTCTTCTATTATTCCGTCTTTATTATTCTGTTGGAATATCCTGTCTGTGCGTTTTACGCTGAACCTAGTTCCATTATTTATTATTCTGTCGGAATATTCTGTCTGTGCGTTTTACGCCAGACCTGATTCCATTATTTATTATTCTGTCGGAATATCCTGTCTGTGCGTTTTACGTCGGACCTGGTTCCATTCTTTATTATTCTGTTGGAATATCCTGTCTGTGCATTTTACGCCGGACCTGGTTCCGTTATTTATTATTCTGTTGGAATAACTTTCCTGTGCGGTTTATCACATACATGGTGATTTCTTTTGTTATTCCATTCTTTATTATACTAAGTTGGTTAAAACTTTGACTTCTATACTCCATGAAATTAGTGGAATATCCTTGATATTTGCGCTTCATCCAGTATCTTTTCATGAAAATATTCTTCTGAGCATTCTTAAATTTTACTCTACAAGGCAGTATCATGTTGACAATTTGGACGTTATCAGTTCCTAGATAAATTAATTCTTGAACTTGTTTTATTGAATTCTTATATCATTTTCATCATCCTCATGTTTATATTATGTTGAAAGTCATCTGTGGCTTGTAGTGCATAGATGGACTTGGTATGATTATGACCAGGGATTATTCGGAGTAATCATGACCGTAATGTTACAAATGATGTGAAAAAAGTCCTCATTGGCCCGTAGTGCATTGATGGATAGTTTTTGGTATGATTATGGTTATGGATTCTCTTTAGCTGTAGTGCAAAGATGAATTGTTTTATGGCATGATCAGGACCGTTGATGAAAACACAATTATCTTTGGCCCGTAGTGCATGGATAATTCGTAGTCGTGATACTAAAGAATATCCTTGGCCGTAGTGCAGGGGTGATTCGATGATGTGGATTATTTTTTTAGCTGAGTCTCAGTGATAAAAGTCATGAAAAACCTTTTAAATCATAAAAGATAGTAGATTTTATTCTCTACTTAACTCTTTTAATGGATTGTTGGTTCCGCTGCAGTTAAACTTGATGTCTATTGTATTTTATCAGTTTGACATTGTTGAAGACTAATGATAATTTATTCTGCATTATCTTAGTCATAATATTTCTTACTGAGCTAGTTGAGCTCACCCTTTCTTTCACTGTTCTCTTCAGGAAATGAGAACGTAGCTGGTACTAGTCGGGGAATAGAGTGATGGTCCTAGATGATAGCATTAGTAGTCCTCACTATTCTATGTAATAGTGTGATAATAATTGTAATGAAGACTCCTTTTGAGTATGGATACTCTCTAGAAGATAATATTTGTATTCAAACTCACAGTTTATGTTCTGTCGTATTGTACACGACAGTTGCATTATTAAGTTGTATTTGAATTCTGTACCATGTATCTAGCGACTCAAGATGGGTGATGTATACCTAATTTTGGGGGCGTCACGGTTGGTATCAAAACTTAGGGATATGATCCCTGGCTAGGATGTGAGGATAGAACTAGGAGGGGAGAGACGGAGAATTCCTTCGCTAGTATGACCTACCTAAGTTTACTTGTTATTTAATTGGTCGGTCAGAGTATAGAGATAATATGTGATATGTTAATTAACCCTTATTTTGTAACAGTATTTAAAAATGGCATCTGAAAATGTTGAGATAAGCAATGGAGCACAGGAGACCGTTGAGTCTTCACAGATCAATTATCAGGACAATGTGCAACAGGATGGCGATAATCCTCCTGTAAGCAATAACACTGATCAATTGACGAACGACGATACGTTTAAGAGCTTTTTAGAATTCATGCAACATCAGGTGAAGGTGGCTCCTGTTCATAATGCAGGAGGAAATAATGGCAACCCACGGTTGGTCACCGCTAAGCAATTCAAGGAGCTGGGACCACCGAAGTTTTTGGGAAAGCCAGAACCACTTAAGGCGGAGACGTGTTTAAAGCAGATCACTAAGATATTTGATGTCTTGGGATGCTTCGAGGAGCAAAAGGTTCCCTTTGCCACCTTTATGTTGCGTGAAGAGGCAGATCACTGATGGGAATCTGTAAAACGTACCCAGCCTGACGCACTCAAGATGTTTTGGGAGAAATTCCAGGAGCTGTTCAACGACAAGTACTTTCCCGAAAGCATTCGTCACATGAAGGAGGTAAAATTTATCAAGTTAGAGCAAAACAACATGACCATGTCGTAGTACGAAGCCAAGTTTGTCGAGTTGTCCCGATTTGCGTCCCACTTAGTTGATAATAAAGAAAGAATGATGCGGATGTTTTTAAGAGGTTTGAAGCCGGAGTTACGTTAATATCTTATTTCTCATAAACTGTGTTTGTATTCAGATGTTGTAAATAAGGCTCAGTTAGTAGAGCGCGGTAACGAGTCAACGCAACCAAAAGAGAGTAGCCGATAAAATGATAATACCGGTGATAACAGTCATCAACGCGGTGACAATAAGCATGGAGGGAATCAACTTGCCAGAAATGGTAACCACTTCGGTGGTAATCATGGCCAAAATAATAAGAATGGACATTTCAAGAAGAGAATGTTCAACAATGACGTGAAGACGTCGGCACCAGCACCCGTTTCAAAGGAAGAAGAACGACCATCGGTCGTATGTTTCAAATGCAGACAGGAGGGACACATCCGTCCAAACTGTACACAGCAATCCAAAGCGTGTTTTAATTGCGGAAGAGAAGGTCACCTAGCTCGATTTTGTCGTATGGTGAAGTCAAGTCCAGCTAGGATAGTGATGCCAAAGGATGTCCCAGACAAGCCAAAGCCGGTAGTTTAAGAGAGAGCATTTTTTTTTCGTGACGAGGAACCTGAATAAAATTATCACGGGTATGTTAGTGATAAACTCTTGCGAAGTCTATACCGTGTTAGATATCGGTTCTACTCACTCATTTATTTCACCTAGTTGTGTTCAATGTTTGAACTTAACTCCGGAGAAGTTAGACTTTGATATATCTGTTTAAACTCAGTTGGGAGAAACCTTCGTTACCTCCACTATTTATAAATCTTGTTCAAATCAACACTTTTACGTTACCTGTCGATCTTATCTCTTTGAAAATACTTGCCTTTGATGTGATTTTAGGAATAGATTGGTTAACTACTCATCATGTTTTTTTTGTAAGGGTGTTAGCTTTCATACTCCTAACCAACCTGTTATGCGAATTCAAAGTAACCAAACCACTAAAGTCAATCATTGTCATATCAAGCCATAAGTAAAGAGCCCCAATTCTTTCGTTGTTGACTTTCTTGTGTGGAATGCACCGAAGCCAGACTTTCTGTAGGCGACGTCGTGAATGATGATGAGAAGTTGATAGGTATCAATGTGACGTGCTATCCAAGTCTTGGATGAGGGTCACAGTTTTGAACGATATTTCTATCGTTAATAAAGTTCCTGACGTATTCTTGAAGACTTCTTGGCCTATCCCAGAGCGTGAAATTGAATTTTGTATTGACCCCAGTACAAAACCCATTTCTTAAACCCTCAAATATTTTTTTTTCAACTAAAACGAACGTATTATGCGCCAAAGACGTTGGCTCGAGCTGTTTAAGATTACGATCGTACCATTCAATATCATCGTGGAAGTGCGAACGTGGTAGCTGACGCGTTGAGTAGAAGATCGTATGAGAGTGAGATGTTGTTAACACAAAGACCCATTTCGTACGACTTATAAATGATGAAGATAGAGTTAAAGACTCTAGGAACCCACGTGAAGATAACGAATATACGATTAGAATCGACTTGAATCGATAAAGTTAAAGCCGTGCAAGCTACGAACCCGGAGCTGATGAATACTAAGAAGAAGGTTCAAGAGGGCGTTATTCTAGAAGCAAGAATCGATGAAGAGAGAAAATCTCAACCCTCGATTTAATTGGCCCATTTGAAATCCTCGATCAAGTAGGAACTGTGGCTTATAGACTCGTTTTACTGCCAAGTATGTCGCGTGTTCATAATATTTTTTTTAACGTATTGATATTACATAAATATGTGGACGACCCGAACCACATTATTGATTTAGAACCGGACGAGATAGCAGATAATTTAACGTATGAATATGTACCTGTTAAAATCCTGGAATGTATTCAACACTCAAAGGTTATACCTTAAGAGTTAGAATCTGACGAAGTGTCCTCATCTGTTCGGCATACCAAGTACGTACGAAAATTTCGAGGGCGAAATTTCATAAGGAGGGGAGATTGTGAAACCCCAGATTTTATGAATAAAGATTTAATTTTTTTGAAATATTTTTTTAATATTATGGTGTGAATTTGACATAATGTTATAGTTGTGCGTAGTATTTATAAATTTTGTAAAGTATGCAAGTTGTTGTATTATATTCGATTGGTCGGGAAATATTCGTACGACGACACAATTATTGGTGGACCCCACAACGGAATTATTGTCGGATTGAGAAAACGACAAAAATATTTTATTAAAAATAACGGCGGAAGTTTTACCGTTGATACTGTTGAACTACTCAGTAGTAAAAGTACAGTAATACGTGTGGTTGCATAGTAGTACATAGTATTGATTATTAATGTTTATGTGAGAAGTCACTTAGTTTGATTCAATTATTGTCAATTAATAATATGAATTATTTAGCGATAATGAAGTTTTGTTTTATTAGTATTATTAACGTAATAAAACAGAAACATCTTTTTATATAAAACATAATACTTTATTAAAGTTATTCTATAAATAGAATATATTATTTTTTATTTAAAATATTTTTCTTTAAATATGGACCGCCAGATTAAAGTAAATCAATCTGGACCGTTCATGGATTAGTTACTATGCATTCTATTTTCCTATAAATAGAAGCTCATTCCTTCATTATTTTCTTACAAATTTACTGAAACTCTAGAGAGAGAAACTATAGAGAGAGTTCTTCTTCTATAATCTTGAGCGTATTTCTTTAGAGTTTAAGAAAGCTTTGAGCGTAGTACAAGTTTCTTCGAGTATATTCTCGCCCTACCAGTCAGAATACTCTTCTTTCAAAGGTAAGTGATATTGTTTGTTGTACCTGTAATGGGTATTGTTTCTTTTTTTCGTCTTCATGAAGATAACTTCTGTTATTCCATTCTTTATTATTATGTTGGAATAACCTGTCTATGCGAAGTACCGCATACTTGGTGAAATTCTTCTATTATTCCGTCTTTATTATTCTGTTGGAATATCCTGTCTGTGCGTTTTACGCCGGACCTGGTTCCATTATTTATTATTCTGTCGGAATATCCTGTCTGTGCGTTTTACGCCAGACCTGGTTCTATTATTTATTATTCTGTCGGAATATCCTGTCTGTACGTTTTACGCCGGACCTGGTTCCATTCTTTATTATTTTGTTGGAATATCATGTCTATGCGTTTTACACCGGACCTGGTTCCGTTATTTATTATTCTGTTGGAATAACCTGCCTGTGCGGTTTATCGCATACATGGTGATTTCTTTTGTTATTCCATTCTTTATTATACTAAGTTGGTTAAAACTTTGACTTCTATACTCCATGAAATTAGTGGAATATCTTTGATATTTGCGCCTCATCCAGTATCTTTTCATGAAAATATTCTTCTGAGCATTCTTAAATTTTACTCTACAAGGCAGTATCATGTTGACAATTTGGACGTTATCAGTTCCTAGATAAATTAATTCTTGAACTTGTTTTATTGAATTCTTATATCATTGTCATCATCCTCATGCTTATATTATGTTGAAAGTCATCTGTGGCTTGTAGTGCGTAGATGGACTTGGTATGATTATGACCAGAGATTATTCGGTGTAATCATGACCGTAATGTTACAAATGATGTGAAAAAAGTCCTCATTGGCCCGTAGTGCATTGATGGACAGTTTTTGGTATGATTATGGTTATGGATTCTCTTTAGCTGTAGTGCAAAGATGAATTGTTTTATGGCATGATCAGGACCGTTGATGAAAACACGATTATCTTTGGCCCGTAGTGCATGGATAATTCGTGGTCGTGATACTAAAGAATATCCTTGGCCGTAGTGCAGGGGTGATTCGATGATGTGGATTATTTTTTTAGCTGAGTCTTAGTGATAAAAGTCATGAAAAACCTTTGAAATCATAAAAGATAGTAGATTTTATTCTCTACTTGACTCTTTTAATGGATTGTTGGTTCCGCTGCAGTTAAACTTGATGTCTATTGTATTTTATCAGTTTAACATTGTTGAAGACTAATAATAATTTATTCTACATTATCTTAGTCGTAATATTTCTTACTAGGCTAGTTGAGCTCACCCTTTCTTTCACTGTTCTCTTCAGGAAATGAGAACGTAGCTGGGACTAGTCGGGAAACAGAGTGATGGTCCTAGATGATATCTTTAGTAGTCCTCATTATTCTATGTAATAGTGTGATAATAATTGTAAGGAGGACTCCTTTTGAGTATGGATACTCTCTAGAAGATAATATTTGTATTCAAACTCACAGTTTATGTTCTGTCCTATTGTACACGACAGTTGCATTATTAAGTTGTATTTGAATTCTGTACCATGTATCTGGCGACTCAAGATGGGTGATGTATACCTAATTTTGGGGGCGTCACACCCGTGGTAGTAGTTGTTCCCAAACTACATGAATGTCGCGAGACTCCTCCTCTATAGGCATCTGAGGTCCCTCCTCCCTAGCCTGACTGGATTCTCCGACATTAGTCATCCTGACAACAAAGTTTTAAAGTTTTAATTATTAATCCTTACTATTCGACACTTACGAGTACATAAACTATAATCACATAAGCACATAAGTGTTTTATTACTTCTTTCTTAAAACCCGATAAGAGTTATCTCCACTATCTTTTC
Organism: Panax notoginseng; assembly: GCA_016801055.1. Taxonomy (NCBI): domain Eukaryota; kingdom Viridiplantae; phylum Streptophyta; class Magnoliopsida; order Apiales; family Araliaceae; genus Panax; species Panax notoginseng. The sequence continues at coordinate 127,603,567 of CM029021.1, forward strand.
AAAGGTTACTTCCTAAGGTTTTCCCCCCACCTAAGGTTCATAACCTAAAGCTTTGATACCAACTTGTGACACCCCCAAATCCTAGTACATCATTTCCTCAAGATTTGGTGTTCACGTAATCAAAACATTCATTTACCAACTACCCATTCATAATAGAATAAAAGAAAACCTGCCCATACAGGATTAAACTTAAATAAAATCTCCTAGGTTATCTAACCTTTAAAAACAATTATTTAAATGCGGATAATTAAATAACTTCATTACAATCATTAAACCAAAGTCTGAAATAAACTATCAAACTATTACAAGTCTTTAGCACTTATTCATCTTTCCTTTTCCTTTACTGGTGCTTGGTACGTCACCAGTTTCAACTTTAGCTGTAAGAAATTTTACAGGCAAGAGTGAGCAAACAAGGCCCACTTGAAATAACAATAAGTAAATCTTTAAACTTGTACATCAATTGACAATATTAGTATTAATAGAACTGAACAATATATTCTATTAACTTTCTGAAAGGTATAACATTCACTGAGGGTCTAATGACCACGAATCATGTCCACAGTTATAAGTAATCTTTCAACTTTAACTTTAACAGTCATAAGACTATAAGGACTCCACGTACTTAGGGGGATCAACCCTTCGTACAATGTATTGTGCACAACCATTTCAACGCTAAGCGTAAACCTCTATTAAAAGAGTTGTTCATATCAGTATTTAGAATACAAGTCCACACCAATGTAAGTTTGGTTTGGATAAGCTTTCAAGGTAATTTGGAATTCAACGAACATCAACTACGGATTAGTTGAATAAAATCCATGACATTATACTTATAGAATAATCATAATTGAATTAATCTTAGTAACTAAAATCATGCTTTAGGAATAATCTAATAGTATACAATTTGAATACTATAGCAAACCTTGCTTGAAAAATACTAAGCCAAGGTTAATTAGAATTGAATATTAAACATGCATAGAAATCTAGTTATGCATGCTAACCAAAAATTGAATTACAAGAATAACTTGTTCAACATCAAATAGTTCAATAAGACAAAAGATTAGAAAACTTGCTCAATTATAAAATAGAGTTAGAAAACTTGCCTTGCTCGTAGACTAAACCGAACAATTTGAATCACAATATCCTATAAACATATGTCATCATGACATAGTTAGACATTAACACATAACCAATACATTCACCACGTAGGTTTGATTATTCAATCACATAATCAAATTATAACACAAGTTACTCCTTAATAACATATTTATTCACCGTATAGAAACACTAAAATCAGTATTTTATAGTCCTACTATTATCATATAGTGTTTCTTAAAATTTCCGTGTACAAAAAGTACACTGTCAGACCATTCTGCTAACTCGCGCTGCGGCGCCACAGTTTACACTGTGGTTCGCGCTGCGGCGCTGAGTCGGCGCTGCGGCGCGGTGAATGAACTACGAAGCTGCGCTGTAGCGTGGTGATGGTGCTGCGGCGCCACTAATACACTGCTGGAGCCGCGCTGCGGCGCGAAACTGCAGTTTTGACTGACAGCTTCGACAACCGTGCAAGAAAAAGCCAAAATTGGCCTAAAAGCTCGAATCTAATAGACTGATTATCACGTAATTTACATATAAACTTCATATAAATATATTGTGAAGACTTCTAACATGTTTCTACTCATAAAATAATTTAAACATCAAATATACAACACTCAATTTCAATGTTTTTGGCAAAAACTCTATTTTTGATATTTTCAATAAAAATCAACACTGTGATTTTATTTTTCAACCAAAACAGTAAATTCAAAACATCATAGTTATGATTATACATACTCTATCAATTTCTATAATCAATATATCAATCTAACAACTAATTAAACCTTAATTTCTATTTTAAATTAAGCCATACTCATATATTTTTCATATGAACACTCTGTAATATATTTTCTTCACAAAACATATACATACATGAATTAATTTCTCTATAATCATGCATAAACTCATGAGATAACCTTATAATCAATAATCATACCAAACTTATAACAACAATTTATCTTTTGTAAAAAAAAATTCAAAGAGAACTTTTTGGGAAGAGGAAAACTAAACTTTTAAAGAGAAAGGTTAAGCTCCTACTTTTGATTAAGAAGATGATGACTACTTTTGATTATCAATTCCTTTTCTCCAATTCCTTTATCAAAACCTGTTAGGATTTCTCTCAATTTCTCTCTAGTTTTCTTCTTCTTCTTCTCTTTTTCTTCACTGAGTCTTTTTTCCCAACTCTACTACGTATAATAATATAACGTATATAGTAATAATAGATATATTAAATATATAATATAATACTAACTTAACTGACATCAGTTAAAAACTTTTGAAAATCAAACGCCATAAGGCTTGTTTGGCCAACCACTAAAAATATAACCCATTAATCCTTATGCCTTGTTTGGTAAAACACAATTATATTAAAGATTTAATATGCAATAATACTTGTTTGGCCAAAACTAAATTACACTCTTTTAATTTATTTTAATAACTCCCATATAACAAGGTTATTAGTCACACTTTTATTTAATTAATAAATTAATTAAAATATTAATCTATTAAATTACTTTAGCACATAATTTAATATCACATAACTATAATTTTTTTTATAATTATAATTTTATTTAACCAACTAATATTTTAAATTACAATTTCCCATTTAAAATATTATAATTTATTTAAATCACTATAAGCTCTCTAGCTTACTTATTAAATTCAATTATTATATAATCTCATAACAATTAATTTTCTTATCTCCTTAATTATTTATTCAACAAATAAATAACTAAATCACATCAACTCAATTTGCCATATAATTCAATAAATATTTAATTAATATTTAATATTTAATTATTTATTCAACAAATAAATAACTACACCACATTAACTCAAATTGAACAATTATTTATTCAATAATAAACATATCCATTAAATACTTATATAAATCAATAAATATTTAATATTACATTTTAAAATTTTGGAATGTTACACTATTTACCTTCTTTGAATCGTTCTTCTTTTCAGAAGATCCTTTGGCCCCTACCAATAAGACTTGGTCTTTCTTGTTTGGAAAGTGACTCAACATTTTTCAACATATTAAGCAAATCAGCGAAACTGATATCTAGCTTGTTCATATAAAAAATTCACAACAATTGTGAAAGGAGTCCGAGAGTGAGTGCAAGATCAAATCTTGGTACAACTCCCCATCCATGACAAAATCCGTTGTCCTAATTATTCAATCAAATTGATAATGGACTTTTGTCTGTATTGTAGTATCATCAGTCATTCTAGATCGGAAGAGCTCCTTAGATATCTAATATCTATCAGTCCTACTTTTTTCACCATCAACTACTTGACGTATAGGAGTATAATAGGAGCATTCATAGTTTCATGATGACACTGAAGCTCGTTACTCATGGATGCGAGCATGATGCATTGAGCCAACTGTGCATCATCTTGCCACTTTCTAAAACTAGCAATCTCTTCCTCAGAGGCATTGTCTGCAAGGCGTATTAAGGACATAAGATAGCTTTTCAGCCGTGAGAACTATTCTCAATTTCCTTAACCAATCCGTTTAATTCGGTCCGATTAATTTAGCATCTAATATGCTGCGCAGTGATAGTAATTTTAGACATTGTAAAATTCTGTAAATAAATTTATAATTAACAACATTTTAGAATACATTCTTTTATTAATTACCAAAATAATTTAGGTCTTGTTTTAAATTTGTATCTCCCACAATTTTCTTCAAACTATATTACCCTCAATATATATAGTTCGTCAATATTTAATTAAAGATATGCTAGTGAGATTAAGGATCCCATTTCAAATGTATATAGCCTTGTGTGTGCACAACAAACTATATATAAATAAATTGGTAGACAACTCGTGTCAATTACATCAACTATGTAACTCATTGTATTTTGCCTCTTAAATCATAATGGTCAAGTGTGTTCACATCCGAACTAAAATGATTTAAGTTAAGTTAGACCCAGCATTTCCATATAAGTGAAGAGAAAACTACAGCCCTTGTGTGTGCACAACAAAGCAGTAATGTTCAATTCTTTATAAACATCATATGTAATAAAAATAACATTTTAATTATTTAATACTTACCTTGTGTGTGCACAACAAACGCATATTAAATATTTAATACTCTATTGTTTCTATCATGCTAGAAGGCGACGTTCGATATTCCAAATATCTTTGAACGTTACAACTTAATATAAAATATTTGAGGGATTTGTTATTAATTTGTCTCATCTTGTTTAGCGCGCATGCACACACACACACACACACACACACACACACACACACACACACACACACACACACACACACATATATATATATATATATATATATATATATATAAAATACGCATCATATTAATAAACATGCGAAACATGTTTGCATAATATATAATATTTATAGTATAAGCATGCACATATAGAATACTATATTCTACCCTGATTGATTATGAACTTTTATTCTAGTTTGGTTCACTAGAGCCACTAGGTGAACCAAAAGGTCAAACCCAATGGGTGCAATAATTAATATTTAAATATAACTATTACATTTAAATTCGGGCTCCATTATAAACGGGTATTCAAGTGCTCCTTGCTCCTTGATCTCCAATTCTTCAAAATTAATTCTAACTATTCTTGTTACAAAAATATTTAAAATAAATAGAAATATTGATCAGCAGTCAAGGGGAAGTACATAGGAGAGAGATAAAATTTACATTAAAAAAAATTAGAGAAGACGAGGTACGCAGACCCCATTTAATAAAACGCATACATTCATGCATCCAACTAAAATAAAATCCAATCACATTGGTCAATAGTCCATAATCAATCCCATTTATTATCATACACATCACCTTATTCATCAATAAATAACATTCATTTTATGAATAATAAACATTCAATATATATATTGATATCATTTAATGGGCAAATCTAGCTAGCATAAAATCTAATTTTGAATCAAAATAAACTCCTTTATTTTAATCTAAATTTAAATCAAAATAGGAAAGGTGAACTAAGATGCTAATCAAAATAAGAAAGGTGAACTAAGAATGGTAACCACTTCAATAGTAATCATGACTAAGATAATAGGAAATGTGAACTAAGTAAGAACAACTTTAAGAAGACAAGATTTAACAATGACGAAAAAACATCGGCAACAGCACCAACACCCGTTTCAAAGGAAGGAGAACGACCACTGGTCGTATGCTACAAATGTGGAGAGGAGGGACACATCCGTCCAAACTGTATGCAGCAACCCAAAGCGTGTTTTAATTGTGGAAGAGAAGGTCACCTAGCTCGATTTTGTTATGTAGTGAAGTCAAGTCCAGTTGGGATGGAGACACCAAAGACTGTCCTAGACAATTCAAAGTCGGTAGTTTAAGTGAGAGCTGTAAGACCCCAATTTTTATGAATAAAGATAAATTTTCTATAAATATCATTTTTAAATATTAAGGAGTAAATTTGATATAATGTTATAGTTATGGGTAATATTTATAAATTTTGCAAAATAAACAAGTGGTTATAAAATATTCATGTTGTCGGGGAATATTCGTTTGATCGTGGAATATTCTTTCTGTCGGGAAATATTCGTACGACGGCGCAACCATTTGTGGACCTCATAACAGAACAACTGTGAGATGAAGAAAACGACAAATTTGAGTTTTATATAAATAACGGCGTAATCATTACCGTTAGCACTGTTGGAATACCTGGTGGTTAAAATACAGTAATACCGTTGTTGCACAGTAGCACACGGTATTGCACAGTATTGTTGAATTATTGATTCTTACGTAAGAAGACACTACTCAATAATTGTTACAGTAATTACTGTTCAATATTTTATTTTATTGGTTCAATAATTACTGCGTTGATATTTTATATTATTGTTGTTTCAATAATTGTCACTGTACAGTATTTCTCATTATCAGATTAATAATTCATATTATTTGAATAATATTATTAGATTGCATTATTAGCAATGTCTAGAAAGTTCTATCAAGGAGAGGTTTGGTCATCTAATTGCGTGCCAGTAAAGAGAAATCCTTATTGGAAAGCCCCCTCTTTCCTGGGAACGGCCTGGTTGTCATTATTGTGATTCTGTAATACTATTTGTGAATAATTAATTATTAATTTATATGATAAGGAAATATTTATTTTATGTGGACATAAATGATGGATAAGAAAATATTTATTTTATGTGGTTATAAATGAAGGAATTAATATTGAGGTGTTTTATCAGTATTTTTTATCGGAATGGAGGTATTAAAAATCAAATCAGTGTTCTTGCGAGAAGAGACAGATTACTGGTGGAAATCGGTAAAGCGTACTCAACCTGCCGCACTGAAGATGTCTTGGGAGAAGTTCCAAGAACTATTCAACGACAAGTACTTTCTCGAAAGTATTCGTCACATGAAAGAGGTAGAGTTCATCAAGTTGGAGAAGAATAATATGACCGTGTCGCAGTACGAAGCTAAGTTTGCCGAGTTGTCCTGGTTTGCGTCTCACTTGGTTGATAATGAGGAGAGAATGACGCGGATGTTTCTAAGAGGTTTGAAACCCGAGATACGTCAATATCTAATTTCTCATAAACTGTGTTTGTATTCAAATATTGTAAATAGGGCTCAGTTATTGGAGCGCGATAACGAGTCAACCCAACCAAGAGAAAGCAACCGACAAAATGATAATACCAGTGGCAACAATCATCGAAGCGGTGACAACAAACGTGGAGGAAATTAACATGCCAGAAATGGTAACCACTTCGGTGGTAATCATGGCCAAGACAATAAGAATGGACATTTCAAGAAGAGGAGATTCAACAATGATGGAAAGACATCAGCATCAACATCCATTGTTAAGGAAGGAGAATGACCACCTATCATATGCTTCAAATACGGAGGGGAGGGACACATCAGTCCAAACTGCTCGATGCAGTCCAAAGCGTATTATAATTATGGAAGAAAAGGTAACCTGGCCCGATTTTGTCATGCACCTAATACAAGTCCAGTTGGGATGGAGGCACCAAAGGCCGTCTCAGGAAAGTTAAAACCGGTAGTTCAAGGGAGAGCGTTTGCCGTGATCTCCCAAAAAGCAAGGAACCCAAACGAGGTTATCACGGGTAAGCTTATCATAAACGCTAGCGAAGTCTATACCTTATTTGATACCGGTTCTACCCATTCTTTTATTTCTCCTACTTGCGCTCAACGTTTAAGTTTGACTACGGAGAAATTAGACTTTGACTTATCTGTTGAAACTCCGTTGGGAGAAACCTTCATTACATCCACTGTTTATAAGTCTTATTTGGTTTAAATCGGTACCCTCACATTACCTGTTGATCTTATTTCATTGAAAATACTTGCATTTGACGTAATTCTAGGGATTGATTGGTTAACTACTCATCATGCAATAATTGATTATTTTCGTAAGGTTAGCTTTCATATTTCTAACCAACCTATTATGCGAATTCAAGCAACCAAACCATTAAAATCAATCATTGTCATCTTAAGCCATAAAGCTATTCGTTTATTGAAAAACGGATGTCAAGCTTTCTTAACTCATGTCACGGATTTAAACAAAAATACGTCAGTTTTGAATGATATTTCTATTGTTAATAAATTTCCTGACGTATTCCTTGAAGAACTTCTTGGCCTACCCCCAGAGTGAGAAATTGAATTTTGTATCGACCTTGAACCTGGTACAAAACCCATTTCCAAAGCCCCATATCGAATGGCTCCTATTGAACTTCAGGAGTTAAAGACCCAATTGCAGGAATTGTTAGACATCAATTTCATTCGTCCTAGTACGTCTCCTTGTGGTGCTCCTGTTATATTCGTGAAGAAGAAAGATGGGAGTATGCGACTTTGTATTGATTATCGGGAGGTGAATCATGTCACCATCAAGAATAGGTACCCATTGCCACGTATTGATGACCTGTTTGACCACTTGCAAGGCGTCAAATTCTTTTCAAAGATCGATCTTCATTCCGGATATCATCAGTTAAAGGTTAGAACCTATGACATTCTAAAGACGACTTTCAGAACTCGGTACGGACATTATGAATTCCTAGTCATGTCTTTTGGATTGACTAATGCTCCTGCTGCCTTCATGGATATGATGAACCGAGTATTCAAGGAATATTTGGATCACTTTGTGGTCGTCTTTATTGATGACATCCTCATATATTCCAAAAGCCGTGAAGATCATGAGCAACACTTGAGGCTGATATTCCAAAAGCTTTATAAAAACAAGCTTTATGCCAAGTTGAAGAAATGCGAGTTTTGGCTTGAGGAAGTAGCATTCCTTGGGCACGTAGTATCAAGTCATGGAATATCTATTGACCTGGCAAAGATTGAAGCTATTCAAAGTTGGAGCAACCTAAATCAGTGACCGAAGTACGTAGCTTTCTCGGCTTAGCTTGTTATTATCGGATATTCATAGAAGGGTTTTCTCGAATCGCTACTCCATTAATTCAGCTGACTCGGAAAGATACAAAATTTGGTTAGAGCGTGGAATGTGAGAAGAGTTTTCAAGAACTCAAGAGGAGACTCATTTCAGCACCTGTTCTGACAATACTATCTGGCTCGGAGGGATTTGTCATCTACAGTGATGCTTTGGGTAAAGGGTTAGGATGTGTTCTCATGTAACATGGGAAAGTCATAGCCTAAGCCTCTCGATAACTCAAAGACTATGAGAGGAATTATCCTACTCATGATCTAGAGTTGGCAGCTGTTGTCTTCACACTTAAAATTTGGAGGTATTACTTGTATGAGGAGAAATTGGAGATCTTTACGGATCATAAAAACCTTAAATATTTCTTCACTCAAAAGGAACTCAGCACGCGGCAACGACGTTGGCTCGAACTGTTGAAAGATTATGATCATACTATTCAATACCATCCTGGAAAAGCGAACGTAGTAGCTGACGCATTGAGTAGAAGATCATACGGGTACAAGTGCGATATTGTCAACGCAAAGGCCCATTTTGTATGACTTGTAAAGGATGGAGATAGAGTTAAAGACTCCAGGGACCCATGTGATGATGGCGAATATACGAGTAGAACCGACTTTAATCGATAAAGTTAAAACTGCTCAAGCTACAGACCTGGAGCTGATGCGTATGAGGAAAAAAGTGCAAGAAGGTGCTATCCCAGAAGCAAGAATTGATGAAGAAGGAATACTTCTAGTCAACTCCAGACTTTGTGTTCTTAACGATTCTGACTTGAAGTATAAAATTATGATGGAGGCGCACAATACACCATTTGCAATCCATTCTGGGAGTACCAAAATGTATCATGATCTTTGACATATATTTTGGTGGAGCAATATGAAGAGGGAGATAGCGGAGTTTATCTCAAGGTTTTTAACTTGTCAACGAGTCAAGGCAGAGCATCAAGTACCAAAAGGTCCATTACAACCACTTGAAATTTCAGAATGGAAGTAGGAGCACATTACCATGGATTTCGTTATCGGTCTTCCCAAGGTTTCTCAAGGCATAGATGCGATTTGGGTCATTGTTGATAGATTGACCAAGTCGATTCATTTTTTACCTATACGAGAAACTTATACACTTGAACGTCTTGCTTGTATGTACATAAACGAGATTGTAAGATTACATGGTATGCCAGTATCCATAGTTTCTGATCGAGACCCAAGCTTTACTTCACATTTTTGGGTTAGTTTGTAGAAAGCTATGGGCACAGATTTACGATTTAGCTCGGCATATCATCCTCAGACGGACGGGTAGTCAGAGAGGACTATTCAAACTCTTGAAGATCTATTAAGACTCTGTGTCCTTGACTTCAAGGGAAGTTGGGACAAGTTCTTACCATTGGTGGATTTTTTCTATAACAACAGTTATCAAGCAAGTATTGGCATAACTCCATTTGAGGCGTTGTATGGAAGAAAATATCGTTCTCCAGTATGCTGGGATGAGGTGGGTGAAGCAATGTTGTTGGGACTAGAGTTGGTACGTATGACTACGGAAAAGATTCAAACGATCCGACAATGTATAAAAATCTCACAAGATCGACAAAAGAGTTATGCTGATCTTCATCGAAAGGAAGTGAAATTCTATATTGGAGAACATGTGTTGTTACGTGTTGCTCCATAGAAAGGAGTTACGAGATTTAGAAAGAGAGGAAAGCTCAATCATCAATTTATTGGCCCATTTTTAATCCTCGAATGAGTAGGAACTGTGGCCTATAGACTCGCCTTACCGCCAAGTATGTCTCGTGTTCATAACGTTTTTCACATATCTATGTTACGTAAATATGTGGAAGACCCGAACCACATTATTAAATTAGAACCAGACGAAATAGCGGAAGATTTAACGTATGAAGAGGTTCCTTTTAAAATCTTGGATAAGAAGGAACATATTTTACGCTCCAAGGTTATACCTCAAGTCAAAGTTTTGTGGAAAAACCACGATGTTGAGGAAATGACTTGGGAATTAGAATCTGAAATAAAATCAAGGTATCCTTAACTCTTCGACATACCAGGTACGTACCCTAATTTCGAGGGCGAAATTTCATAAGAAGGGGAGGTTGTAAGACCCCAACTTTTATGAATAAAGATGAATTTTCTATAAATATCATTTTTGAATATTAAAGAGTAAATTTGATATAATGTTATAGTTATGGGTAATATTTATAAATTTTACAAAATAAGCAAGTGGTTATAAAATATTCATTTTTTGTCGGGAAATATTCGTTTGGTCGTGGAATATTCTTTCTGTCGGGGAATATTCGAACTACGGCGCAGCCATTTGTGGGCCCCATAACAGAATAACTGTCAGATGAAGAAAACGACGAATTTGAATTTTTATAAATAACGACGTAATCATTACCGTTAGCACTGCTGGAATACCTGATGGTTAAAATACAGTAATACGTGTTGTTGCACAGTAGCACACGGTATTGCACAGTATTGTTGAATTATTAATTTTTATGTAAGAAGGCGCTACTCAATAATTGTTACAGTAATTACTGTTTAATATTTTATTTTATTGGTTCAATAATTACTGCATTGATATTTTATATTATTGTTATTTCAATAATTGTCACTGCATAGTATTTCTCATTATCAGATCAATAATTCATATTATTTGAATAATATTATTAGATATCATTATTGGCAATGTCTAGAAAGTTCTGTCAAGGAGAGGTTTGGTCACCTAATTGCACGCCAGTAAGGAGAAATCCTTATTGAAAAGCCCCCTCTTTCCTGAGAACGACCTGGTTGTCATTATTGTAATTCTGTAATATTACTTGTGAATAATTAATTATTAATTTATATGATAAGGAAATATTTATTTTATGTGGACATAAATGATGGATAGAAAAATATTTATTTTATGTGGTTATAAATGAATGAATTAATGTTGAGGTGTTTTATCAGTATTTTTTGTCAGAATGGAGGTATTAAAAATCAAATCAGTGTTCTCAAAGCTCTATTGCGTGAGTTATAATTTTAATCCGACCGTTGGATCGTTGTGATTTTTTGATATGTTATGCATATATAAGTTGAGTATATGTCCACAAATTTTGAACCGTTAAAAATTAACGTATGATTTGTTATGAATTTTATGAGGTATTAAAAATCATCCGTTTGTGGATTTTGGATATTTTTTGTTTGGAATTTGGAAAAACTTAAAGCTACAAAATTATAGAGAATTCGATTTTGTGTGAAATAGACATAAAATTCTTATTTTTCTGATAAAAGGGCTATTTATTATGAATTACTGAAGTTTTGGAAAATAAAATATTTTTATTAAAATTGGGTGGGACCCACTTTTGTTTTTAACATGTGGGCGGCTATTTTTGTTCCAAGATGGCTGTCTTGAAAAGGAGGAGGCGTAGGAAGAAAGAAATTTTATTTATTTATTTATTTAGTCTCCTGTGGCGTTCTAGCATTTTCCTTTAAATAGGCGCTTAAGTTAGAATTGAAAATCACACCAGAATCAAGGAATTCTTCTTCTATAATCTTGAGCGTATTTCTTCAGAGTTTTAAAAAGCTTTGAGCATAGAAAATAATAAAAGTTTTCTTCAAGAATATCCCCGCTATACCAGTTGGAATACTCTTCTTTTCATGATAAGGGATGTTATTTTTGTTCAATATTCGCTTGAAATAATATTTTCGTCCATACTCTGTAGTATGTAAGTAATATTATTTTGTTTTAGATTTCGAATTCTATACTCGTTTTGTTAAAATTTTGGCTTCTATACTCCATGAAATTAGTTGAATATCTTTTATATTTGCGCTTCATCCAATATCTTTTCATGAAAATATTATTTTGAACATTTTTTATAAGTTTTAACTTTTTCATGCCGGAGTACTATTCACGGGGTTATTATTCCTGAAGTACTATTCACGGGGTACTATTCACTCGAGTACTATTCACCCAGAGTACTATTTATTATAAAAATTTATTCGTTTTCGGTCCAAATTATTTTTGGTATAATATTATTCTTGAATTTTACTCCACAAAATAATATCATGTTGACAATTTAGACGTTTTTGATTTCTGGATAAATTAAATTATAAATCTTTAAAAATTTATCCTTGAACTTATTTTATTGAATTCTTATATCATTGTCATCATCTTCATGTTTATATTATGTTGAAAGTCATCTATGGCCTGTAGTGAATAGATGGACTTAGTATGATTATGACCAGGGATTATTCAGTATAATCATGACCGTAATGTTACAAATGATGTGGTAAAAATCCTTATTGGCCCGTAGTGCATTGATGGACAGTTGTTGGCATGATTATGACCATTGATGAATACACGAATATCCTTGGCCAGTAGTGCATAGATAATTTGTTGTCGTGATACTAATGAATATCCTTGGCCGTAGTGCAGGGATGATGTGGATTATTTATTAAGCTGATTCTCAGCGATAAAAGTGATGAAAAACCTTTTAAATCATAAAAGATAGTAAATTTTATTCTCAACTTGACTCTTCTAATGGATTGTTTGTTCTGCTGCAGTTAAACTTGATGTTTGTTATATTTTATCTGTTTAACACTGTTGAAGGCTAACGATAAATTATTCTACATTATCTTAGTCATAATATTTCTTACTGGGCTAGTTGAGCTCACCCTTTTACTTTCATTGTCCTCTTCAGGAAATGAGAACATAGCCAGGACTACTCGGGGAACGAAGTGACAATCCAGATGATAGCATTAGTAGTCCTCACTATTCTATAGAATATTGTGATAATAATTGTATTGAGAACACCATTTGAGTTGAATACTGTCTAGAAGACAATATTCGTTTTAAAACTCTTAGTTTATGTTTTGTCGTATTTTACATGACAGTTATATTATTAAGTTGTATTTGAATTTTGTACCATATCTTTGGCGACTCAAGATGGGTGATGTATACCTATTTTGGGGGCGTCACAAGAGCGTTTGACGAGGAACCCGAACGAAGTTATCACGGGTAAGTTAATCATAAACTCTTACGGAGTCTATACCATATTCGATACCGGTTCTACCCACTCTTTTATTTCACCTACTTGCGCTCAACGTTTAAATTTGACTCTAGAGAAATTAGACTTTGACTTATCTGTTGAAACTTCGTTGGGAGAAATCTTTGTTATATCCACTGTTTATATATCTTGTTTGATTCAAATCGGCACCCTCACGTTACTAGTCGATCTTATCTCTTTGAAAATACTTGCATTTGATATGATTTTAAGAATCGACTGGTTAACTACTTATCATGCTAAAATTGATTATTTTCGTAAGGTTGTAAGATTTCATATTCCTAACCAACCTGTTATGCGAATTCAAGCAACCAAACCACTAAAGTCAATCACTGTCATATCAAGCCATATGTAAAGAGCCCCAAGCCTTTCGCTGGTGACTTCCTTATGCGGGATGCACCGAAGCCAGACTTTTTATAGGGGACGTCGAGAATAACGGTGGCAAGTTGATATGTATGAATGTGAGATGCTATCCAAGTCTGGGATGAAAGTAACAGTTTTGAATGATATTTCTATTGTTAATAACTTTCCTGACATATTCCCCGAAGAACTTCCTGGCCTATCCCCAGAGCGTGAAATCAAATTTTGTATTGACCTTGAACCCGATACAAAACCCTCAAATATTTTTTCACCCAAAATGAACGTAACATTCGCTAAAGACGTTGGCTCGAGCTGTTGAAAGATTACGACTAAACCATTCAATACCATCTTGGAAAAGTGAACGTAGTAGCTGACGTATTGAGTAGAAGATCGTATGCGGTTACGAGTGTGACGTCGTTAACACAAAGACCCATTTCGTATGACTTACAAATGATGAAGATAGAGTTAAAGACTCCAAGAACCTATGTGAAGATAACGAATATACGATTAGAATTGACTTTAATCGATAAAGTTAAAGCTGCTCAAGCTATAGACCCAGAGCTGATGAATATGAAGAAGAAGGTGCAAGAAGGCATTATTCCAGAAGCAAGAGTCGATGAAAAGAGGAAAATTTAACCTTCGATTTATTGGTCCATTTGAAATCTTCGATCGAGTAGGAACTGTGGCCTATAGACTCGCTTTACCGTCAAATATGTCTCGTGTTCATAACGTTTTTCACGTATCGATGTTATGTAAATATGTGGACGACCCGAACCACATTATTGAATTAGAACTAGATGATATAACAGAAGATTTAACGTGTGAGGTGATACCTGTTAAAATCTTGGATAAGAAGAAACATATTCTACGCTCAAAGGTTATACCTCAAGAGTTAGAATCTGAAATGAAAATAAGGTATCTTCACCTCTTTGACATACCTGGTACGTACACCAATTTCGAGGACGAAATTTTATAAGAAGGGGAGGTTGTAAGACCCCAAATTTTATGAATAAAGATTTAATTTTCTCTAATTATTTTTGAACAATAAGGTGTGGATTTGATATAATGTTATAGTTGTGGGTAATATTTACAAATTTTGTAAAGTACGTAAGTTGTCATAAAATATTCGATTGGTCAGGGAATATTCATTTTATTAGAGAATATTCATACGGCGACACAATCATTGGTGGACCCCACAACAAAATTATTATCGGAGTTAAAAAACGACAGAAATAACTCTTTATAAAAATAACGGCAAAAGTTTTACAGTTATCTGTTGAAATACCCGGTGATAAAAGTACAATAATACGCGTGGTTGCACAATAGCACACGGTATTGTACAACATATTTGATTATTGATGCTTACGTGAGAAGTCACTCAGTTTTATTCAATTATTACCACAGTAATTGCTGCATAGTATCTCACGTTATTGATTCAATTATTGTCGCAATATTTTATATTATTAAATCAATAATTGAGACGATGAAGTTATTTACATTATTATTTGCATTATTGACGATGTCTAGAAAGTTCTGTCGAGAAAAGGGGTTTGGTCACCTAATTGCGCACCAATAAGGAGAAGTCATTATCGGAAAGCCCTCTATTTATTGGGAATAATCTGGGTGTTAATATTATGAGTTATAATATTAATGATGAATATTATTAAAAATGTGTTTAGTGAAGCCAAGTGAATTGAGATAAATAGAGGGTTATTTTATGAAGTATTTATTGTAAATTTTGCTTATTATTTGGACCCTCACTTACCCATTTTTCAAAACCGTCGATAGAAGTTATCTCAATTTTGTTATATATATATATATATATATATATATATATATATATATATATATTATAATTATATTTTTTTATGAAAAATAGAATATATTATATTTTATTATTTGCATAGTACTGCATAGTGTTGTATAGTGCTGTATAGTAAAATTAAAATTTTCTCACCGAATTCGTCCGTGATTCTTCGTAACTGTTCACCCGTGAATTTTTTTTTCTGTGCATCTAAATAGTATCATGTCATTCTCCTATAAATAGGACGCTTAGTTTAGAAATAAAAATCACACCAGAATCAGAGAATTCTTCTTCTATAATATTGAGTGTATTTCTTTTGAGTTTAAGGAAGCTTTGAGTGTAGAAAATAGTAAAAGTTTTCTTCAAAAATATCTCCGCTATACCAGTCGAAATTGATCTCTTTTTAAGGTAAGAGGTTTTATTTATTTCATTTTCGCTTATGATATTATTTTTCGTATTCGTAAGAAATATTATTTTCTTCAATATTCGTAAGGAATATTATCTTCGTTCAATATTCGTAGGAATATTATTTTCGTTGAACAGTTGTAAGTGATATTATTTTTGTTCAATATTCGTAAGAAATAATATTTTCTTCTAGTATATAAGTAATATTATTTCGTTTCAGATTCTGAATTCTACACTCATTTTATTAAGTATTGCTTCTATACTCCTTGAAATTAGTAGATCATATCCTTAAAATTTGCGCTTCATCTAGTATCGTTTCACAAGGATATTTTTTTGAACATTCTTGTTAAATTTTATGCTTTTCATTCTGGATTATTATTCATGGGTACTATTCATACGTACGGTACTATTCATACGTACGACACTATTCATAAAGTACTATTTACATGATACTATTCACAAAGTACTATTCACGGGATACTATTCACTCGGGTACTATTCACCCAGGGTACTATTCATGGCAAAAATTGATTTCTTTTCTGTTCAAATTATTTTTGATACATGAATATTATTCTTAAATTTTACTCCACAAAGCAGTTATCATGTTGATAATTTGGATACTTTTTTAAACTCTGGATAAATTTAAAGTTTTTAATATTTATCCTTAATTTCGTTTGATTAATGCTTATATCATTGTCATTATCCTCATGCTTATGTTGTGTTAAAAGTTATCTTTGGCCCGTGGTGAATAAATGGACTGTTGATTAGTATAATTATGACTAAGAATTAGGTATCAGTATACTCATGACCTGTAATGTTACAAATGATATGGTAAAAGTCCTCATTGGCCCGTAGTGCATTAATGGATAGTTGTTGGTATGATCATGACCATGGGTTCTCTTCGGCTAAGGGTGCAAAGATGAATTGTTGATTAGCATGATCATGACCATTGGTGATAATAACGAATATCCTTGGCCCGTAGTGCATGGATGATTCGTGGATGTGATAATAATAAATTTTCTTGGTTTGTAGTGCATGAATAATTCAGTGATATGAATTATTTATTGAGTTGAGTAGCAGCGATAAAATTGATAATAAAATTTTAAATTATAGAATATAGTAGGTATCATGCTCTACTTGACTCTTCTAATAGATTGTTTGTTTCGCTGCAGTTAAAATTATTGTCTATTGTATTCTATCAGTTTAACATTGTTGAAGGCTAACGATAATTTATTTTACATTATCTTAGTCATAATATTATTTAATGGGCTAGTTGAGCTCACCCTTTGCTTTCATTATTCTCTTCAGAAAATGAGAATATAGCTAGGATTAGTCGGGGAATAGAGTGACAGTCCAGATGGTTGCTTTTGTGGTCCTCAAGATTCTGTGAAATAGTGTAATAATAATTGTAGTGAGGACTTCATTTGAGTTTGGATATTGTCTAGGAGACAATATTTGGGTTAAAACTCTCAGCTTATGTTACACGACAGTTGTATAATTAAGTTTGTATTTGTATTCTGTACCACGTATCTGGCGACCCCGAATGGGTTGTGTAGACCTATTTTGGGGGCGTCACAATATCTCTTACGAATATTGAAATAAAATAACATCCTTTACCTTAGTAAAAAACTAGATCTGACTGGTATAACGGATATTATTCTGAGAAAATCTTGCACTAAAAGTTACACTCAAAGTATTCTTATACTCAAAAGAAATACTCACTATATTGTAGTAGGAACGCTTAAAATTTTTGGTGTGTTTAGGATGAAGGGTTACTGTAAGACCCCAACTTTTTATAAATAAAGATTTAATTTTCTCTAAATGTTATTTTGAATAATAAGGTGTTGATTTGATATAATGCTATAGTTATGGGTAATATGTGCAAATTTTGTAAAGTAAGAAAGTTTTCATAAAATATTCGTTTGGTTGGGGAATATTCGTACGACGACACAATTATTGGTGAACCCCACAACAGAATGACTGTAGAATATAAAAGCGACATAAATAACCTTTTTATAAAAATAACGGCAAGACTTTTACCGTTAAACTGTTTAAATACCGATGATAAAAGTACGGTAATACGCGTTGTTGCACAGTAGCACACAGTATTGCACAGTATCTCTGATTATTGATACTTACGTAAGAAGTCACTCAGTTTCATTTAATAATTACTACAGTAGTTGTTGCATAATATCTCATATTATTGATTCAATTATTGTTACAGTATCATCTGTACAATATTTTATATTATTAAATCAATAATTGAGATGACACAGTTATTCATATTATTATTTGTATTATTGACAATGTCTAAAAAGTTCTGTCGATGAAAGGGGTTAGGTTATTTAATTGCGCGCCAATAAGAAGAAATTCTTATCGGAAAGCCCACTCTTTCCTGGAACCGATCTGGTTGTCAATATTGTGATTTATAATATTAATGATAAATAATTGTTGAAAGATTAAAAATGTGTTTATTGAAGATAAGTGATTTGTGGTAAATATTTATTCAATTTTTGATATAAATAGAGGGGTTTGTCATGAAGTATTTGTTATAAGTTTGATTTATTATATGGACCCCACTTACTCATTTTTCAAAATTATCGGTAGAAAGTTGTCTCAGTTTTGTTTTATTATTATTATAATAATAATAAAACAGGAAACTTTTTGTATAAAACAGAATATTTTTTATAATATATAAAGTTATTTGTTTATTAGATTATAAATAGAATATATTATATATAAAGTTATTTGTTTTATTAGAATAATTTAGATGAATAGTGAAATCAGGCGAAATTTTACAGAAGTCACTACTGAGTCCGTGATTGTTTACTATTTAAATAATGTCCTGCCATTCTCTTATAAATAGGATGCTTAGTTAGGAAATGAAAATCACACCAGAATCAGAGAATTCTTCTTCTATAATATTATGCGTATTTATTTTGAGTATAAAGATATTTTGAGTGTTACAAATAGTATAAGATTTCCTCAAGATAATCTCCGTCATACCAGTTAGATTTAGTCTCCTATTAAGGTAAAGGATGTTATTTTCTTTCGTATTCGTTCCTGATATTACCTCATACTCGTAATGGTTATCATTCTATTCCTTATTAATATGTGGGTATAACTTGTCTACGCGGATTATCACATGCCTGGTGAATAACCCGTTGTATTCATTCTTTAATATGTGGAAATAACCTGTCTAAGCGGATTACCGCATGCATGGTGAATAACCCTTCGTACTCATTCTTTAATTATGGAAAAGATCTGTCTACGCGGATTAACGCATGACAGATGAAAATTCATTTGCAATTTCGTATACTATTTCTTTTCATATTCCTAAATCTAAACTTATTATGATAAGTATTGCTTCTATAATTCCTAAAATTATTAGAAATTCCTTGAGGTTTGCGCTTCATCTAATATCATTTCATTGGAATATTGGTCTGAAATTTCTTATTAAACTTTAATATTTTCACTCGGGATACTATTCACGGGGTACTATTCACTCGGGATACTATTCATTCGGGTACTGATGAGTAGGTTTTATACATATGAATTCGATATTATTAAACTTAATTATTGTTATCTTTAATTATTTTTTAGTATCTTTTTATGTGTTTTGTGTTTATTTCTTGTAGGTTGGAGCTGGAGGGACAAATTGGTCATTTGGGAGAAGAAAAAGGTCAAAAATCATTAAAATTAGAGCTGAGTGACATTTTTGTAATTACGCGGTCCTGGTCAAGCGCCTAGGCTGTGACGCCCCCAAAATAGGTATACATCACCTATTCTAAGTGGTCAAATACATGGTACAAAATACAAATAAAACTTAATTATACAACTGTCGTGTAAAATACGACAAAACATAAGCTGTAAGTTTTAGTACAACATTTTCTTCTAACCAGTATTCAAATTCAAAATAAGTCCTCAATATATTTATTTTCACACTATTTCATAGAATAGTGAGGACTACTAATGCTATCATCTGAACCGTCACTCCGTTCTCCGACTAGTTCCCGCTACGTTCTCATTTCCTGAAGAGAACAATGAAAACAAAAGGGTGAGCTCAACTAGCCCAGTAAGAAATATTATGACTAAGATAATGCAGAATAAATTATCGTTAGCCTTCAATAGTGTTAAACTGATAAAATATAACAAACATCAAGTTTAACTGCAGCGGAACAAGCTATCCATTAAAAGAGTCAAGTAGAGAATGAAATCTACTATCCTCTATGATTTAAAAAGTTTTTCATTACTTTTATCGTTGAGATTCGGTATAATAAATAATCAACATCATCCCTGCACTACGGCCAATGATATTCATTAGTATCACGACCACAAATTATCCATGCACTACGGGTCAAGGATATTTGTGTATTCATCAATGGTCATGATCATGCCAACAACTGTCCATCAATGCACTACGGGTCAATGAGGACTTTTACCACATCGTTCGTAACATTACGGTCATGATTATACCGAATAATCCCTGGTTATAATCATACCAAGTCCATCTATGCACTACATGCCACAGATGACTTTCAACAAAATATAAACATGAGGATGATGACAATGATATAAGAATTCAATAAAACAAGTTCAAGAATTAATTTATCTAGGAACCAGCAACGTCTAAATTATCAACATGATATTGCTTTGTAGAGTAAAATTTAAGAATGCTCAGAAGAATATTTCCATGAAAAGATACTGGATGATGCGCAAATATCAAATATATTCCACTAATTTCATGGAGTATAAAAGCCATAACTTTAACCAACTGAGTATACTAAAGAATGGAATAACAAAAGAATTCACCAAGCATGCGATAGACCGCACAGACATGTTATTCCAACAGAAAAATAAATAATGGAACCAGGTCATGCGTAAACGCACCGACATGATATTCCGATAGAATAATAAATAATGGAACCAGGTCCGGCGTAAACGCACCGACAGGATATTCCAACAGAATAATAAAGACGGAACCAGGTCCGGCGTAAAACGCACAGACAGGATATTCCAACAGAATAATAAAGACGGAACCAGGTCCGGCGTAAAACGCACAGACAGGATATTCCAACAGAATAATAAAGACGGAACCAGGTCCAACGTAAAACGCACAGACAGGATATTCTGACAGAATAATAAAGAACGAAATATTAGATGAATTTCACCATGTATGCGGTACTTCGCATGAACATGTTATTCCAACAGAATAATAAGGAATGGAATAACAGAAGTTCTCTTCATGAATACGAAAGAAATAATACTCCTTACCTTAAGAAGAAGACTACTGGATATAGGAGTAGGGAAGTAGCAGAATACTTTTCTTCTTTCTCTCTATAATTTCTCTCTCTAGAGTTTTAGTGAAATCGTAAGAAATAATAAAGGAACGAGCTTTTATTTATAGAAGTATAGACTGCATAGTAACTAATTCATGAACGGTTCAGAATGATTTACTTTTAATCGGACGATCCATATTTAAAGCAAAATCTTTTAAATAAAATATAATATATTCTATTTATAATCTAATAAAACGAATAACTTTATAAAAGTATTCTGTTTTATATAAAAATATTTTACTATGCAAAACACTATGCAGGAACTATGCAATACTATGCATAATAAAATAAAATATATTTTATTTGTAGAATATCTTTATAAAAGTATTCTGTTTTATATAAAAAGCTTTTCTATTTTATTACATTAATAATACTAATAAAACAAAACTGAGTGACTTATTACATAAGCATCAATAATCAATACCGTGTGCTACTATGCAACCACGCGTATTACTGTATTTTTACTACCGAGTAGTTCAACAGTATTAACGGTAAAAATTTCGCTGTTATTTTCATAAAATATTTTTGTCGTTTTCTCAATCCGACAATAATTTTATTGCGGGGTCCACCAATGATTGTGCCGTTGTATGAATATTCCCTGATAAAATGATTATTCCCCGACCAATCGAATATTATACAACAACTTGCGTACTCTGTAAAATTTATAAATATTACCCACAACTATAACATTATATCAAATTCATTCCATAATATTTAAAAATGATATTTATAGAAAACTCATCTTTATTAAAAAAAATTATTGGGGTCTTTTAACCTCCCCTTCTTATGAAATTTCGCCCTCGAAATTAGGGTACGTACCTGATATGTCGAAGACGTAAGGATACGTTGATTTCATTTCAGATTCTAACTCCCAAGTCATTTCCTCAACATCGTGGTTCCTCCACAAAACTTTGACTTGAGGTATAACCTTGGAGCATAGAACATGATCCTTCTTATCCAAGATTTGAATAGGAACCTCTTCATACGTTAAATTTTCCGTTATTTCATCCGGTTCTAACTCAATAATGTGGTGCGGGTCTTTCACATATTTACGTAACATAGATATGTGAAAAACATTATGAACACGAGACATACTTGGCGGTAAAGCGAGTCTATAGGCCACAGTTCCTACTCGATCAAGGATTAAAAATAGGTCAATAAATCGAGGATTGAGCTTTTCTCTCTTTCTAAACCTCGTAACTCCTTTCCATGTAGCAACACGTAACAACACATGATCTCCAATAATTAATTCCACGTCCTTTCGATGAAGATCAGCATAACTCTTTTGTTGATCTTGTGAGATTTTTATACGTTGCCGGATCGTTTGAATCTTTTCCGTAGTCATACGTACCAACTCTGATCCCAACAACGCTGCTTCACCCACCTCATCCCAGCATACTGGAGAACGACACTTTCTTCCATACAACGCTTTGAATGGAGCCATGCCAATACTTACTTGATAGCTGTTGTTGTAGGAAAACTCCACCAATGGTAAGAACTTGTCCCAACTTCCCTTGAAATCAAGGACATAGAGTCTTAATAGATATTCAAGAGTTTGAATAGTCCTCTCCGACTGCCCGTCCGTTTGAGGATGATATGCCGAACTAAATCGTAAATCCGTGGCCATAGCTTTTTGCAAACTAACCCAAAATCGTGAAGTGAATCTTGGGTCTCGATCAGAAACTATGGATACTGGCATACCATGCTATTTTACAATCTCGTTTATGTACATATGAAGGCGTTCAAGTGTATAAGTTTCTCGTATAGGTAAGAAATGAGCCGACTTGGTCAATCTATCAATAATGACCCAAATCGCATCTATACCTTGAGAAACCTTGGGAAGACCGATGACAAAATCTATGGTAATGTGCTCCCACTTCTATTCTAAAATTTTAAGTAGTTATAATGAACCTTTTGGTACTTGATGTTCCGCCTTGACTCGTTGACACATTAGACACCTTGAGATAAACAGCGTTATCTCTCTCTTTATATTGCCCCACCAAAATATATGTCGAAGATCATGATACATTTTGGTACTCCCAGGATGGATTACAAACGGTGTGTTGTGCGCCTCCATCATGATGTTATACTTTAAATCAGGGTCGTTAGGAACACAAAGTCTGGAGTTGACTCGAAGTATTCCTTCCTCATCGATTTTTGCTTCCGGCATAGCACCTTCTTGCACTTTCTTCCTCATACGCATCAGTTCCAGGTCTGTAGCTTGAGCAACTTTAACTTTATCAATTAAAGTCTGTTCTACTAGTATATTCGCCATCATCACATGGGCCCTCGGAGTCTTTAACTCTATCTCCATCCTTTGCGAGTCACACAAAATAGGCCTTTGCGTTGGCAATATCGCACTCGTACCCGCATATGATCTTCTACTCAATGCGTCAGCTACCACGTTCGCTTTTCCAAGATGGTATTGGAGGGTATGATCATAATCTTTCAATAGTTCAAGCCAACGTCGTTACCGCAAGTTAAGTTCCTTTTGGGCGAAGAAATATTTGAGGCTTTTATGATCCGTAAAGATCTCCACTTTCTCCCCACACAAGTAATGCCTCCAAATTTTAATTACGAAGACAACAGCTGCCAACTCTAGATCATGAGTAGGATAATTTCTTTCATATTCTTTGAGTTTTTGAGAGGCATAGGCTATGACTTTTCCATGTTGCATGAGAGCACATCCTAACCCTTTGCCCGAAGCATCACTGTAGATGACAAATCCCTCCGAGCCAAATGGTATTGTTAGAACAGGTGCTGAAATGAGTCTCCTCTTGAGTTCTTGAAAACTCTTCTCACATTCTTTACTCCAACCGAATTTTGTATCTTTTCGAGTCAGCTGAGTTAATGGAGTAGCGATTCGAGAAAACCCTTCTACGAATCTCTGATAATAACCAGCTAAGCCGAGAAAGCAACGTACTTCGGTCACTGATTTAGGTTGCTCCCAGCTTTGAATAGCTTCAATCTTTGCTGGGTCAATAGATATTCCATGACTTGATACTACGTGCCCAAGGAATGCTACTTCCTACAGCCAGAACTCGCATTTCTTCAACTTGGCATAAAGCTTGTTTTCACGAAGCTTTTGGAGTATCAGCCTCAAATGTTGCTCATGATCTTCACGACTTTTGGAATAAATAAGGATGTCATCAATAAAGACGACCACAAAAGTGATCCAAATATTTCTTGAATACTCGGTTCATCATATCCATAAAGACAACATGAGCATTAGTCAATCCAAAAGACATGACTAAGAATTCATAATGCCCGTACCGAGTTCTGAAGGCAGTCTTTGGAATATCCTCAGTTATAACCTTCAGCTGATGATATCCAGAATAAAGATCGATCTTTGAAAAGAATTGTGCTCCTTGCAACTGGTCAAACAGGTCATCAATGCGAGGCAACGGGCACTTATTTTTTATGGTGACATGATTCAACTCCCGATAATCAATATAAAGTCGCATACTTCCATCTTTCTTCTTCACGAATAGAACAGGAGCACCCCAATGAGAAGTACTAGGTTGAATGAAACTGATATCTAACAATTCTTGCAATTGGGTCTTTAACTCCTGAAGTTTAATAGGAGCCATCTGATATTGGGCTTTAGAAATGGGCTTTGTACCGGGTTCAAGGTCAATACAAAATTCAATTTCATGTTCTGGGGGTAGGCCATGAAGTTCTTCAGGGAATACGTCAAGAAATTCATTAACAATAGAAATATCATTCAAAACTGACATATTTTTGTTTAGATCCGTGACATGAGCTAAGATAGCTTGACATTCGTTTTTCAATAAATGAATAGCTTTATGGCTTGAGATGACAGTGATTGATTTTAATGGTTTGGTCGCTTGAATTCGCATAATAAGTTGATTAGGAATATGAAAGCTAACAACCTTATGAAAATAATTAATTTTAGCATGATGAGTAGTTAACCAATCAATTTCTAGAATCACATTAAATGCAAGTATTTTCAATGAAATAAGATCGACAGGTAATGTGAGGATACCGATTTGAACCAAACAAAACTTATAAACAGTGGATGTAATGAAGGTTTCTCCCAACGGAGTTTTCACAGATAAGTCAAAGTCTAATTTCTCTGGAGTCAAATTTAATCGTTGAGCGCAAGTAGGAGAAATAAAAGAATGGGTAGAACCGGTATCAAATACGGTATAGACTTCGCTAGAGTTTATGATAAGCTTACCTAAGATGACCTCGTTTGGTTTCCTTGCTTTCTGGGAGGTCACAACAAACGCTCTCCCTTGAACTACTGGTTTTGACTTGTCTGGGACGGTATTTTGTGTCACCGTTCCAACTGGACTTGTCTTCGGTGCACGACAAAATCGGGCTAGGTGACCTTCTCTTCCATAATTATAACACGCTTTGGATGGCATCACGCAGTTTGGACTGATATGTCCCTCCCCTCCATATTTGAAGCATATGATAGGTGGTCGTTCTCCTTCCTTAACAACGGGTGTTAGTGCTTACGTCTTTCCATCATTGTTGAATCTCCTCTTCTTGAAATGTCCACTTTTATTGCCTTGGCCATGATTACCACCAAAGTGGTTACCATTTCTGACATGTTGATTCCTTCAACATTTGTTGTCACCGCTTTGATGGCTGTTACCACAGGTATTTTCATTCTGTCGACTATTTTCTCTTGGTTGCATTGACTCGTTATCGCGCTCCAATAACTGAGCCCTATTTACAATATCTGAATACAAACACAGTTTATAAGAAATAAAATATTGACGTATCTCCAGTTTCAAACCTCTTAAAAACATCCGCGTCATTCTTTCCTCATTATCAACCAAGTGAGACGTAAATCGGGACAACTCGGTAAACTTAGCTTCGTACTGCGACACTGTCATATTATTCTGCTCTAACTTGATGAACTCTACCTCCTTCATGTGACGAATACTTTCGGGAAAGTACTTGTCATTGAACAGTTCTTGAAACTTTTCCCAAGACATCTTCAATGCGACAGGTTGGGTACGCTTTACCTATTCCCACCAGTAATCTGCCTCTCCTCGTAACATAAAGGTGGCAAAGGGAACCTTTTGCTCCTCGGCCCATCCCAAGACATCAAATATCTTGGTGATCTGCTTAATCCACATTTTTGCCTTAAGTGGTTTTGGCTCTCCAATAAATTTTGGTGGTCCCAGCTCCTTGAACTGCTTAGCGGTGACCGTCCGAGAGTTTTTAGTGTTTCCACCTATATTTTGGACAGGAGCCTCTCTCGCCTGATGTTGCATGAATTGCATAAAGCCTCTGAACATTCCATCATTTATCATTTGGTCAGTGTTGTTGTTTGCATGAGGATTGTCGCCTTCCTGATGCACATTATCCTGATTATTGATATGTGAAACCTCAACGGTCTCCTGTTCTCCATTGCTATTCTCAACATTCTCGGATGTCATTTTCAGATACTGCCACAAAACAAAGGTTAATTGACATGTAACATAATATCCCTATCTGACCGACCAATTAAATACCAAATAAACTTAGGTAGGTCACACTAGCCAAAGCATTCCCCGTTTCTCCCCTCCTAGTTCTTATCTCACATCTCAGCCATGGATCATAGCTCTAAGCTTTGATACCAACTGTGACGCCCCCAAAATAGGTATACATCACCTATTCTAAGTCGTCAAATACATGGTACAAAATACAAATAAAACTTAATTATACAACTGTCGTGTAAAATACGACAAAGCATAAGCTGTGAGTTTTAATACAACACATTCTTCTAACCAGTATTCAAACTCAAAATAAGTCCTCAATACATTTATTTTCACACTATTTCATAGAATAGTGAGGACTACTAATGCTATCATCTGAACCGTCACTCCGTTCCCCGACTAGTCCCCGCTACGTTCTCATTTCCTGAAGAGAACAATGAAAGCAAAAGGGTGAGCTCAACTAGCCCAGTAAGAAATATTATGACTAAGATAATGCAGAATAAATTATCGTTAGCCTTTAATAGTGTTAAACTGATAAAATATAACAAACATCAAGTTTAACTGCAGCGGAACAAGTTATCCATTAAAAGAGTCAAGTAGAGAATAAAATCTACTATCCTTTATGATTTAAAAAATTTTTCATTACTTTTATCGCTGAGATTCAGCTTAATAAATAATCCACATCATCCCTGCACTACGACCAAGGATATTCATTAGTATCACGACCACAAATTATCCATGCACTACGGGCCAAGGATATTTGTGTATTCATCAATGGTCATGATCATGCCAACAACTGTCCATCAATGCACTACGGGCCATTGAGGACTTTTACCACATCATTCGTAACATTACGGTCATGATTACACCGAATAATCCCTAGTTATAATCATACCAAGTCCATCTATGCACTACATGCCACAGATGACTTTCAACAAAATATAAACATGAGGATGATGACAATGATACAAGAATTCAATAAAACAAGTTCAAGAATTAATTTATCCGGGAACTAACAACGTCCAAATTGTCAACATAATACTGCTTTGTAAAGTAAAATTTAAGAATGCTCAGAAGAATATTTCCATGAAAAGATACTAGATAAAGCGCAAATATCAAAGATATTCCACTAATTTCATGGAGTATAAAAGCCACAACTTTAACCAACTGAGTATAATAAAGAATGGAATAACAAAAGAATTCACCAAGCATGCGATAGACCGCACAGACAGGTTATTCCAATAGAAAAATAAATAATGGATCCAGGTCATGCGTAAACGCACCGACATGATATTCCGACAGAATAATAAATAATGGAACCAGGTCCGGCGTAAACGCACCGACAGGATATTCCAACAGAATAATAAAGACGGAACCAGGTCCGGCGTAAAACGCACAGACAGGATATTCCAACAGAATAATAAAGACGGAACCAGGTCCGGCGTAAAACGCACAGACAGGATATTCCAACAGAATAATAAAGACGGAACCAGGTCCAACGTAAAACGCACAGACAGGATATTCTGACAGAATAATAAAGAACGAAATATTAGACGAATTTCACCATGTGTGCGGTACTTCGCATGAACAGGTTATTCCAACAGAATAATAAGGAATGGAATAACAGAAGTTCTCTTCATGAATACGAAAGAAATAATATTCCTTACCTTAAGAAGAAGAGTACTGGATATAGGAGTAGGGAAGTAGCATAATACTTTTCTTTTTTCTCTCTATAATTTCTCTCTCTAGAGTTTTAGTGAATTCGTAAGAAATAATGAAGGAATAAGCTTCTATTATAAAAGAATGGACTGCTGTTGTACGAATATGGCCTGATAAAATGAATATTCACTGACCAATCGAATATTATACAACAACTTACGTACTTTGTAAAATTTATAAATATTACCCACAACTATAACATTATATCAAATTAATTCCATAATATTTAAAAATGATATTTATAGAAAACTCATCTTTATTAAAAAAAATATTGGGGTCTTACATAGGCGCTTGAAAATGGCCTGGGTTGAGCGCCTAGGCGCTCATGTGCGGCTAAAGAAGGATTTTTCTACTGCGAAGTGGGTTTTTGAAGCCAAAAAGGAATCTAAATGAGGGGGGAGACCAATACAAATAGGAGAAGACTTTAGAAAAGACGTATCACTTAATTTTTCAAGAGATATGCAGAGAGGACAACGAAGAAAAACACGAAGGAGAATTGCAAGGGCTGAATATCAGAAAGAGTATTGGAACAAATTCAGAGTTTCTTCTTCTCTTCTCTAGTTTTATCTTTTGTAATTACTTGAGATGTTTGGATTATTAATCTGGATGATGTTTTTCTTTATTATTATTATGAACTAAATTTTCATTAAGATTGCAATGGAACTTGGTATGTAGTTTAAATTGAACCTTCCTATTGAATGAAAGTTGGTTTTTATTGAATTGTTTATTATATCTTTTGCTTATTGATTAATTGTTTGGCCAACAATTACTGTGATAATCTATATAAAATTGAAAGATGGAGTATAGATTGAGATCTGAATATGATAACATCTGTTCATATAATCTGATTAGGGTTAATATGATTAGCATGTAGGATAGGAATATACCTATGTGTCTTTTGTATCCATTGAAAGAATTTATGCGTCAAACCCTAATTAAATTGATTCACATAAGAATATAGTGAATTAATTAAATAGGGTGTTCCTTGTGATTCTGCGTCTTAAATATCGAAATTAGGAGGATTTGTTCACGTGTCTTTGAAAGAAGTGTGTGAATTTTATAAAGCATTCTTGGATAATGATTCATATTAATTAATTGATTTAAATGGGAAGTAAATTGGTTTAAATGAAATACTAAGGGAAGTTGTAATCTTGACCTGTTAAATAAGCAGTTATTCTTGTGAAATTCTGATTTTAATTATTAGTTTTGTTAAGTTTAATTTTTAAATCACAAACAATATTTCGTAGTTTAAAATAGGATTAATTGCATTCGAATTAGTAATTGATAAATATTAGTCTATTTCCTCGTGGGAACGATATCCTTGCTTGCTGAATATTATAATTGAATATGTATACTTGCGTGTTAAAGTGCTATTAAAAAATTACGCAACACGCACTATTCACGGGATACTATTCATAACAAAATTGGTTTATTTTCTATCCAAATTATTTTTGATACATGAATATCATTCTTGAATTTTACTCAATAATTAGTTATCATGTTGACAATTTAGACATTCTTAAACTTTGGATAAATTAAATTATAAATCTCTAATATTTATCCTTAATCTCACTTGATTGATTCATTATATCATTGTCATCATCCTCATGCTTATATTGTGGTGAAAGTCATCTTTGGCTCGTAGTGCATAGATGGACTGTTGATTGGTATGATTATGACCAAGAATTGTGTATTGGTATAATCATGACCTGTAATGTTACAGACAAATATTGTGGTGAAAGTCCTCTTTGGCCCGTAGTGCATAGATGGACATTTGTTCGGCATGATCATGACCACTGGTGATACTAACGAATATCCTTGGCCCGTAGTACATGAATAATTCGTTGATTTGAAATATTTATTGATTGGTGTTATAGGGATAAAATATTGATGATGGACTTTTAAATCATAGAAGATAGTAGACATCATGTTCTACTTGACTCTTCTAATGGATTGCTATTTTCGCTACAGTTGTTGATCTAAAACTTATTTTCTATTGTATTCTATCATATTTTTCACTGTTGAGGACTAAGGATAATTTATTCTGCATTATCGTAGTCCTAATATTCTTTACTGAGCTAGTCGAGCTTACCCTTATCTTTCATTGTTCTCTTCAAGAAATGAGAATATAGCTGGGACTAGTCAGGGAATGGAGTGATAGTCCAAGATGGTTGTTGTAGTAGTCCTCACTATTTTATAAAATAGTGTGATAATAAATGTAATGAGGACTTTATTTAAGTTTAGATATTGTCTACGAGATAATATTTATATTAAAACTCACAGCTTATGTTTTGTAGTATTTTACACGACAATTAATAGTTGTATAAATGAAGTTTTTATTTGAATTATATACAATGTATTTAGCGACTCAGAATGAGTTGTGTGGACCTATTTTGGGGGCGTAACAGTTGGTGTCAGAGCTTAGGGATATGATCACTGGCGGAGATCTGAGGTTAGAACTAGGAGGGGAGAGACGAGTAAAACCTTTTCTAGTATGTCCTACCTAAGCTTATTTGTTATTTAATTGGTCGATCAGATTATAGGGATAATATATGACATGTCAATTTCTTTAATTAACCCTTGTTTTGTGGCAGTATTTGAGAATGATATTTGAAAATTTTGAGATAAGCAATGGAGCACATGCAACCATTGAGACACCGCTAATCAATAATTAGGATAATGTGCATCAAGAAGGCAACGCTCTTCCTGTAAACAACAACAACGACGAAATGATGAACGATGGGATACTTAGGAGCTTTCTATAATTCATACAACACCAAATGAGAGGGAATCTTGTTCAAATACAGGTGGAAACAATGGTAACTCACAGCTGGTCACTGCTAAGCAATTCAAGGAGTTGGGACAGCCTGAGTTTTTGGGAAAGCCAGAGCCACTTAAGACAGAGGCATAGATTATGCAGATCACCAAGATATTTGATGTCTTAGGATGCACAGAAGAGCAAAAGGTTCCATTCGTCACCTTTATGTTGCGTGGGGAGACAGATTACTGGTGGAAATCTGTAAAGTGTACTCATCTGTCCGCACTTAAGATGTCTTGGAAAAAGTTCCAGGAATTGTTCAACGACATGTATTTTCCAGAAATTATTCGTCACATGAAGGTGGAATTCATCAAACTAGAACAAAACAACATGACTGTATCGCAATACTAGGTAAAGTTTGCGGAGTTATCCCAGTTTGCATCCCATTTGGTGGATAATGAAGAACGAATGACACGAATGTTTCTACGAGGTTTGAAGCCTGAAATTCGTCAATACCTCATTTCTCACAAACTTTGTTTGTATTCAGATGTTGTGAATAGGGCTAAGTTATTGGAGCGCAATAATGAGTCAGCTCAACCAAAAGATAACAACCGACAACATAATAATTATCATACCATTGGCAACAGTCATCGAATCAGTGATAACAAACATAGAGAAAATTATCTTGCCATAAATGTAACCACTTTTGTGGTAATCATGGCCAAGATAATAGAAGAAATGAGTCAAGTGGAAATTTTAAAAAGAAAAGTGTGACGCCCCCAAAATAGGTATACACAACTCATTCTGAGTCTCCAAATACATGGTACATAACTCAAATAAAACTTCATTTATACAAATGTTAAATTTCGTGCAGACTACGACAAAATATAAGTTGTGAGTTTTAATACGAATATTGTCTCCTAGACAATATCCAAACTCAAAATAAGTCCTCATTACAATTATTATCACACTATTTTATAGAATAGTGAGGACTGCTATAGCAACCAGCTTGGACCATCACTCCATTCTCCGACTAGTCCCAGCTATATTCTCATTTTCTGAATAGAACAATAAAAGAAAAGGGTGGGCTCAACTAGCCTAGTAAAGAATATTATGACTAAGATAATGTAGAATAAATTATCCTTAACCTTCAACAGTATAACAACTGATAAAATACAATAGATAACAAGTTTAACTGCAGCGGAATAAGCAATCCATCAGAAGAGTCAAGTAGAGCATAATATCTACTATCTTCTATGATTTAAAAGTTTATCATCAATTTTATTGCTGAGACTCATCTCAATAAATAATTCACATCATTGAATTATCCATGCACTACTAGCCAATGATATTCATTATTATCACATCCACGAATCATCCATGCACTACGGGCCAATGATATTTGTTATTATCACCAATGGTCATGATCATGCCAAACAACAATTCATCTTTGCACCCTTGGCCAAAGAGAACCCATGGCCATGATCATAACAACAACTGTCCATCAATACACTATGGGCCAATAAGGACTTTTATCACATCATTTGTAAATTTATAAGTCATGATTATACCGATACATAATTTCTGGTCATAATCATACCAATCAACAGTCCATCTATGCACTACGGGCCAAAGATGACTTTCATCACAATATAAACATGAGGATGATGACAATGATATAAGAATTCAATCAAACGAAATCAAAGATAAATATTAATGACTTTAAATTTATCCAGAGTTTAAAAATGTCCAAATTGTCAACATGATAACTACTTTTTGGAGTAAAATTCAAGAATTCAAGAATAATATTCATGTATCAAAAATAATTTGGACATAAAAGAAATTAATTTTTGTCATTAATAGTACCCCGGGTGAATAGTATCCGAGTGAATAGTATCCCGTGAATAGTACTTTATGAATAGTGTCGTACGTATGAATAGTACCGTACGTATGAATAGTACCCATGAATAGTACTCTGACATGAAAAGCTTAAAATTTAACAAGAATGTTCAGAAAAATATCCTCGTGAAACGATACTAGATGAAGCGAAAATTTCAACGATATTCTACTAATTTGAAGGAGTATAGAAGCAATACTTAACAAAATGAGTGTAGAATTCGGAATCTGAAACGAAATAATATTACTTACATACTACATAGTATGGAAGAAAATATTATTTCTTATGAATATTGAACAAAAATAATATCTCTTACAACTGTTGAACGAAAATAATATTCTTGAATATTGAACGAAAATAATATTCCTTACGAATATTGAAGAGAATAATATTCATTACGAATATTGAACAAAGATAAAATTCCTTACGAATACGAAAAATAATATCGTAAGCGAATATGAAATAAATAATACCCCTTACCTTAAAAAGGGAGCAATTTTAACAGGTATAGCGGAGATATTTTTGAAGAAAACTTTCACTATTTTTTACACTCAAAGCTTCCTTAAATTCAAAAAAAATACGCTCAATATTATAGAAGAAGAATTTTCTGATTCTGGTGTGATTTTCATTTCTAAACTAAGCATCCTATTTATAGGAGAATGACAGGATACTATTTAGATGTCAGTGAGAACTTTTATCACATCATTTATAATATTACAGGTCATTATTATACCGATACATAATTCTTGGTCATAATCATACCAATCAACAGTCCATCTAAGCGCTACGGGCCAAAGATGACTTTCATCACAATATAAACATGAGGACGATGACAATGATATAATAATTCAATCAAAAGAAATCAAGGATAAATATTAAAGACTTTAAATTTATCTAGAGTTTAAAAATATTCAAATTGTCAACATGATAACTGCTTTGTGGAGTAAAATTCAAGAATAATATTCATGTATCAAAAATAATTTGGACATAAAAGAAATTAATTTTTATCATAAATAGTATCCCGTGAATAGTGCTGTACATATAAATAGTACCGTATTTATGAATAGTGCCGTACGTATAAATAGTACCCATGAATAGTACTCCGGCATGAAAAGCTTAAAATTTAACAAGAATATTCAGAAAAATATTCTCGTGAAACGATACTAGATGAAGCGTAAATTTCAAGGATATTCTACTAATTTCAAGGAGTATAAAAGCAATACTTAACAAAATAAGTTTAGAATTCGAAACTTGAAACGAAATAATATTACTTACATACTACAGAGTATGGAAGAAAATATTATTTCTAAAGAATATTGAACAAAAATATTATCCCTTACAACAGTTAAACGAAAATAATATTCCAACGAATATTGAACAAAGATAATATTCCTTACGAATATTGAACGAAAATAATATTCCTTACAAATAATGAACGAAAAATAAAATTCCTTACGAATACGAGAAATAATATCGTAAGCGAATATGAAATAAATAATACCCGTTACCTCAAAAGAAGAGTAATTCTGACTGGTATAACGGAGATATTCTTGAGGAAAACTTGCACTGTTTTATACACTCAAAGCTTCCATAAACTCTAAAGAAATACGCTCAATATTATAGAAGAAGAATTCTCTGATTCTGGTGTGATTTTTATTTCTAAACTGAGCATCATATTTATAGGAGAATGGCAGGACACTATTTAAATTAGAAAATCACGGGTGCACAGAAGAATTCGGACGAAGTTCACGGGAATATTTTTTAGAAATCGCATGACATCAAATATCTTGGTGATCTGCTTAATCCACGCATCTGCCTTATGTGACAACCTGAGAATTTAGAAATTTTTTAAAAATCTTAAATGATGGATTTAAGGTCAAATGATAGACCTAGACAGAAAATGAGTGTATGCGTTTGATATTTTTGAGAAGGAATTTTGATTTCAAAATTTTGTGAAGGATTTAGGTGAATTATTCAGGATTAAGTGTATATGTGAATATGTTCTGTGTATATGGTTATGTATATGTTCAAATGTTGTTAAGGGTCAAGGGTTGACCAGTTAAATTATATCAGTGTCAAACCCCGAGTATATATTAAGAACAACACCGTTCAATTAGAAAACCCTAATAACTGATAAGAAACCCTAAAACCGGTTCTGAAACCATAATTTCAGTTTCGAGAATTCGAAATCCTAATTTAGAAATTAGAAACCCTAATCTGGGAATTTAAAAGACAATTATAATGCTTAAGTGATATTAATTATAATATTAATTAGGGTAAAGCTTAATTAATTAGCAAACCTTAATTTTAGATTTTTAAACCCTAATTGTTCTGTCAGAAACCCTAATGTAAAATTGTGGACTTAATTGCTAAATTAGCAATTTAAATCGGGATAAAATAATCTTAATTAACAAGATTGATTTATGAATGGAAAAGTTTAATTTAATTCAAGAATCCTAATTACAATTTAGAAATATTAATTTTCTATTTTTGAAAATCCTAAGGGCTAATAACCATAAATTTTAAGTCATTATATATGTATGTACATTATTGATTTTTAAAACTTTGTGTTATATAATGATTTAATATGTGACAACATATGTGAAGTGGTGCATGGATCAATAAACATATATACTATAGTTATGGGTATATACATTTATAGATTTCATTAAAAAATAAAAGCTTCGTAACCTAATTATGCATTAGGTGAGACAATTAAATAACCTAAGGGTTATGGTAATAAGGAAATGTTAGTATTTAATATGTATACTAACTTAAGTGGATAATCTTGTTATTTCAAGTGACTAATAATTTTAAATCTATTTCTTGCAAACCTAATTAGGTTATAAGCTAAAGTCACATGTATAAGTAATTAAATTTCATAAGATTGGGAATGGAAACCCTAAATAAACAATTTGGGTAACATATATTAAAATTGTTAGACTATGTTTATTACATGGCCCAAAACAATTAAGGAAGAAGCCCAAAGGAAATAAAATGCAAACCAATACTTAGCCCACTTGATTAAGGGTATTTTAGACTTTTGATTAATCAAATTTGTGTTTTAAAATAGAAGCAAATTGGGAGATATAATGGGCAAGGGGGGACCAGCCAATTAGGCCTTTTTTTGGCAAGAAGATTATGCTAATCAATGTCCATTAGTAGAAATCTTACACACAAGTACACGTGTGTTAATCTCCCATTGGTTGCAAATCTATTAAGCATCCTTAATAACATGATTAGGCTAATTGAAGAGATAAGGCGTAGTCATTTATCCATGAAACACTAAAAATATGGGGGATATAAAGTTATATCACTCATTCATTTGCTAGACATTCATTTTCTATCATTCTTCTTCTTCTATTTTTTCTCCCAAGCTAGTAGCAT
Source organism: Panax notoginseng (assembly GCA_016801055.1). Lineage (NCBI taxonomy): Eukaryota > Viridiplantae > Streptophyta > Magnoliopsida > Apiales > Araliaceae > Panax > Panax notoginseng. The sequence goes on from CM029021.1 coordinate 127,640,249, forward strand.
TCAAGAGAGAAAAGAAAGAGAGAGAGTTCGGTTTTTTTGAGAGTGAGAGAGGTGTGCTAGTTTATTTGATGCATCCTAAGTTTATTACTTACTTTGGTAAATCAAGGAAGATTGCCACTAAATCAAGGTATAACCTAATCTTCATCTTTTTCTTTTACTTTGTATTATAGCTTGAGTTTTGTTGGGGTTATGAACTAATACTCAAGATACCCTAGTTCTACATATCATCATGTATAAAACTAAGTATCTTGAGTGTTAGATCAAAGGTTTAGAGCAAGAAAATGAGCATATGTTCTGCAAGGGGTGAAACCCTTGTTTTTCTTCCACTAAATCTTGTATAACTCAAGTTTTACAACTTGAATTTGTGATCCGTCGAAGGGGGGTGCTAGATAGATGAGTTATCTAGTAAACCCAAGTAGTAGAACACATATCTAGCAAGTATTGAAGCCATGAGGACTATTTTCCCCAAAACAGTCCACATAGTATATTGAGGCTTTAAAACCCTAAAATAGCTACTGTTCCCTTTGTTCTTGAGGCTGTTTCGGTCAGTTTTAAGTCTTTTAAAAATCTGGGAAAAATCACAGAGGTACCTTAAGAAGTTATCTATGTGTAGGAAAAAGAACGAATGCGTTTCGATTTACAGGTTATGCGTAATGGCTATTTCCGTAAAGGACTCCTAAATATTAACACTCGAATTTCTCATTGTGTATAAACTGGAAAATTCCGAAATTTTTACAGTAGGTTTATATATGTTATGAGAGTATACCCTGTAAATTTCAGATTTTTCTGAGGAAAACTCGATTTATGAAAAATGAAGCAAGATCCGGGTGTTTTGGGCACTTTAAAATTAGTAAATCATTTTTTAAAATTCTAGAAAAATTTGGGGATCATTTTTGGGTCATATACTGTCCAAATCCAGAAAAGGAGAATTTTTGGAATCAGTTTGCTATTTTTCCTAAAAATAATTAAGTTATGGATAAAAAAAAATAATTAGTTAAATGATGTCTTAAATAAGAAAAATACGATTTTAATGCTTGAATACTTCTAATATATAATATTATGACTATTTTAGGGCATTTTGGTAATTTATAATAAGAAATATTATTTATGACCTTTTATGGATATTAAATAAGAGGTTTAATAAAGGGTGAACAATTAGAATAAATTGTTTATTAATCTAATAAATTATTAAAATATTATTATGATATTAATAATATTAGAATATGATATTGTTAAGTAAATAAAAATATTATGATTAAAACTTCATTAAAATATTATTAAATGGTTAATAGTATTTGATTTAAGCATTAATAAATGATTAAAATATTATTAAATGATTAATTGCATTAGATTAAAATATTAATATTAGATTAAAATATTATTACAAGATTAATAATGTTAAATTAAGTATTATTGGATGATTAAAATATTATTAAGAGGATTAATAATATTAGTAAAATATTAAAATATTATTAAGATTAGTAAGCGAATAAAGGTATTATTAGTGAACTAATAATACTAAGAGGTGAATTAAATATTATCAAGATTAATAATATTAAGTGAATTAAAGGTAGTTGTTATCTGAAAATTATTGCAAGTCTATATATATATATATATATATATATATATATATATATATATATATATATATATATATATATTGACTGATAATAAATTATTTAAGATAATTGTTAAGTATTCAGGCAGAATTTAATTAAACTTAGACTCGAGAAAAGTCCGACTAGAGCGTCGGGATGTTAGAATTGTACCGAACTCAACTCGGACTGTAATAGTTTGACTTGAGACTAGGTGTTATGTGTAGTATAGACTGATAGGGTTATGTGTTATGTGTTTAGGTTATTTTTTTTAATACTGTGATGATATTATTCTAACTTAGAAATACATATTATTAATAATAGGTCTTCAGACAAAACTTATTAAATTGCATAGCGGTAATCAACGGTTCAGGCAAGTTTTACTTAACTCTACTAAGAGTTGTTTTATTCAGATATGCTTATGGTTAATCATTGCTGATTGCCATGTTGAATTGTACTCTGTACATATTGTATGTATAAGTCAGGTATGAAAGGCTGATCACCTTTATTACCAGTTGGTCTAGATATATTTGTTCATGTTCAATACTTGTTCAGTCAAAAGTTTGTTCGTGCTAGTTCTCAATTATATTGATGAATTATAGCCAACCTATTATTCAGACTCTTTCAATCATGATATATCCTTAAATTGTATTTAAACTTGCTGGGGTAACTTTCATGCTCACCCTTGCTATATCATGATAAACATTGCAGATAAGGCGAATGCGTTCGGATACAGGAAAAAGGATAATGCCAAGTTCTGCTTGGGATAAAATATGCAGCTAGTTTGTAATAGTATAGTTTGCTAATAATGTTAGGTGTTAGATAGTTTATGAATTGTGTATAAGTTAAGGTTACTCGATTTTGGAGAATAGTGTGTAAAGTGTATTGTATAAATAATTTATGTTTATATCTTCCGCAAATAGTTATAGAATGATTGTACCAGATCCGTGGTGATTCGGGACCTAGATTTGGGGCTCTCACAGTTGGTATCAAAGCTGTTGGTTATGAACCTTAGGTATGAATACCTGAGACCAATAACCGCAGTAATTAGGATAAGATCTAACTCATATAGAGTTAGTTGGTCGGTAAGATTCAAAGACGAATCTCGGCGAGTTATAAAGATACATAGTTCCCTAACTCTGATAATAAAGTTAAACAGTAGTGATGAATAGATCGAGTCAAAAAGACTAAAAGTTCAGGGATAGGAAATCGTAAGACAAAACGATCAAGACATAGAAATAAATCTTAATATATATGATGAGATCACCCCATGATCTGATATGGTGATAGCAGAGAGAAGAATCAATCTGATGATTGAAAAGTTTACAGCAAGATTGCTGTGTGAATTGGTACAGATTCAGAAAAGGATTATGAATACGGATTAAATGAAATTCGTATTTGTTGACACTCGAAATTTCTTCTAATGTTACTAACATTGCAGGAGGACAGATTCATCTTTTAAGAGGGAACCCTGAAAGACAATCCAAATCTATATCGAATAATACCAAAAGTTCATCATTAAACCCCAGATCGTAATCTGGGAGTAACCAAATCCAACCTCGTAGATAACCCCGAGGCCTGCAGATACAATATCGGACCACACACCGGAGAAGAACGATTAATCTCGGAGATGACCCCGAGGTATCCAGTCTCAGTCCCAACCATGGGAATAGGACAAGCCAACCTCAGAGATGACCCTGAGGATAGTCAAAGTTAACAACAAGCCAACCTCAGAGATAACCCTGAGAAAATATTGCTACAACTGTGCGAAAATCGGAGATAACCTCGGGAGGGGCAAAATGGTCATTTTGCCAACTCAACTTTAACTCACATCAAATCCACTCATCTCAACTCAAATTACTTCAAAGGAAGTCCCACAAGAGCGATATCTTAACTTCCGAGCGCAAACTATGCAAAACGGCTCAACGGATTGCCTGACGGATGTCCGGGAATGCCATTTCGGTAATGGACCCATCTTCCTGGAATCAAAAAAAGGTCAAATCATATGTCATTGTGTAGCTCTTGGAAAGAGCTTTCCGGAATGATATGACACGCTTCCATCGGACTCCCGGATTGAAAGTTATGAGCGACCGAGCGAACAACCCGTACGTACTTCGACACGACGGGACCCACACTGCCCAGGGCACCCCGGGCAGCCGCAGGAACACCTGCTACTAGGTGCCACAGGTACACCTGCTACTAGGTGCCGCAGGTACACCTGCGGCTCCCCCCTTTATAAATATGGGGCTTGGGGTGCTGATTTTCTAAGAGAAAAAAGACGGGGAAACCCTACAGATTTCGCTCTACACTTGCCATACAGTGTATTTTCCTACTTTAAACACCTGTGAGCTCATATACAACCCTCTTTTGTACCTACAAAAGTCTGTGCTTACTCCCTCTAAAGATATAGAAGTCTTCTTTGGCAGCCCACTGTAAGTCTTCTCACACACTTTAGAGTCTTTCTCTTCATTTTTGCACACACCCTTCTACACGTTGAGAGTCGTGTTACTTGCTTTTGCCCGGACTTCGATCTGTGGTTTCATTTCAGTCTATATATATATATATATATATATATATCTTATATATATATTTACATATATATTGACTAACATTACCGAGTTATGCCTCGGTTGAGCCTAGACTTCGGTCTGGAGCGTTTATTTGCTTTTCTATATATATATATTTTTATATATATGAACTGTGTATCGAACTTTGTTCGATTGAGCCTAGACTTCGGTCTGGAACGTTTATTGCTTTATATATATATATATATATATATATATATATATATTAACTGTGTGTCGGACTTTGTTCGATGAGCCTAAACTTCGGTTTGGTGCGTTTAATTACTTTTTTATATATATATACTTATATATATAAACTGTGGTCGAACTCTGTTCGCTGAGCCTGAATTTTACATCTGGTGCGTTTACTCGCTTTTATATATATATATATATATATATATATATATATATATATATATATATATATATATATATATATATATACACTTATATATATGAACTGCTATCGAACTCTGTTCGGTGAGCCTGGATTTTATATCCGGTGCGTTTACATGCTTATATATATATATATATATATATATATATATATATATATATATATATATATATTTACATTTCGTCCCACCTGGAGCTTACTTCGTGGTGGTTGACCGTTTTTACAACTTTCTGTACATTTCGTCCCGCCTGGAGTTTCCTCCGTGGCGGTTGATAGCTTTTACTAGCTTTATTTACATTTCTGATCCCCCATGGAGGTTCTTCGTGGTTGGTGATCATGTCTGTATATATATATTTACGACTTTTATATATATACCTGCTTACTGCTTTCATATAAATTGCGGTATCATGTGAGCCTAGGAATCATGTGATCACAGATTCATCCCATTGGATCTAGATTCGGTTCCCGTGATGGTTATTTTCAGCTGTAAGCAGCTTGTAAATTATTCTGCGTTGTCTAAATTTCCTCAGATGGTTTCCATACCAATGAGGAAGTCGGCATTATTTTGTACATTATTTTCGTACGGATGCTTCGCAGCCGTCAAATAAAATCAACCAAGCCGCACATTTAATAAAATGGGAGTGCAAAAAGGCCTCAATTACTATTGAGCGACAGGGTTTGAAAAACCTCTTTTATAAAACATCACTTCCATATCTTGCTAAAATTGAATTTTTACATAAATTCAAACCTTGCGTATATAGGTGCGAACGAGGCCTCGTACCACTTTCAAATAACAGCACATTGACTCACACACACACACACACATTCAGATAATAGTTTCTTGGAAAGAGACGGTCACCGTGGTAACACGGATGTCGAGGGGTGTCTAACACCTTCCCCCCGCATGACCAAGTCCCCGAACCCTAAATGAATCTCGGTTTCACCGACCCGTATAGCAGTGTCACATCACTGGGTCAATGTGCAAACCTTTTCTCGGTTGTGTTGGTACAACCATTTAAAAAACCAACTGGCGACTCTTAACAGTCTATCGTCGACATTATACATGTTGGACCTTTTTCACTTGTTTTTTCAAACAAATCTCACCTAAAATGAGAACACCGAAGAACAAGTAACGGAAAGAGACATCTAAAAATCCCGACGTCGACATGTGGCGACTCTGCTGGGGACACCAGTAAGAGGACTTAAGCCGCTATTATAATTTTTTCAAAACTGTTATCTGCTTGTGTGTGGATGTTGCATTTACATTGAATGAATGTGTATGAATGCATGTCTTGTTTATTTAGTGCCTCGCACTATAAACTGCATGTGATGTTAGTGCCTCGCACTATAAACTGCTCATGATATTAGTGCTTCTCACATGTCATCATTTCATGCGGTGAGACGCGATGTATTTGATTACTGGACTCGTGAGAAGCCTGATTCTCCGAGGCTCAGGAAAGGCACCACCCAAATTTGCTTCAGTTGAAAGACCGGATTAACTTCCCGTCAAGTAGATTGTGATGATTTGGGAACCTTCAAGCCAAAAAGTCGCGAGAGTAACCTAAGATAGGTCAGCCTCTGATAAACCCAAAACGGAGGAAAGTCTCTTCATGCTCTCATTTCATATTACACAATTTCATGACATATCTATCTCCATGTAATGAGAAATATGAAGGAATGTGTACACATATACATACATGCTACAAACAGCTGACATCCGTTTTTGCAGGATAAAATTCCTAAAATGGACATATCACATAGCATGATTAATTTCCATTCCCTAAGGACTAAACTATGCAAGTCTTTCGCAGGGAGTCAATCGGGCCTACTACCCGTTCAAAGTCCAAAAAGGCAACAGACCTATAGTCAATCATGTCGTCATCCGACCAGACTGAACTTAATCCAGTTTCTCGCAAGGAATTTGATGGATTAAGCAAACAAATTACAGATTTGGCTGTTCTACTTAAAGAATTGCACCAGTCTAATCAGGGTCTCAAAATACCCGTACATGCTGAATCCTCCATACAAAGAGGGAATCCGGTCATTACCATACCTGAATTGCAGTTGGATATGACCAACAAAATTCATGATGCTACCCATCCCACTGGAGATCCAGACACTGGTGACATCAAAAAGAAAGTCCTCCAAATGGAAGAGACCATTCGGTCAATCAAAGGGACTGGAAATTATGGAGTGTCACCTATTCAGATCTCTGTATATTCCCAGGGGCTCGATACCCTACCAAATTCAAAGTCCCAGAGTTTGAAAAGTACAATGGGGCAGGCGATCCCTATACGCACCTCAAAGTGTACATTGGCAAACTGGGGTCTTATGCTGAAGATGAAAGCCTCAGAATGCAAATTTTTCAAAAGAGTCTCACTGAAGAGGCTAAAGCCTGCTATGCTCGACTTGACAATGCCAGAATACACAATTAGGAAGAATTGACCCATGCCTTTCTGAATCAGTACAGTTTTCAGTCACAAATGGCGCCGGATCGATATCAAGTGACTAAAGTGAAAAAGCAAAGTACTGAATCTTTTCGAGAATATGCCCAAAGGTGGAGACATCTAGCAGCGCAAGTCATTCCATCAATGACAGAAACTGAGATGGTAATGACGTTTATTGACATCCAAGAGGCTCCATACTACGAGAGGATCCTAGCAGGCATAGGAAAGCCATTCTCAGAAATGATCAAACACGACGAAATGGCTGAGATGGGCCTGAAGGCAGGCAAGATTAATGACTTCACTGCCTTGGAAGCAGTCGCCAAGCATATACAGACTGATAAATATGTAAGCGAACACAAGAATGTACCCGATAAAGGCATTAAAGATGTATCCCTTGTTGTACAGGGGCAAGCTAGGAGACCAACATACAGTCCCCCCATTTGGAAAATGCAAGACAATCTGCCATCTCAACAACAGGCCGCATTCAACCAATGCCAGGATAGAAAAAGAAAATTTGAAAGATCGAAAAATCGAGTGTTCACTCCACTAGGCGATTCCCTTGAAAATGTATTGGCTATGTTAATGGATCATAAGGCAATTACTGAACTGGCTCCACTTCTGGAACCAGGGAGCAAAAGATACAATCCAAGCTAGAGATGTGCTTACCACTCAGGGTCTCCCGGACACGATATACAGGATTGTTGGTCCTTAAAACATAAGATTCAAAATCTGATCGAAAGTGGCAGTATTGTGATCCAACAACCTGACCAACAAAATGTCAACACCAACCTTCTATTGCGACATGATACGGAAGAAGTAAACATGATCGGGTCAGGAAGCTCTGAAATGTATCCAATTCGTAAGTACATACGAAGGATAAAGGAATACCCCCAAAGGCACATAACAAATGTCCTAGAATGGGAAAACTCGGAGGAGGGTATGCTAGTAATACAAAAATTGGATGCGATCCAGAATCAAGTAAACCTGCTGGCTAGGCTGATAGTGCGCCAAAATCAGGAAACAAAGCAATTTTTCACTCAACTATCAGAAAGCCAAGAGAAAAAGGACTCCACGATGAGCCAGCTAAATGAAGAAGATCAAAGCATGCTGAAAATACAAGAAAAAAGGGATGATAAAATTGCTAGAAGATCTTGCCAGTGGAAGAATCGATCGAGGGAATGCGAATTCTCAAAGATTAAAGATCAAACAACCTCCAAAGGAGTCTAAAAATTCACCCCTCTGAGCAAATCCAATGAAGAAATGCTACACTTTCTGATAAGCGAAGGAAGGATTACTGAGTTGCTGCCTCCTATAAAGCCCAAGATAAAGAGTTATGACTCCACCAAGATATGTCTCTACCATTCTAACTCACTTGGACATACGACTGAAGAATGCTGGTCTTTGCGACATAAAATCCAAGATCTCATTGAAAATGGAGAGCTGGATATAGAATTTCCCATGACCAAAAAAGGCGAAAAGGAAATAAAAAGCTTAAGATGTCCATTCGAGACAGGCAGTTCAAATGAGGTGAAGGCTATGAGCGATAATTCTGCTAGCACACAAGGTGGACTGATTCTAATGCAAGAAATGGCAGAAGAGAGAAAGGCATCCCCAAAGGAGATTCCCCCGCCAACATCAAACGTCCTATGGTTCCAGGATATCAACCATGTTCCTGATTTTATCACCTTGGATGATGCAGAGGAAATATTAATCCTTTCCAAGGAAGAAAAAACCAAAAAGAAAAGTTCTTTGCAAGAAATGCAACAACAGTTCGAGGGAGATTTCATGGTTGAATCCTTTGAAACCCATGAAGAAGGAATAAATGAAGTAAAAGGTGGTGAGATTGTCGGGGAATCTAACCCATTAAAGAATTCAGAGTTTATCCCTTTTTGCGATGTGTCCATTTCAAGCGTCCCTGAGGAGTGTACTGAATCAGGAAGCGATCAAGTTATGGCCTCAAGCGAAGACATTCAGAATCAAGGGGTAACCTCTATCACGAGCCCTAAAGGCAACATAACCACTGACAACTGGACTATCAGGCCTCAACTAGCTAAGAAGATGTAGATCCAGGGGATAAAGTTGCGAGTTCCAGAAAATGTTGGAACGGTATCACTTTCTTCGTAGTATGCCTTTTATTTCCATGCATGTAAATAAATAAACAAAACAAAAAACATTTCTACACTCTTCTCACCACTTACCCTTTTGAACCTTTTTAAACCAACGCCTGAACTACGAAAGACCTGATCTCCTCTTCAGTAGGAGTACGTAGGCAGCCATCAATGGTGCGGTCAAACCAAATAAAAACCCAAATAAACACTTCTTAAACAGATACCCCCAGACTATGATGACCCAGACGTAATGGTCACTATTCGGGAGAAGGAGGTTGATGATAGCCCCTTCATCACTGCAGTCCACCAAGACTTTGCCCTCGACAATTGGAGCACCACTCCTTGCATTTGCCGACGAGGGTAAAAAGGGAAGAAACTCTCTCTGCCTTGTAGATAGCAATAACTGCTTACGTTTTCTGTACAGTATTAGCAGTTACTTTTGTCATTACATGCTAATACTTTGTGTGATTAAACAGTGTCATATATTAAGTGAAAGCATATTTTGTTTCAGGACTCTGAACTTGGATGCGCCTGTGCTTGCTGATGAGGTGCCTTTTCTCCACAAGGACTGTAACTTTGATGTAAAGTTGGACTCAGATTTGATGGAAATACAAGAGGACTATGAGGTACCTCAGGAGATCAAAGAATGGGTCGAAGACAAACCCAAGCGAAATCTTGATCAAACCACCTCTTTTAAACCACAGAACCTTAGAAAACCCCAAACAAATCCAGATTGGGATGGACCTCACTCCAAACCAAAGGAATGACATGGTTACTCTATTGACCCTATTCCAGGATGTGTTTGCATGGTCTCACGAAGACATTGTTTGTTTTCCACGGACATTGTCATTCATCGCGTTCCTATCAAAGAGGGATTTAAGCCAGTCAGACAGAAGCTCAGGTGATTAAAACCTGAGTGGAGTCTAAAAGTTAAAGAAGAAATTGCGAAACAATTTCAAGCCAGCATAACATGATGTCAACATACCCTGAATGGGTATCCAACATAGTCCCCGTGCCGAAACCGGGAAGGGAGGTGCGAGTTTATGTGGATTACAAAGATTTGAATAAAGCTTGTCTCAAAGAGAGCTTTCACGTGCCGTTCATCCACATACTCATTGATAATACAGCTCGATACGACATGTACTCCTTTGCTGATTGCTTCGCGTGGTACCATTAAATCATGGTTGCTGAAGATGATCGTGAGAAAACTTCATCATGCCTTGGGGAATCTTTTGCTACAAACGATTGTCATTCGGCCTCATCAATGCCGGAGCTACCTATTAGTGAGCCATAGGACTCTTTTCCACGATCTAATGCATAAAAAAAATAATAATAAAAAAAAAGAAAAGAAAAAAGAAAAAGAAAAAGCTCTTCAACAGGTTCTACAGTTGCTGCCTTACCATCGGCATGTTCTACAGATGGTTTTGGAGTTCGAAAAAATCTCCTTTCTACACATTCCTCGTAATAGGAATAACTTTGCGGATGCGCTACCAACCTTGGCCTCCTTGATCAGCATACATGACAAAGAAGACATGCCAACTCTCACGTTTGCGTAACATAGAGCTCCAGCCTATGGGAATTCCATTGAAAATTATCGGATGACCTACCTCCCATCCAGTAACCTTGGTATCAACACATCAAGAAGTACTTACGAGATGGATCTACACCCACTGAGGCGAGCCCGACTGAGAAAAGGTAGATCCATTAACTTGCTATAAAATTCTACCTGAGCGAACATGCACTCTACAAAGGAGATGCAATACAAGGTATCCTCAGATGTTTGGAAGAGGACCAAGCTAAGAGGCTATGGATGAAATCCATGGGAAAGTATGTGGCCTACATATGAGCGACCCTCTACTTGTAAAGAAGATCCTACTACAGAAAAGTCCGACTACGGCAGTTCAAACAACACGATTTGGTTTTGAATAAAATTGTTGACAACTAAGCTCAGTCTAAAGGAAAATTCTCCCCGAGCAGGGAAGACCCGTTTATTGTCAAGGAGGCATTGACAGGAGGCACTTTCAGATTACATGAAATAGACGGCGATGAATTTTCGTAACTCATCAATTCGGACACCGTGAAACGGTACTATGTCTGAGGTTACCATCAAGCGAACATCTTGGTTTTCGATCATCAAATCATCAGTCATTCCGGTTCTTTAACCCCTCACTACATACAACCCTTTTTCACATCCATTTGCCCCATCAGGGACAAACACTTTCTAACCAGCAGCCTGGTTTTCGGATCGCTCTATTCGTTTATCAACTTGGTTTTGAACCCTTACTCAACTTCGGTTATCCCATCAGGGAAAAGGCTTTTCACACCTGTGGTTTATCCTATCCATGGGATTAAACTTTTCACCTGTAATCCGCCCTATATAGGGGCGAACGACGTCGACCTGATCTTCGCAATACACGGGAGTACGTAGACAGCCATCGTTATGGTCCGATTTCACCATAGAAAAATAAAAACGAACACACTTCTATCCATAACCACATACAGAAACAAGTCCCAAGACACCAAGGATGGTAGGGAATACATACAGATCGATGATCTATTCTGAAAATCCAGAGACATCTCATTGTCCATCCATCAAGGAGGAGTTCAGAATACATCCAGATCACAAAGTCTTGGAGAAACAAGCGAATATCAAGCAAGTAGCAAGGCACAACTAAAAGGGAAGTGAATCAACATATATTTCCCTGCCATATATAATGCTGTTTGATATATACAATGTGTACTGTACATGACAAAATGGCTAAGCTAGTCTGTGCAGGAAAATACAAGCCCATCTACAAATCAGTGTATATGCGGGCTATCAAGTCAAACATGGATTCCCTCTCATAAGAAGGAGGTAACGATGTAATCTCCTGCCAAAGGGTCTCTACACGAGCCAACAAATCCACCGCCAACTACATGCGATATTTCGGGTAGATATAGCGCTATCCCACTCAACAATCACTACATCTATGGATGATCTGGCCTCATCCTGCTCAACAACAGTATCCTTATGAGTTAGAGCATCATCTCTCTCAACTAGAGCGACATCTCTACCATAAAGTGCTATCAACATTAAAGCCCACATTCTCTACCTGTTCACCATATGGTACAGAGGTAAAAGCTTCTCGCGATCTCGACATCTTATCAGCCCATCTGTCAAAGCAACTACCCCAGACAACAAGCAAGGCTGTGGCAATTTCAAAATTGGCGACAACCGTATATTGGATCCCTAACGACAAGATTGGGGGCAATCTCGGAAGTAGCGACAACTCAACACTGGGGCATTTATCAACCATCCTAAAGTTAAAAATGCACCAGTCAGCGCCATCATCATGGTTCATCATCATCTCAATGGCGATTCAAATATTATTCAATCGCGACTTAGTCAACAAAGAGAGTTTCTCATATAAATCCCTAGTAAGAACATGCGGAAGGACTGGGGCATTTTGCGATTCCAAGGAATGGAAGAAGTTTAGGGCGAGATGAAACCTCTCATCAAAAGAAGGGGAGCATTCTTAAGAAAGAAGGTCAACGACGAAAGGTCTAGCGAATGAAATCTACACCATCAACGTGCGTTAAGTCCTCATCAGTTGAGGCCTCTACACCAAAGTTCCAATCTAGATGGCGAAATAGCGAGCTGCACCTTCCAGGGATTTCAGCAGCATTCAAGTCATCAGTTCAGCCGGGTTGCGAATCAAACGCTCAAGGAAATGGGGCACCTGCCCCCCAACAGCGAAAGGAAATTCCAGTCACCCCAAAAAGGGTGAGCGGAACATCAGGCGAAATCTAATGAAGTAATCCGTGGAATATTACTTCAGCGAAGGTATCAGAAGATCTGGTATTCTAAACCATTAGCATCAATTCAGTGTAACATCAAGCTTGTCCAGCGATGAATGCTTCGTATACCACCGTTTGAGTGGGAGCCGAAACAGTTTGGCGATCAGCAGGGTAGGCACTGTTGCAACTACCAGCGAATATGTCGGGAGGGTCTGGTGATTTTCAGAACATCATCCCCATCAGAGATGTGGAAAACATCTCAACTTATCTTCATCAAATAAGCATCAGCGATTAAATGCCAAACCATTGGAGTCAACACCAGCATATGCATCAGCGATGATCGGTAAAGGTAAAGCGATTAGCGAATACATTTTAACATTCATCATAACATTCATTACATTGCGATTTGTGATTTTGCGATATGCGATGCGATATGCAAAATGTGATGTGCGATTTACGATGTGCGAATTGCGAAGTGCGATTTGGCCAAATGCGAAAAGTGAAGTGCGAAATGCGATGTGCGATTTATGAACTACGCTTTGCGAAAACATTTTCATGTTCATCATAAACATTCACTACATTGCGATTTGCATCATTGAAAATACCTTGTCATGTTTCAAGTGTCTACTAATCTTTATCATGTCCATTCCATTGCATTGCATGAACATGATAAAGTGGGCCATCTGTAGACACTCGAAATTTTCTTCTACTGTTACTAACATTGCAGGAGGACAGATTCGTCTTTTAAGAGGGAACCCTGAAAGACAATCCAAATCCATATCGAATAATACCAAAAGTTCATCATCGAACCCCGGATCGTAATCTGGGAGTAACCAAATCCAACCTCGTAGATAACCCCGAGGCCTGTAGATACAATATCGGACCATACACCGGAGAAGACCGATTAATCTCGGAGATGACCCCGAGGTATCCAGTCTCAGTCCCAACCATGGGAATAGGACAAGCCAACATTAGAGATGACCCTGAGGATAGTCAAAGTCAACAGCAAGCCAACCTCAAAGATAACCCTGAGAAAATAATGCTACAACTGTGCAAAAATCGAAGATAACCCAGGAGGGGCAAAATGGTTATTTTGCCAACTCAACTTCAACTCATATCAAATCAACTCATCTCAACTTAAATTACTTCAAAGGAAGTCCCACAAGAGCGATATCTTAACTTCCGAGCGCAAACTACGCAAAACGGCTCAACGGATTGCCTGACGGACGCCCGGGAATGCCATTTCGGTCATGGACCCATCTTCCTGGAATAAAAAAAGGTCAAATCATATGTCATTGTGTAGCTCTTGGAAAGAGCTTTCCGGAATGATATGGCACGCTTCCATCGGACTCCCGGATTGAAAGTTATGAGCGACCGAGCGAACAGCGCGTACGTACTTCGACACGGTGGGACCCACACTGCCCAGGGCACCCCGGGCAGCCGCAGGTACACCTGCAACTAGGTGCCGTAGGTAGACATGCGGCTCCCCCCCTCTATAAATATGGGGCTTGGGGTGCTGATTTTCTAAGAGAAAAATGACGGGGAAACCCTGCAGAATTCGCTCTACACTTGACATACAGTGTATTTTTCCACTTTAAACACCTGTGAGCTCATATACAGCCCTCTTTTGTACCTACAAAAGTCTGTGTTTACTCCATCTAAAGATATAGAAGTCTTCTTTGGCAGCCCACTGTAAGCCTTCTCGCACACTTTAGAGTCTTTCTCTTTATTTTTGCACACACCCTTCTACACGTTGAGAGTCGTGTTGCTTGCTTTTGCCCGGACTTCGGTCCGTGGTTTCATTTCAGTCTATATATATATATATATATATATATATTGACTAACATTACCGAGTTATGCCTCGGTTGAGCCTAGACTTCGGTCTGGAGCGTTTATTTGCTTTTCTATATATATATATTATATATATATATATATATATATATATATATATATATATTATATTTATATATGAACTGTGTATCGAACTTTGTTCGATTGAGCCTAGACTTCGGTCTGGAGCGTTTATTGCTTTAATATATATATATATACTTATATATATATATATATATATTAACTGTGTCGGACTTTGTTCAATGAGCCTAAACTTCGGTTTGGTGAGTTTAATTGCTTTTATATATATATATATATATATATATATATATATATATATATATATATATATATATATATATAAACTGTGGTCGAACTCCGTTCGATAAGCCTGAATTTTACATCCGGTGCGTTTACTCGCTTTTATATATATATATATATACTTATATATATGAACTGCTATCGAACTCTGTTCGGTGAGCCTGTATTTTCTATCCGGTGCGTTTACATGCTTTTATATATATATATATATATATATATATATATATATATATATACATTTCGTCCCACCTGGAGTTTACTTCGTGGTGGTTGACCGTTTTTACAGCTTTTTGTACATATCGTCCCGCTTGGAGTTTCCTCCGTGGTGGTTGATAGCTTTTACCAGCTTTATTTACATTTCTGATCCCCCATGGAGGTTCTTCGTGGTTGGTGATCATGTCTGTATATATATATATTTACGGCTTTTATATATATACTTGCTTACTGCTTTCATACAAATTGCGGTATCATGTGAGCCTAGGAATCATGTGATCACAGATTCATCCCATTGGATCTAGATTCGGTTACTATGATGGACATTTTCAGCTGTAAGCAGCTTGTAAATTATTCTGCGGTGTCTGAATTTCCTCAGATGGTTTCTATACCCATGAGGAAGTCGGCATTATTTTGTACATTATTTTCATACGGATGCTTCGCAGCCGTCAAATAAAATCAACCAAGCCGCGCATTTAATAAAATGGGAGTGCAAAAAGGCCTCAATTACTATTGAGCGACAGAGTTTGAAAAACCTCTTTTATAAAACATCACTGCCATATCTTGCTAAAATTGAATTTTTACATAAATTCAAACCTTGCGTATATAGGTGCGAACGAGGCCTCGTACCACTTTCAAATAACAGCACATTGACTCATACACACACACACACACACATTCAGATAATAGTTTCTTGGAACGAGGCGGTCACCGTGGATCCTAAATGAATCTCGGTTTCACCGACCCGTATAGCAGTGTCACATCACTGGGTCAATATGCAAACCTTTTTTCGGTTGTGTTGGTACAACCATTTAAAAAACCAACTGGCGACTCTTAACAGTCTATCGTCAACATTATACATGTCAGACCTTTTTCACTTGTTTTTTCAAACAAATCTCACCTAAAATGAGAACACCAATGAACAAGTAACGGAAAAGGACATCAAAAAATTCTGACGTCGACAGTATTGAGAAGGGAGTTAAGATTAGGTGAGGATTTTAATTGAGGACTCATGTCGACAGCTGAGTTGTATGATTCCTTGTATGGGCGGGGAATTGTACTTTGTGTAAAAACCACTTAGTTTTTGGCACTGATAATCATTGAAATGTTTGTGTCACGCTATTTGCTATATGCATGTTAAGAGGGTGATTCCTTTCTCATGTGTATAACAAATAGATAGGTCATAGGTAGAGAATATAGGGTTAAATACTAGTTCTTAAAACTCATACTTATGTGACATTCTTGACTCATAGTTATATGAAATGTTTATGAACCCCTCAGCGAATGGACGCCAAAGGTCTGACTAGGGTAAGTTCTTAAACTCATATGATTGTGGCAAGTTTATGAACTCATAAGTGTGGTTTGACGAACTGGGTATAGTTGTGTGTGAATGGAGAATTGAGGATTATAGGAATAGATATATTGTTAAGCAAATGATTATTAGTGGAGACATAAATTTTCTAGAATTCCTAGCTATGCTAGACTTCGAAATTTTGACATCAAGCTAAATACGCACTATGTGCTTTTTTTAAAAAAAATGTAGACTCGTAATCATTTCTGAAACGGTTTAAAGTACAGTCTATGCTACTTATTTCGGCTAGATGCAAATGATTTGAAATATCAAAATATATTTTATTTATCACTTATGTACCATGTAACCTGGTGCAAAGATGATAAAAAGGTGATGGAGTTGTAAATACAGGAATACTTAGTGTGAATTTGATCTAAAATCATTATTCCACTATTGTATGATGTGCTATGACGAAGTCATAAAATAACGGCATCCTCAAACGGACTGTTAATACAGTACGACATCATGACGTCATTCTCGAAAATGTTTTCAAAAAGTTTAATTTGCCAACGGAGTTTGGCTACACCTAAAAAATTCGATTGAATTGAATTATTGATATGAGTCTACGCTATTAGTTTGAGCTTGACTAATGTTTACGAAAACTCTAAGTGTTCATTGAAAGAAATTTCCCGCACCAAATTATTTTAGTGCGGAATCCTATGATAAGACTGAGGTGAACTATGTTGTTTGGATAAATAATCCAATCTAGTAGCGTAAATATTCGCTAGACATGATTAATACGTTATGGATGACGTAAGAGTACGATAGGCTAATCACCTAAAGTACTAGCAACGGTAGTTTACCTTCTTTGTAATTGTAAACCTACCAAGTAATGTAAAGTTTTGCGGTATGAATACCGTTAAAACTATGTGTTCATGGTCTATATGACCCCTCAGCAATTTAAAAACTTTTACTCTTGTGAGTGGTGTATTGGATAGCATGTGATGATGTTTGAATGGTGTAAGCTGTTTGGTGTAAGGTGTAAGGTGAATTTCGGGGACGAAATTCTTAGAAGAAGGGGTGAATGTGACAACCTAAGAATTTAGAAAATTTTTAAAAATCTTAAATGATGGATTTAAGGTCAAATGATAGACCTAGACAGAAAATGAGTGTATGCGTTTGATATTTTTGAGAAGGAATTTTGATTTCAAAATTATGTGAAGGATTTAGGTGAATTATTCAGGATTAAGTGTATATGTGAATATGTTCTGTGTATATGGTTATGTATATGTTCAGAATGTGGTTAAGGGTCAAGGGTTGACCAGATAAATTATATCAGTGTCAAACCCCAAGTATATATTAAGAACGACAACGTTCAGTTAGAAAACCCTAATAACTGATAAGAAACCCTAAAATCGGTTCTGAAACCATAATTTCAGTTTCGGGAATCCGAAACCCTAATTCAGAAATTAGAAACCCTAATCTGGGAATTTAAAAGACAATTATAATGCTTAAGTGATATTAATTATAATATTAATTAGGGTAAAGCTTAATTAATTAGCAAACCTTAATTTTAGATTTTTAAACCCTAATTGTTCTGTCAGAAACCCTAATGTAAAATTGTGGACTTAATTGCTAAATTAGCAATTTAAATCTGGATAAAATAATCTTAATTAACAAGATTGATTTATGAATAGAAAAGTTTAATTTAATTCGAGAATCCTAATTACAATTTAGAAATATTAATTTTCTATTTTTGAAAATCCTAAGGGCTAATAACCATAAATTTTAAGTCATTATATATGTATGTACATTATTGATTTTTAAAACTTTGTGTTATATAATGATTTAATATGTGACAACATATGTGAAGTGGTGCATGGATCAATAAACATATATACTATGGTTATGGGTATATACATTTATAGATTTCATTAAAAAATAAAAGCTTCGTAACCTTATTATGCATTAGGTGAGACAATTAAATAACCTAAGGGTTATGGTAATAAGGAAAGGTTAGTATTTAATATGTATACTAACTTAAGTGGATAATCTTGTTATTTCAAGTGACTAATAATTTTAAACCTATTTCTTGTAAACCTAATTAGGTTATAAGCTAAAGTCACATGTATAAGTAATTAAATTTCATAAGATTGGGAATGGAAACCCTAAATAAATAATTTGGGTAACATATATTAAAATTGTTAGACTATGTTTATTACATGGCCCAAAACAATTAAGGAAGAAGCCCAAAGGAAATAAAATACAAACCAATAGTTAGCCCACTTGATTAAGGGTATTTTAAACTTTTGATTAATCAAATTTGTGTTTTAAAACAAAAGCAAATTGGGAGATATAATGGGCAAGGGGGGACCGGCCAATTAGGCCTTTTTTGGCAAGAAGATTATGCTAATCAATATCCATTAGTAGAAATCTTACACACAAGTACACGTGTGTCAATCTCCCATTGGTTGCAAATCTATTAAGCATCCTTAATAACATGATTAGGCTAATTGAAGAGATAAGGTGTAGTCTTTTATCCATGGAACAATAAAAATATGGGGGATAATAGTTATATCACTCATTCATTTGCTAGACATTCATTTTCTCTCATTCTTCTTCTTCTATTTTTTCTCCCAAGCTAGTAGAATTCAAGAGAGAAAAGAAAGAGAGAGAGTTCGATTTTTTTGAGAATGAGAAAGGTGTGCTAGTTTATTTGATGCATCCTAAGTTTATTACTTACTTTGGTAAATCAAGGAAGATTGCCACTAAATCAAGGTATAACCTAATCTTCATCTTTTTCTTCTACTTTGTATTATAGCTTGAGTTTTGTTGGGGTTATGAACTAATACTCAAGATACCCTAGTTCTACATATCATCATGTATGGAACTAAGTATCTTGAGTGTTAGATCAAAGGTTTAGAGCAAGAAAATGAGCATATGTTCTCCAAAGGGTGAAACCCTTGTTTTTCTTCCACTAAATCTTGTATAACTCAAGTTTTACAACTTGGATTTGTGATCCGTCGAAGGGGGGTGCTAGATACATGAGTTATCTAGTAAACCCAAGTAGTAGAACACAAATCTAGCAAGTATTGAAGCCATGGGGACTGTTTTCCCCAAAACAGTCCACATAGTATATTGAGGCTTTAAAACCCTAAAATAGATATTGTTCCCTTTGTTCTTAAGGCTGTTTCGGTCAGTTGCAAGTCTTTTAAAAATCTGGAAAAAATCACAGAGGTGCCTTAAGAAGTTATCTATGTGTAGGAAAAAGAACGGACGCGTTTCGATTTATAGGTTATGCGTAATGGCTATTTCCGTAAAGGACTCCTAAATATTAACACTCGAATTTCTCACTCTGTGTAAACTGGAAAATTCTGAAATTTTTACAGTAGGTTTATATATGTTATGAAAGTATACCCTGACTATTTCAGATTTTTCTGAGGAAAGCTCGATTTATGAAAAATTAAGCAAGATCTGGGTGTTTTGGGCACTTTAAAATTAGTAAATCATTTTTTAAAATTCTAGAAAAACTTGGGGATCATTGTTGGGTCATATACTGTCCAAATCCAGAAAATGAGAATTTTTGGAATCAATTTCCTATTTTTTCTAAAAATGATTAAGTTATGGATAAAAAAAATAATTAGTTAAATGATGTCTTAAATAAGAAAAATATGATTTTAATGCTTGAATACTTCTAATATATAATATTATGACTATTTTAGGGCATTTTAGTAATTTATAATAGGAAATATTATTTATGACCTTTTATGGATATTAAATAAGAGGTTTAATAAAGGGTGAACAATTAGAATAAATTGTTTATTAATCTAATAAATTATTAAAATATTATTATGATATTAATAATATTAGAATATGATATTGTTAAGTAAATAAAAATATTAAGATTAAAACTTCATTAAAATATCATTAAATGGTTAATAGTATTTGATTTAAGCATTAATAAATAATTAAAATATTATTAAATGATTAATAATATTAGATTAAAATATTAATCTTAGATTAAAATATTATTAAAAGATTAATAATATTAAATTAAGTATTATTAGATGATTAAAATATTATTAAGAGGATTAATAATATTAGTAAAGTATTGAAATATTATTAAGATTAGTAAGCGAATAAAGGTATTATTAGTGAACTAATAATACTAAGAGGTGAATTAAATATTATCAAGATTAATAATATTAAGTGAATTAAAGGTAGTTGTTATCTGAAAATTATTGCAAGTCTATATATATATATATATATATATATATATATATATATATATATATATATATATATATATATATACGGTCCGTCTCTAAAGCGAACCTTAAAGAGTGAACCAAAGACGAACCGTCGTCTTTGGTGTCTATTGCGACGGTTCGATCCGTCGCCATAGCCATGTAGTCTTTGGCGACGGGTCGAACCGTCGCCATAAACACCAAAGACGACGGTTCGTCTTTAGTTCGCTTTTTAAGGTTCGCTTTAGAGATTCTCCATATATATATATATATATATATATTGACTGATAATAAATTAACTAAGATAATTGTTAAGTGTTCAGGCAGAATTTAATTAAACTTAGACTCGAGAAAAGTCCGACTAGAGCGTCGGGATGTTAGAATTGTACCGAACTCAACTCGAACTGCAATAGTTTGACTTGAGACTAGGTGTTATGTGTGGTATAGACTGATAGGGTTATGTGTTATATGTTTAGGTTACTTTTTTTAATACTGTGATGATATTATTCTAACTTAGAAATACATATTATTAATAATAGGTCTTCAGACAAAGCTTATTAAATTGCATAGCGGTAATCAACGGTTCAGGCAAGTTTTACTTAACTCTACTAAGAGTTGTTTTATTCAGATATGCTTATGGTTAATCATTGCTGATTGCCATGTGGAATTGTACTCTGTACATATTGCATGTATAAGTCAAGTATGAAAGGCTGATCACCTTCATTACCAGTTGGTCTAGATATATTTGTTCATGTTCAATACTTGTTCAGTCAAAAGTTTGTTCGTGCTAGTTTTCAATTATATTGATGTATTATAGCCAACCTATTATTCAGACTCTTTCAATCATGATATATCCTTAAATTATATTTAAACTTGCTGGGTAACTTTCATGCTCACCCTTGCTATATCATGATAAACATTGTAGATAAGGCGAATGCGTTCGGATACAGGAAAACGGATAATGCCAAGTTCTGCTTGGGATAAAATATGCAGCTAGTTTGTAATAGTATAGTTTGATAATAATGTTAGGTGTTAGATAGTTTATGAATTGTGTATAAGTTAAGGTTACTTGATTTTGGAGAATAGTGTGTAAAGTGTATTGTATAAACAATTTATGTTTATATCTTTCGCAAATAGTTATAGAATGATTGTACAAGATTCGTGGTGATTCGGGACCTGGATTTGGTTGGTATCAAAGTTGTAGGTTATGAACCTTAGGTATGAATACCTGAGACCAATAACCGCAGTGATTAGGATAAGATCTAACTCATATAGAGTTAGTTGGTCGGTAAGATTCAAAGACGAATCTCGGCGAGTTATAAAGATAAAGAGTTCCGTAACTCTGATAATAAAGTTAAACAGTAGTGATGAATAGATCGAGTCAAAAAGACTAAAAGTTCAGGGATAGGAAATCGTAAGACAAAACGATCAAGTCATAGAAATAAATCGTAATATATATGATGAGATCACCCCATGATCTGATATGGTGATAGTAGAGAGAAGAATCGATCTGATGATTAAAAAGTTTACAGCAAGATTGCTGTGTGAATTGGTACAGATTCAGAAAAGGATTATGAATACGGATTAAATGAAATTCGTATTGAGAAGGGAGTAAAGATTAGGTGGGGATTTCAATTGAGGACTCATGTCGACAGCTGAGTTGTATGATTCCTTGTATGGGCGGGGAATTGTACTTTGTGTAAAAACTACTTAGTTTCTGGCACTGATAATCATTGAAATATTTGTGTCACGCTATTTGCTATATGCATGTTAAGAGGGTGATTCCTTTCTCATGTGTATAACAAATAGATAGGTCATAGGTAGAGAATATAGGGTTAAATACTAGTTCTTAAAACTCATACTTATGTGACATTCTTGACTCATAGTTATATGAAATGTTTATGAACCCCTCGGCGAATGGACGCCAAAGGTCTGACACGGGTAAGTTATTAAACTCATATGATTGTGGCAAGTTTATGAACTCATAAGTGTGGTTTGACGAACTGGGTATAGTTGTGTGAGAATGGAGAATTGAGGATTATAGGAATAGATATATTGTTAAGCAAATGATTATTAGTGGAGACATAAGTTTTCTAGAATTCCTAGCTATGCTAGACTTCGAAATTTTGACATCAAGCTAAATACGCACTATGTGCTTTTTTTAAAAAAAATGTAGACTCGTAATCATTTCTGAAACGGTTTAAAGTACAGTCTATGCTACTTATTTCGGCTAGATGCAAATGATTTGAAATATCAAAATATATTTTATTTATCACTTATGTACCATGTAACCTGGTGCAAAGATGATAAAAAGGTGATGAAGTTGTAAATACAGGAATACTTAGTGTGAATTTGATCTAAAATCGTTATTCCACTATTGTATGATGTGCTGTGACGAAGTCATAAAATAACGGCATCCTCAAACGGACTGTTAATACAGTACGGCATCATGACGTCATTCTCGAAAATGTTTTCAAAAAGTTTAATTTGCCAACGTTGTTTGGCTACACCTAAAAAATTCGATTGAATTGAATTATTGATATGAGTCTACGCTATTAGTTTGAGCTTGACTAATGTTTACGAAAACTCTAAGTGTTCATTGAAAGAAATTTTCCGCACCAAATTATTTTGGTGCGGAATCCTATGATAAGACTGAGGTGAACTATGTTGTTTGGATAAATAATCCAATCTGGTAGCGTAAATATTCGCTAGACATGATTAATACGTTATGCATGACGTAAGAGTACGATAGGCTAATCACCTAAAGTACTAGCAACGGTAGTTTACCTTCTTTGTAATTGTAAACCTACCAAGTAATGTAAAGTTTTGCGGTATGAATACCGTTAAAACTATGTGTTCATGGTCTATATGACCCCTCAGCAATTTAAAAACTTTTACTCTTGTGAGTGGTGTATTGGGTAGCATGTGATGATGTTTGAATGGTGTAAGCTGTTTGGTGTAAGGTGTAAGGTGAATTTCGGGGACGAAATTCTTAGAAGAAGGGGTGAATGTGACAACCTAAGAATTTAGAAAATTTTTAAAAATCTTAAATGATGGATTTAAGGTCAAATGATAGACCTAGACAGAAAATGAGTGTATGCGTTTGATATTTTTGAGAAGGAATTTTGATTTCAAAATTATGTGAAGGATTTAGGTGAATTATTCAGGATTAAGTGTATATGTGAATATGTTCTGTGTATATGGTTATGTATATGTTCAGAATGTGGTTAAGGGTCAAGGGTTGACCAGATAAATTATATCAGTGTCAAACCCCAAGTATATATTAAGAACGACAACGTTCAGTTAGAAAACCCTAATAACTGATAAGAAACCCTAAAATCGGTTCTGAAACTATAATTTCAGTTTCGGGAATCCGAAACCTTAATTCAGAAATTGGAAACCCTAATCTGGGAATTTAAAAGATAATTATAATGCTTAAGTGATATTAATTATAATATTAATTAGGGTAAAGCTTAATTAATTAGCAAACTCTAATTTTATATTTTTAAACCCTAATTGTTCCATCAGAAACCCTAATGTAAAATTGTGGACTTAATTGCTAAATTAGCAATTTAAATCGGGATAAAATAATCTTAATTAACAAGATTGATTTATGAATGGGAAAGTTTAATTTAATTCGAGAATCCTAATTAAAATTTAGAAATATTAATTTTCTATTTTTGAAAACCCTAAGGGTTAATAACCGTGAATTTTAAGTCACTATATATGTATGTACATTATTGATATTTAAATCTTTGTGTTATACAGTGATTTAATATGTGACAATATATGTGAAGTGGTGCATGGATAAATAAACCTATATACTATAGTTATGGGTATATACATTTATAGATTTTATTAAAAAATGAAAGCTTCGTAACCTAATTATGCATTAGGTGAGACAATTAAATAACCTAAGGGTTATGGTAATAAGGAAATGTTAGTATTTAATATGTATACTAACTTAAGTGGATAATCTTGTTACTTCAAGTGACTAATAATTTTAAACCTATTTCTTGTAAACGTAATTAGGTTACGAGCTAAAGTCACATGTATAAGTAAATAAATTTCATAAGATTGGGAATGGAAACCCTAAATAAATAATTTGGGTAACATATATTAAAATTGTTAGACAATGTTTATTACATGGCCTAAAAAAATAAGGAAAAAGCCCAAAGGAAATAAAATGCAAACCAATACTTAGCCCACTTGATTAAGGGTATTTTAGACTTTTGATTAATCAAATTTATGTTTTAAAATAAAAGCAAATTGGAAGATATAATGGGCAAGGGGGGACCGACCAATTAGGCCTTTTTTGGCAAGAAGATTATGCTAATAAATGTCCATTAGTAGAAATCTTACACACAAGTACATGTGTGTTAATCTCCCATTGGTTGCAAATCTATTAAGCATCTTTAATCACATGATTAGGCTAATTGAAGAGATAAGGTGTAGTCTTTTATCCATGGGATAATAAAAATATGGAGGATAATAGTTATATCACTCATTCATTTGCTAGACATTCATTTTCTCTCATTCTTCTTCTTCTATTTTTCCTCCCAAGCTAGTAGCATTCAAGAGAGAAAAGAAAGAGAGAGAGAGTTCTGTTTTTGTGAGAGTGAGAGAGGTGTGCTAGTTTATTTGATGTATCCTAAGTTTATTACTTACTTTGGTAAATCAAGGAAGATTGCCACTAAATCAAGGTATAACCTAATCTTCATCTTTTTCTTCTACTTTGTATTATAGCTTGAGTTTTGTTGGTGTTATAAACTAATACTCAAGATACCCTAGTTCTACATATCATCATGTATGGAACTAAGTATCTTGAGTGTTAGGTCAAAGGTTTAGAGCAAGAAAATGAGCATATGTTCTCCAAGGGGTGAAACTCTTGTTTTTCTTCCACTAAATCTTGAATAACTCAAGTTTTACAACTTGGATTTGTGATCCGTCGAAGGGGGTGCTAGATACATGAGTTATCTAGTAAACCCAAGTGGTAGAACACAAATCTAGAAAGTATTGAAGCCATGGGGACTGTTTTCTCCAAAACAGTCTACATAGTATATTGAGGCTTTGAAACCCTAAAATAGCTACTATTCCCATTTTTCTTGAGGCTGTTTCAGCCAGTTGCAAGTCTTTTAAAAATTTGGGAAAAATCACAGAGGTACCTTAAGAAGTTATCTACGTGTAGGAAAAAGAACGGACGCGTTTCGATTTATAGGTTGTGCGTAATGGCCATTTCCGTAAAGGACTCCTAAATATTAACACTCGAATTTCCCACTGTGTATACATTGAAAAATTCAGAGATTTTTACAGTAGGTTTATATATGTTATGAGAGTATACCTTGAAAATTTTAGATTTTTCTGAGCAAAACTCGATTTATGAAAAGTGAAGCAAGATCCGAGTGTTTTGGGCACTTTAAAATTAGTAAATCATTTTCTAAAATTCTAAAAAAATTTGGGGATCATTTTTGGGTCATATACTGTCCAAATCCAGAAAATGAGAATTTTTGGAATCAGTTTGCTAATTTTCCTAAAAATGATTAAGTTATGGATAAAAAAAATAATTAGTTAAACGATGTCTTAAATAAGAAAAACGTGATTTTAATACTTGAATACTCCTAATATATAATATTATGACTATTTTAGGGCATTTTGATAATTTATAATAAGAAATATTATTTATGACCTTTTATGGATATTAAATAAGAGGTTTAATAAAGGGTGAACAATTAGAATAAATTGTTTATTAATCTAATAAATTATTAAAATATTATTATGATATTAATAATATTAGAATATGATATTGTTAAGTAAATAAAAATATTAAGATTAAAACTTCATCAAAATACTATTAAATGGTTAATAGTATTTGATTTAAGCATTAATAAATGATTAAAGTATTATTAAATGATTAATAATGTTAGATTAAAATATTAATGTTAGATTAAAATATTATTAAAAGATTAATAATATTAAATTATGTATTTTTGGATGATTAAAATATTATTAAGAGGATTAATAATATTAGTAAAGTATTGAAATATTATTAAGATTAATAATATTAAGTGAATTAAAGGTAGTTGTTATCTGAAAATTATTAGAAGTATATATATATATATATATATATATATATATATATATATATATATATATATATATATATATATATATATATATATATAGGGAAAAATGGTTGTACACAGCCTTGTTATCTTTTTGTTTACACAGTATATTAAAATGACGTCGTTTGGCTCATTTGTTTTAAAACGAAAAACACATCTCCTCTCCACTCTCCTCCCAAAACACAGATCGAAGCTCGATCTTCCCTCCCAAATCACGGATCCAGGCTCTTCCCTCCCAAATCGATCACGCATAAGGGCTCTACTCTTCTCTCCTCCCAGACACGGTTCCATTTACTCCGATTCTCTACTCTTCTCTCCACCATATTCTCCGATTCTCACTTTCTTAGGGTTTAAGTCCTTTCATTTTCGTTCACTTTCAACTCCGAATAAGAGCAATTGCTTCAATTAGGAAAAACTTTGCCCAAACTTTGCTTCAATTCAAAACTGCAAAGATGTGTTGGAGCGAGAGGCTGCCGCTGTCGTACCGACGGGTAAGCTCAATCTTCTGTATTTTCTTCACTTCTGAATATGGAGTTTGCTTTATATTTCTTCCCCTTCTGCTTTTGTCTAAATATAGTGGTATGAGATTTAGGATTTTAGTCCTAGTTGGATGCTACTTTGAATTTATTTGACAGTCATACTTTCAAATAAATATATATTGATCATTTTTATGTAAAATAGAATCATCAGGAGAAGAGAGGAATTGTAGTCTAG
Source organism: Panax notoginseng (assembly GCA_016801055.1). Taxonomy (NCBI): domain Eukaryota; kingdom Viridiplantae; phylum Streptophyta; class Magnoliopsida; order Apiales; family Araliaceae; genus Panax; species Panax notoginseng. The sequence continues at coordinate 127,667,875 of CM029021.1, forward strand.
ACTCTGGAGGTGTAAGTTGAATAAGAAGAAGAGCAGTAATTTGCAAAACAATAGAGAAAGAGGAGAGAGAAAATGGCGATGCGCGAGCTCGTTTCGGGTGGGGCAGCCTATTCCGTACCCGGTTCTTCTTCCTCTTCATATCTTCTCGGTGCTCTGGCCAACGCCCTTATAGGTTCTTCCTCCAAAACTCAGGTGTTCTTCTTCTCTCCCCTCCAAAACTCAAAATTAAGAATTGTTTGGGGTTACTCTATTGTAATTGATTTGTTTAATCAGTTCTAGCAGTGATTCTTATGCGAGTTACTCTCTGTGTTCTTTTGTGTTAGAACTTTGAAGATGATAATCGTAATTAATTTGCGTAGATTAAGAAGATAATCGTCTTTGTAGCATAATTTTTCACCCAAGCTACAAATGAGAGTTCTTACAGGTCTTTGTCGTGTTGATAATATTCTTTAACTGATAAAATTATTAAGGATAAACGAAATTATCTATAGCAGTTAAAAATTGAAAAAGAAAACTAATTTTCTCAATATCTGATATGATATCTTTTTAAGTCAATCCCGTTGCTCTTGTTGAGAATACGATCAATTATTGGTATTATTGAATACTTCATTGGATCTTTCATATTTAAGAATATGCTACAACATATTTAATCATCTCAACATATCAATAAAGATGGGGGAGAAGATGACTCTGGCAGTGATTCTAGAGGAAACTGGTGGCAATGTATTACTCTGTAATTGTCAAAATAAAAGATAGGAAGTGTATGGTATTTCTGTTTGGCTACAATTTGTATTATTATCCTGAAAGGTTTGTTGTTTGAATTATTATTTGGCAGGGGGTGTCTATTATTAAGAGCGCAACTGCAAGTAAAAGTTTGCTCCCGACTACAATGAGTCCCATAGGTGATAGGTCTTTCAAAATATTTACACCATTCGGTCCTAAACATAAAATCAAGTTTAACTTTTCAAAACTATTACGAGATATTTTCAATCTCAAATTTAATTAGATTCATTTAATTTTGAATACAATAAATCCAGTGTTTAGTAATACTATTACTTGGTAAAAAAATGATCTTATTGTGCTTTATCGCAGGAAGTCATAAAGTAGTATACGAGGAAGACTTTCTTGCATTGGTATATTGGTGAAGGTATGGATGAGATGGAATTCACTGAAGCTGAAAGCAACATGAATGATTTGGTTTCAGAGTACCGGCAGTACTAGGATGCCACAACTGACGAGGAGGGTGACTACTATAAAGAAGAAGACGATCTGGGTCAAGAGGAGTGAAGGGTTCATCAATGTTGAATTTGGGCAGTTTTGGATATGTAATATGCTGCAACTTTCGGTTGCCTCTTGCAAATCTTATCTAGTGTGGCTGTTGTTAAGCCATTATGTTGTCCTTTTCAATTTCATAAAATACATCTTGTAAACAATCATATTATGAATTTAACCATCTTTTTTTACTATATGATTCGGTTCTTCAATATTTGCCTTTTTGGTAGCAATTGCCCTATTTTGTTTTGGAAGCTGTTAATATTTACATAAGAAGCCTCGTTTTTTCTTGTGTATATTAAAATATGTTGCATGTTAGTTTGTGTTAGGTTTATGAATGTGTTAACATCTGCTAGTCATCAATTCACTACAAACACACCCTAGTTTGTTTGTTGAAGGCATATGGTGATATGGTCATAAGAATTTTTAAACAATGCTAGTTTTGTCAATTCGTATAATAGTTGTGGTATTTCTTGTCTATGCATTTTGTAGGAGAGGTGGTGACTGCTTAGTATCTAGGATTGTCCTGAGTTTTGGCCCTAGACACCATGAGAGTATTGAAATGAAATGCTATACTTATATTAAGAATAAATCAATATGATGGGCACAAGTTTGATAAATAAGCAATTCCAACAGAATGACTTGTCCATAACATTAGTGTGCTAAATCCCCACAATTCTGGGATTTCCAACATTAAACAGTTATGAGCTTTACAGCTAAATCCTGGCGGAGAGATAGGCAGTTGTGGTCATGAAGTGAAGGGGTTTGCCATAGCGGCAAAACAGTTTACAAGAAATGAGTAACATGAAACAAAAGATTACAGTGGACTAGGACTTAGTAGGGGCACTGTGATGTCTTCATGGAAATGTTTTCTCACCCCTCGATCAATCTTCTTCAGGTCAGAGTATCTCATTTCTCTTTTTTTGGCTACTACTCGAAGTGCAGCTTTAACAAGTCTCTTAGCAATTCCCTGTAGATGAAGCACAAATGGTGACTACATTTTAAAGTCATGGCCTGAAAAGAGCCTCATTAATTAGATACATCAAAGAGAATAATATGATTTATATAACTTAATTATCTCCAGAAATATATAGCACATAAACCATGTATATCCTAACTAAATGAATATTTGGTGGTTCAAACTTCAAAGTTATTTTCAATCTGTTTCTCTGCATAAATACAAAGTAACTTTGACATTAGAAGCCGAATGAATTACACCATGCATATTCGAAGCACCCATCTTCAGGAATTGGCGGTGGAGTTATTAGCACAACCAATACTTTATGGGAGCATTCCTACAATCATTATTTATTAAAACAATGAGAACTAAATAAATGGTCCTGGGGGTAGAGATGGGGTTGGGTTGAGTATATAGACAGAGTGACCATGACTAATAAAAGGTGCAAACGCCAAAAAGTAAAATAGAATATAGAAAATTTCATTCAAGAATAAGAATAAGAAGAAAGTAACTTTGGTGGTTTTGTCTTTTCCTTTATTCCCTTTCTCATTATCGTTGTCTTTGTTATGTTGATTTGCTATTAATAAACAATAATAAAAATAAAAATTAAATATTTATAATAATAATAATTAAAAAAAACATAACAAAATGAACTGTTTGTACCTAGTTTTGGACAAGTACTCCTATAATGGTTGGCTTCTCCACACTCTCCACAATAACTAGTTTGTTTATCCTTTACTTCTTGAGCTACCTCTCTACCAGATTGAAATTTCGAGGCTCCCCTTGGTCTACCTTTAGCATTAACTGGTTCATTGGGATCATTATTTCAGGAATATCAACAAAAGAAACAACTGGGCAAAATAGCATTATCCGCTTGAGAAGAAGCAATAGGAGCACCGTTTATTAGAAAAAATTTCAAAACAAAGAAAAGATAAAGAGCAGAAACTACTGAATTAAGCAATTGAGTGCAAATGTCCTGTAGATGCCAAATTTTTAAAGGCACCATATATATTCTTGTTATATCTCCATGCGACAACATCAACACTAAGGAGATGTATATAAGTTTAAATAATATTAGGAAAAAGAAAATATATTTTTCTATTTTTTGACAAAAACATGCGAACTGCGTTGCCACCTAAAGCCAAGACATCAGTAAAAATTAAGAACATCGATGCCTCTTTAAACGGATTAGTTTAGTTTATGAATTTAACTTGTTTTATTTTCCATTTATTCAAGCAATTGTTTTCAAGTCCTTTTTTTTCATATAACTAAAGACTCATTAAGCATGTGACTGCTAGAATTAATCATAGGCTATTAGGCTCCAGCTACAATTAATCAAATTCTCAGCTCCATATGATTAGTGTCTCATAAGTAAATAGGCTTTCAGGAGAACAAACGTCCTTGCATCTTTAAGTCTTCAAGTAAATCTAAGCAAGCATTGGTGTAAGACCCCAACTTATTAATGAATAAAATCAAATTTTCTCTAAATATTATTGTGAATAATAAGATGTTAATTTGATATAATACTTTGGTTATGGGTGAAATGTGCAAATTTTGCAAAATAAACAAGTGGTTATAAAATATTCATTTTGTCGGGGAATATTCGTTTGGTCGTGGAATATTCTTTCTGTCGGGGAATATTCGTACGACGGCGCAGCTATTTGTGGGCCCCATAACGGAAAACGATTGGATGAAGATAAGGACAAAAATTGAGTTTTTATAAATAACGGCGTAGTTGTTACCGTTAACACTGTTGGAATACCCGGTGGTTAAAATACAGTAATACGCGTGGTTGCACAGTAGCACACGAATTGCACAGTATTTTTGAATTATTGATTCTTACGAAGGAAAGCACTACTCAATAATTGTTACAGTAGTTACTGTTCAATATTTTATTTTATTGATTCTATAATTGCTGCATTGATATTTTATATTTGTTGTTTCAATAATTGTCACTGCACAGTATTTCCCATTATCAGATCAATAATTCATATTATTTGAATAATATTATTAGATAGCATTATTGGCAATGTCTAGAAAGTTATGTCTAAGGAGAGGTTTGGTCATCTAATTGCGCGCTAGTAAGGAGAAATCCTTATTGGAAAGCCCCCTCTTTCCTGGGAACGGCCTGATTGTCATAAATGTGATTCTGTAATATTAATTGTGGATAATTAATTATTGATTCATATGATAAGGAAATATTTATTTTATGTGGATATAAATGAAGGATATATTTTTGTGGTTAAAAATGAAGGAGTTAATGTTGAGGTATTTTATCTGTATTTTTGTCGGAACGGAGGTATTGAAAATCAAATTAGGGTTTTGAGATATACTGTGGGAGTTATAATTTTTAATCCGACCATTGGATCGTTGTAATTTCTGGATATGTTATACATATATAAGTTGAGTATATGTCCACAAATTTTGAACCGTTAAAAATGAACGTATGATTTTTATGAATTTTACGAGATTACTGGTTCAAAAATTATAGAAGTTGCGAAATTTGTCATTTTGGTAGAAAATTCTAGAATTGGTGGGCCCCACTCTTGGTTGGTGAAGAAATGTGCTGAGATTTTTATTCAAATGTGGTGGGTGGGAATAGTAGCAGGTAAAGCCATCAGGTTGCAGGTTAAGTCAGCTTCGGCGTGCTAACATTTTCCTATAAATAGAGGGCTAAGTTAGAATTGAAAATCACACAAGAATTCATAAGTTTTCTCTCTTTCTCTCTCTAGATTATTGAATGTATTTTGTGAGTATTTAGATACTTTGAGAGTTGCTATTCAGCACAAGTTTTATTCAGTCTCATATTCGATGTTCAGTCAGAAGTACGATTATTTTGAGGTAAGGGATATTATTTTCTTCTTAAATGATATTATTTTCTTCAATATCATTATGCTAAAATATTGATATGAGTTTTTTTTATCAAATTTGAAACTTTTTGTGTCGGGATTACTATTCACGTATACGGCATTTTTTACAAATACGGCACTATTCACCGAAAAATAAAATTTTCCCTTTTTGTCCAAGATGTCTATTATGGTTACTATCTTTGATTGTATCCATGTTTTGATCTTTATTTTTGAATTTTGCTTCACAATTGATTATTATGAAGTATTATTGATCTTGGATAAACTGTTATACGAATCCCTACTATTTGTCCTTCTGTCTCACTGGATTCGTTTTTTTTAAGATATTTTTCATCATCCTCAGTCCTAAATGATGATATTACTGAATATCTTTGGCTTGTAGTGGAAAGATGTATGATTACCTGATGAATATCTTTGGCCTGTAGTGCAAAGATAAACAGGTGTTGAGATGAACATGATTGACTGGTGATACAAATGAATATTTTTGGCCTGTAATACAAAGATGAATATTTGGTTAAAGATGATTATTAATTGATGTTACAGGGATAAAATATTGATGATGGACTTTTAAATCTTAGAAGATATATAGTAGAATTCATTCTCTACTTGACTCTTCTAATGGTTTGTTGTTTCCGCTGCAGTTGTTGATCTAAAACTTGTTGTCGATTATATTCTATCAGATTTTTCCCTGTTGAATACTAATGATAATTTGTTGTATATTATCTTAGTCATAATATTCTTTACTGGGCTAGTTGAGCTCACCCTTTTCCTTTTTGTTCCATTTTTCTTCTCAGGAGGTGAAAACATAGCAGGATCTAGTCGGGGTATGGAGTGATGATTCTAGAAAGATGTTTTAGCAGTCCTCACTATTTCTGTAAAATTGTGTTTGAATAATTGTAATAAGGACTTATTTGAGTGTGGATATTGTCTAGCAGACAATATTTGTATTTAAACACATAGTATGTGTTGTCGTATTTTGCACGACAATTGTATTATTGAAGTTGTAGTTTGCTTTTTGTACCATGTATTTGGCGACTCAGAATGGGTGTTGTATACCTATTTTGGGGGCGTCACAGTTGGTATCAGAGCTTAGGGATATGATCCCTGGCTGAGATGTGAGACAAGAACTAGGAGGGGAGAGACGGGGAATTCCTTCGCTAGTATGGCCTGAATAAGTTTATTTGGTAATTATTTGGTCGGTCAGATATAGGGATAATATATGACATGACTATTAACCCTTGTTTTATGGCATTATTTAAGAATGGCAGCTGAGAACGTTAACAATGGAGTGAATGAGATTGTGGAGACACCTTTAATCACCACCCAGGAAAACGTGCAACAGGAAGGCAATATTCCTTCTGTAAACAACGTTACCGAGCAAACGATGAATGATGGAATGTTTAGGAACTTTTTGCAGTTCATGCAAAATCAGACGAGGGAGACTCGTGTGCAGAATACGGGTGGAAATGATAACAACGCGCGGTTTGTCACAGCCAAGCAGTTCAAAAAATTGGGACCACCAGAATTTAAGGGAAAGCCGAATCCGATCATGGCGAAAACGTAGGTCAAGCAAATTACCAAGATATTCGATGTCTTGGGATGCACAAAGGAACAGAAGATTCCATTCGCCATCTTTATGTTCCGCGGTGAGGCAGACTACTGGTGGGAGTCTGTGAAGGGTACCCAGCCTGACGCACTCAACATGTCCTGGGAAACATTTCAGAAACTGTTCAATGACAAGTACTTTCCTGAAAGTATTCGTCATATGAAGGAGGTGGAGTTTATCAGACTGGAACAAAACAACATGACGGTGTCCCAGTACGAGGCGAAGTTTGCAGAGTTATCCAGGTTTGTACCTCATTTGGTCGAAAATGAGGAACGAATGACAAGGATGTTTCTGAGAAGTCTAAAACCAGAGATTCGACAATATCTTATGTAACGACCCCAAAATAGGTCCATTCCATCCAACCTATTCTGAGTCGCCAAATACATGGTACAGAAAATAACTGTAACTTTATTACAACAATTGTCGTGCAAAATACAACAACACATATGCTGTGAGTTTGGATACAAATATATACCAAATGTGACTCATGTTCCAACCGTGGACATCACCTCACAATGACACCTTACATAAAGGTATAGTCAAAAACTGTTTTAGAAATTAGAATCTTTGGGAAGTGCTCAAGGAAACCTTCGTACATGGAAGGCCATGCGTCTAGGTTATGATAGATATCATATGGCCACAGAATTATTCTTGGTTGACCCAATAGACCCCAAAGAAAAACGAGAAGATTACTATCATATTCTTCCCAATGGTGAGTCTTCTCTTGACATATCATTATCTCTACTGTCTCTAATTGAGAATTATACTTCAAACAAACACCAAGATTATATAGGTAGTGCTCGTATATATACTCAGCAAGTGGATGAGCACATCCCTGTCTTATGATGACACGAGGTTGTATGTCGTTAGACATCTTGTATGATAGTGGCAAACCACCCTTCCAACGTTGGGTACACCTTACCCTATTGGATTCACTAAATAAAACTACTATATGAACTTTTCTATACTACTTCGGGAGAACATCCACAGCTAGAGACCACCGTTCTATTTCCCCGTTACCCTCGCTCGACCCAGCTACACTCTTATTACCTGAAAGGAATTATGAAGCAAAAGGGTGAGCACAACTAGCTCAGTAAAGAATATCATGACTAAAGATAATTAAATTATCAATAGCCTTCATCAATAATAAATCAGAGATTTAGAACATATGGTAAATGATAAAAATTTCAACCATAGTTGCAGCGGAACGAGCAATCCATTAGAAGAGTCAAATAGACTATAAAGTCTATTATCTTCTCCATGTTAAAAATCCATCAACAATGTTTTATCCCTGTAACATCAATCAACAATTCTGGTCCACAATCATATGAATAACTCATAATCATAACTGTAGTTCTAAATTCCTCTTCTCATCCAGGACGAAGATAATTTTCATCACCTATCTTTACCTGAAACATCAAAGATCATGGTTACACCAAATCACATTTCCTGTTCATAATCATACTAATAACTTCATCTTTGCACTACGGCCAAAGATATTCATTTGTATCACCAGTTGGTCATGTTTATCTCAACATCTGTTCATCTTTGCACTACTGGCCAAAGATATTCAACAACATGTCATCTTTGCACTACGGGCCAAAGATATTCATCAACAATTCATCTTTGCACTACAGGCCAAAGATATTCATCAATATTTCATCTTTGCATTACAGGCCAAAGATATTAATATCTCAAAGAAATATATAATCATTTCAGAATTTATATAAACAATAATTATAACCATGTTGATCAATTCACCTTTGCACTTAAGCTAAAGATATTCACTTATAAATTCAATGGTCATGATCATACCAATCAACGATTCAACTTTGCACTACTGGCCAAAGATAACCCATAGTCATGATCATACCAAAAATCTACCCATCTTTACACTCAAGTCAAAGAGAAATATCATCATTAGGGTTATAAAAATGTTATATATAATAATAAAAATAATATGATCAACATCTAGTTTTAATCTCAAGAGTAATATTCGTAAATCAACTATACTTTGGTTAGAAAAAGAAACCAATTTTTATCGTGAATAGTAACTCATGAATAGTAACTCATAAATAGTAAACCCGACACAAAAAGGTAGAAATTTCACAATAAAATCCATACCAGTATTTCGGTATAATGATATTGAAAGAATAATATTTCTTAAGCTTATAAACAATTTATTTAAATTGTTTACACTTTACTAAATAATGCATTTAATCATTCTAAAATACCAAACTCATAAGATTTTATCACCAATAATCAAAACCCTCATCAAAAATCTGCATATACCTCATATAGGATTCTCAAGTCATAAAATCCTATTTTCCAATTTTCTTACTTCACAAAACATATTTAATTCATTTACTCATAACTAGACCATTTTCATGAAAAATACCAAATCAGTTCCAAAAATATTTCTTTTCTGGGATTTAGCATAATATAGTCCCATAGTGAACATATATTTTTCTCAGAATTTTTAAAAGTCATTTACTATTTTTCATATGGCCAAAACAACCGAATATTTAGACATTTATTAAAAATTGTACTTTTGTCCAAAAATTCTGAAATTTACAGAGTATACTTCTATCATATACATGTACTCCCAATAAATATTTCATCAATTTTGGAGTTAACCACAAGGAATTATAAGCGGTTACTTTTAAAATAGTCTTTTCTCATAAAATTTATAACTCTCAATCTATAGATCCAAAAATCACTATTTTTGGACACAATCAAGAAAACTCATCAAAATATCATTTCAAATTTTTCCAGAATTTTTGAAGGTCAGAAAAATTACAAAACTGAAAAACATAACAACCCTTAAAATTCCTTACTATCCCTTACCTCAAAAGAGCAGTACTTCTGATTGGTATGCAAAGCCGAAGGAAACTTGCACTGAATAGAAACTCTCAATGTATCTAAATACTCATAAAATATGCTTCATAATATAGAGAGAGAAAAAGAGAAAACTTGTTTCTGGTATGATTTTCAATTCTAACTTAGCCCTCTATTTATAGAAAAATTTTAGTAGGTTTGACCTGCAACCTGATGGCTTTACCTGCTACTATTTCCACCCACCACATTTGAAATATAATTCAGCATATTTTTTCACCAACCACAAGTGGGGCCCACCAATTCTAGAATTTTCCATCAAAATGATAAACTCCGAAAATTCAACAATTTCTGAACCAGTCATCTTGTAAAATTCATAATAAATCATACGTTCATTTTTAACGGTTCAAAATTTGTGGGCATATACTCAACTTATATATGTATAACATATCCAAAAATTACAACGATCCAACGGTCGGATTAAAAATTATAACCCCCGCAAAATATCTCAAAAACCCTGATTTTTAATACCTCTATTCCGACAAAAATACGGATAAAAACCTCAACATTAACTCCTTTATTTTTAACCACAAAAATATATCCCTCGTTTATATCCACATAAAATAAATATTTCCTTATCATATGAATCAATAATTAATTAATCACAAATAATATTACAGAATCACATTTATGACAACCAGGCCGTTCCCAGGAAAGAGGGGGCTTTCCAATAAGAATTTTTCCTTACTGGCGCGCAATTAGGTGACCAAACCTCTCCTTAGACAGAACTTTCTAGACATTGCCAATAATGTTATCTAATAATATTATTCAAATAATATGAATTATTGATCTGATAATGGGAAATACTGTGCAGTGACAATTATTGAACAACAATAATATAAAATTTCAACGTAGCAATTATTGAATCAATAAAATAAAATATTGAACAGTAATTACTGTAACAATTATTGAGTAGTGCCTTCTTACGTAAAAATTAATAATTTTAAAAATACTATGCAATACCGTGTGCTACTGTGCAATAACGCGTATTACTGTATTTTAACCACAGGATATTCCAACAGTGTTAACGGTAACAACTACGCCGTTATTTGTAAAAACTCAAATTTGTCGTTTTCTTCACCCGACAGTTATTCGTTATGGGGCCCACAAATAGCTGCACCGTCGTACGAATATTCCCCGACAGAAAAAATATTCCACGAATATTCCCCGACAACAATGATTATTTTATAACCACTTGCTTATTTTGAAAAAAATTCATATTTCACCCATAACTTTAAACTTTTATCAATTTAAACATTTACTGAATAGTAATTATAAGAAAAATTAAATACTTTTATTTCATAAAATTCGGGGTCTTACATCTTGTCTCTCATAAATTTTCTTCATTTGGGTTCCTCATTTGTTGGGAAGTCATGACAACCGCCATCCCTCGAACTACTCGGCTTTGACTTGTCTGGAGCAGCATTTGGCGTCATCATTACCGTTAGAATATACCTTTCTATAGGACATATTCCTCCCTCAACTGCCTCTTCGTACTCCTCATTCATGATCTGAATCATCAATCTTCGATCCATATCGGATTCAGGTTGACCGCTATGTACAGGGTAATTCAAAACTCGATGTTGGGTTCTCCCAATTACTTTCCAAAAAGAGAAATTCATATCATCTATTTTAGCCTTCTTAGATCGAACATCTCTTTCCACAATATCCACGTGTCGTGCGGCTTTTGCCCATGCATCACTTATTCTCACTCGTTCAGTTTTTTCTTCTTTCAGCTCAGATTCTATTTTTATCATCTTATACTCTGCCAAAGAATGCTTCTGTTCAAGCATCACATATCGGGTAACACAAGCTTGAATTGTTGCATCCTTTTGTTCCACGACCGCCTGTCGTTCTTTTGCCTGCTCTTCTAACTCATGAATACGATTTTGAAATTTTACATTTTGATCATATAATACACCTCTAATAAACTCTCCTCTGGTACTTCTTCTTCCTCTTCTTCCTCAGTCTCAGCTGTTACCTCTGCGACTATCTCGGGTGTAACTATCAATTCTTCACTCACCACATGGATATCTCTAATTCCTTATTCGTCTGACATCACATTATCACGGTTAGTGATTAGAGGTATCCCTACAGTCTCATTCACTCCATTGTTAGCATTCTCAGCTGCCATTCTCAACTACTACCATAAAACAAGGGTTAATTAAATAAATTAACATATCACATAATATCCCAATATTATGACTGACCAACAAATAAGCTTTGGTAGGACACACTAGCGAAGGATTTACTCATCTCTCCCCTCCTAGTTGTATTCCCCGATCTCCGCCAGAAATCATATCCCTAAGCTCTGATACCAAATGTAACGACCCCAAAATTGGTCCATTCTATCCAACCTACTCTGAGTCGCCAAATACATGGTACATAAAACAACTGTAACTTTATTACAACAATTGTCGTGCAAAATACAACAACACATATGCTGTGAGTTTGGATACAAATATATACCAAATGTGACTCATGTTCCAACCGTGGACATCACCTCACAATGACACCTTACATAAAGGTATAGTCAAAAACAGTTTTAGAAATTAGAATCTTTGGGAAGTGCTCAAGGAAACCTTCGTACATGGGAGGCCATACGTCTAGGTTATGATAGATATCATATGGCCACAGAATTATTCTTGGTTGACCCAATAGACCCCAAAGAAAAACGAGAAGATTACTATCATATTCTTCCCAATGGTGAGTCTTCTCTTGACATATCATTATCTCTACTGTCTCTAATTGAGAATTATACTTCAAACAAACACCAAGATTATATAGGTAGTGCTCGTATATATACTCAGCAAGTGGATGAGCACATCCCTGTCTTATGATGACACGAGGTTGTATGTCGTTAGACATCTTGTATGATAGTGGCAAACCACCCTTCCAACGTTGGGTACACCTTACCCTATTGGATTCACCAAATAAAACTACTAAATGAACTTTTCTATACTGCTTCGGGAGAACATCCACAGCTAGAGACCACCGTTCTATTTCCTCGTTACCCTCGCTCGACCCAGCTACACTCTTATTACCTGAAAGGAATTGTGAAGCAAAAGGGTGAGCACAACTAGCTCAGTAAAGAATATCATGACTAAAGATAATTAAATTATCAATAGCCTTCATCAATAATAAATCAGAGATTTAGAACATATGGTAAATGATAAAAATTTCAACCATAGTTGCAGCGGAACGAGCAATCCATTAGAAGAGTCAAATAGACTATAAAGTCTATTATCTTCTCCATGTTAAAAATCCATCAACAATGTTTTATCCCTGTAACATCAATCAACAATTCTGGTTCACAATCATATGAATAACTCATAATCATAACTGTAGTTCTAAATTCCTCTTCTCATCCAGGACGAAGATAATTTTCATCACCTATCTTTACCTGAAACATCAAAGATCATGGTTACACCAAATCACATTTCCTGTTCATAATCATACTAATAACTTCATCTTTGCACTACGGCCAAAGATATTCATTTGTATCACCAGTTGGTCATGTTTATCTCAACATCTGTTCATCTTTGCACTACTGGCCAAAGATATTCAACAACATGTCATCTTTGCACTACGGGCCAAAGATATTCATCAACAATTCATCTTTGCACTACAGGCCAAACATATTCATCAATATTTCATTTTTGCATTACAGGCCAAAGATATTAATATCTCAAAGAAATATATAATCATTTCAGAATTTATATAAACAATAATTATAACCATGTTGATCAATTCACCTTTGCACTTAAGCTAAAGATATTCACTTATAAATTCAATGGTCATGATCATACCAATCAACGATTCAACTTTGCACTACTGGCCAAAGATAATCAATAGTCATGATCATACCAAAAATCTACCCATCTTTACACTCAAGTCAAAGAGAAATATCATCATTAGGGTTATAAAAATGTTATATATAATAATAAAAATAATATGATCAACATCTAGTTTTAATCTCAAGAGTAATATTCGTAAATCAACTATATTTGGTTAGAAAAAGAAACCAATTTTTATCGTGAATAGTAACTCGTGAATAGTAACTCATAAATAGTAAACCCGACACAAAAAGGTAGAAATTCCACAATAAAATCATACCAGTATTTCGGTATAATGATATTGAAAGAATAATATTTCTTAAGCTTATAAACAATTTATTTAAATTGTTTACACTTTACTAAATAATGCATTTAATCATTCTAAAATACCAAACTCATAAGATTTTATCACCAATAATCAAAACCCTCATCAAAAATCTGCATATACCTCATATAGGATTCTCAAGTCATAAAATCCTATTTTCCAATTTTCTTACTTCACAAAACATATTTAATTCATTTACTCATAACTAGACCATTTTCATGAAAAATACCAAATCAGTTCCAAAAATATTTCTTTTCTGGGATTTAGCATAATATAGTCCCATAGTGAACATATATTTTTCTCAGAATTTTTAAAAGTCATTTACTATTTTTCATATGGCCAAAACAACCGAATATTTAGACATTTATCAAAAATTGTACTTTTGTCCAAAAATTCTGAAATTTACAGAGTATACTTCTATCATATACATGTACTCCTAATAAAAATTTCATCAATTTTGGAGTTAACCACAAGGAATTATAAGCGGTTACTTTTAAAATAGTCTTTTCTCATAAAATTCATAACTCTCAATCTATACATCCAAAAATCACCATTTTTGGACACAATCAAGAAAACTCATCAAAATATCATTTCAAATTTTTCCAGAATTTTTGAAGGTCAGAAAAATTACGAAACTGAAAAACATAACAACCCTTAAAATTCCTTACTATCCCTTACCTCAAAAGAGCAGTACTTCTGATCGGTATGCAAAGCCGAAGGAAACTTGCACTGAATAGCAACTCTCAAAGTATCTAAATACTCACAAAATATGCTTCATAATATAGAGAGAGAAAGAGAGAAAACTCGTTTCTGGTGTGATTTTCAATTCTAACTTAGCCCTCTATTTATAGGAAAATTTTAGTAGGTTTGACCCGCAACCTGATGGCTTTACCTGCTACTATTCCCACCCACCACATTTGAAATATAATTCAGCACATTTCTTCACCAACCACAAGTGGGGCCCACCAATTCTAGAATTTTCCATCAAAATGATAAACTCCGAAAATTCAACAATTTCTGAACCAGTCATCTTGTAAAATTCATAATAAATCATACGTTCATTTTTAACGGTTCAAAATTTGTGGGCATATACTCAACTTATATATGTATAACATATCCAAAAATTACCACGATCCAACGGTCGGATTAAAAATTATAACCCCCGCAAAATATCTCAAAAACCCTGATTTTTAATACCTCCATTCCGACAAAAATACGGATAAAAACCTCAACATTAACTCCTTTATTTTTAACCACAAAAATATATCCCTCGTTTATATCCACATAAAATAAATATTTCCTTATCATATGAATCAATAATTAATTATTCACAAATAATATTACAGAATCACATTTATGACAACCAGGCCGTTCCCAGGAAAGAGGGGGCTTTCCAATAAGAATTTTTCCTTACTGGCGCGCAATTAGGTGACCAAACCTCTCCTTAGACAGAACTTTCTAGACATTGCCAATAATGTTATCTAATAATATTATTCAAATAATATGAATTATTGATCTGATAATGGGAAATACTGTGCAGTGACAATTATTGAACAACAATAATATAAAATTTCAACGTAGCAATTATTGAATCAATAAAATAAAATATTGAACAGTAATTACTGTAACAATTATTGAGTAGTGCCTTCTTACGTAAGAATCAATAATTTTAAAAATACTATGCAATACCGTGTGCTACTGTGCAATAACGCGTATTACTGTATTTTAACCACAGGATATTCCAACAGTGTTAACGGTAACAACTACGCCGTTATTTGTAAAAACTCAAATTTGTCATTTTCTTCACCCGACAGTTATTCGTTATGGGGCCCACAAATAGCTGCACCGTCGTACGAATATTCCCCGACAGAAAAAATATTCCACGAATATTCCTCGACAACAATGATTATTTTATAACCACTTGCTTATTTTGAAAAAAATTCATATTTCACCCATAACTTTAAACTTTTATCAATTTAACCATTTACTGAATAGTAATTATAAGAAAAATTGAATACTTTTATTTCATAAAATTCGGGGTCTTACAATCTCCCCTCCTTATGAAATTTCGTCCCCGAAATTTACGTACCTGGTATTTCGAAGAGTTGAGAATACCTTGCTTCCATTTCAGATTCTATCTCTCAGATCATCATGATTTCTCCATTGCTCATCTCCCATGATAACTTCATTTGGGTTCCTCATTTGTTGGGAAGTCATGACAACCGCCATCCCTCGAACTACTCGGCTTTGACTTGTCTGGAGCAGCATTTGGCGTCATCATTACCGTTGGAATATACCTTTCTATAGGACATATTCCTCCCTCAACTGCCTCTTCGTACTCCTCATTCATGATCTGAATCATCAATCTTCGATCCATATCGGATTCAGGTTGACCGCTATGTACAGGGTAATTCAAAACTCGATGTTGGGTTCTCCCAATTGCTTTCCAAAAAGAGAAATTCATATCATCTATTTTAGCCTTCTTAGATCGAACATCTCTTTCCACAATATCCACGTGTCGTGCGGCTTTTGCCCATGCATCACTTATTCTCACTCGTTCAGTTTTTTCTTCTTTCAGCTCAGATTCTATTTTTATCATCTTATACTCTGCCAAAGAATGCTTCTGTTCAAGCATCACATATCGGGTAACACAAGCTTGAATTGTTGCATCCTTTTGTTCCACGACCGCCTGTCGTTCTTCTGCCTGCTCTTCTAACTCATGAATACGATTTTGAAATTCTACATTTTGATCATATAATACACCTCTAATAAACTCTCCTCTGGTACTTCTTCTTCCTCTTCTTCCTCAGTCTCAGCTGTTACCTCTGCGACTATCTCGGGTGTAACTATCAATTCTTCACTCACCACATGGATATCTCTAATTCCTTCTTCGTCTGACATCACATTATCACGGTTAGTGATTAGAGGTATCCCCACAGTCTCATTCACTCCATTGTTAGCATTCTCAGCTGCCATTCTCAAATACTACCATAAAACAAGGGTTAATTAAACAAATTAACATATCACATAATATCCCAATATTATGACTGACCAACAAATAAGCTTAGGTAGGACACACTAGCGAAGGATTTACTCATCTCTCCCCTCCTAGTTGTATTCCCCGATCTCCGCCAGAGATCATATCCCTAAGCTCTGATACCAAATGTAACAACCCCAAAATAGGTCCATTCCATCCAACCTATTCTGAGTCGCCAAATACATGGTACAGAAAACAACTGTAACTTTATTACAACAATTGTCGTGCAAAATACAACAACACATATGCTGTGAGTTTGGATACAAATATATACCAAATATGACTCATGTTCCAACCGTGGACATCACCTCACAATGACACCTTACATAAAGGTATAGTCAAAAATGTTTTAGAAATTAGAATCTTTGGGAAGTGCTCAAGGAAACCTTCGTACATGGGAGGCCATGCGTCTAGGTTATGATAGATATCATATGGCCACAGAATTATTCTTGGTTGACCCAATAGACCCCAAAGAAAAACGAGAAGATTACTATCATATTCTTCCCAATGGTGAGTCTTCTCTTGACATATCATTATCTCTACTGTCTCTAATTGAGAATTATACTTCAAACAAACACCAAGATTATATAGGTAGTGCTCGTATATATACTCAGCAAGTGGATGAGCACATCCCTGTCTTATGATGACACGAGGTTGTATGTCGTTAGACATCTTGTATGATAGTGGCAAACCACCCTTCCAACGTTGGGTACACCTTACCCTATTGGATTCACCAAATAAAACTACTAAATGAACTTTTCTATACTGCTTCGGGAGAACATCCACAGCTAGAGACCACCGTTCTATTTCCTCGTTACCCTCGCTCGACCCAGCTACACTCTTATTACCTGAAAGGAATTGTGAAGCAAAAGGGTGAGCACAACTAGCTCAGTAAAGAATATCATGACTAAAGATAATTAAATTATCAATAGCCTTCATCAATAATAAATCAGAGATTTAGAACATATGGTAAATGATAAAAATTTCAACCATAGTTGCAGCGGAACGAGCAATCCATTAGAAGAGTCAAATAGACTATAAAGTCTATTATCTTCTCCATGTTAAAAATCCATCAACAATGTTTTATCCCTGTAACATCAATCAACAATTCTGGTTCACAATCATATGAATAACTCATAATCATAACTGTAGTTCTAAATTCCTCTTCTCATCCAGGACGAAGATAATTTTCATCACCTATCTTTACCTGAAACATCAAAGATCATGGTTACACCAAATCACATTTCCTGTTCATAATCATACTAATAACTTCATCTTTGCACTACGGCCAAAGATATTCATTTGTATCACCAGTTGGTCATGTTTATCTCAACATCTGTTCATCTTTGCACTACTGGCCAAAGATATTCAACAACATGTCATCTTTGCACTACGGGCCAAAGATATTCATCAACAATTCATCTTTGCACTACAGGCCAAAGATATTCATCAATATTTCATTTTTGCACTACAGGCCAAAGATATTAATATCTCAAAGAAATATATAATCATTTCAGAATTTATATAAACAATAATTATAACCATGTTGATCAATTCACCTTTGCACTTAAGCTAAAGATATTCACTTATAAATTCAATGGTCATGATCATACCAATCAACGATTCAACTTTGCACTACTGGCCAAAGAGAACCCATAGTCATGATCATACCAAAAATCTACCCATCTTTACACTCAAGTCAAAGAGAAATATCATCATTAGGGTTATAAAAATGTTATATATAATAATAAAAATAATATGATCAACATCTAGTTTTAATCTCAAGAGTAATATTCGTAAATCAACTATAATTTGGTTAGAAAAAGAAACCAATTTTTATCGTGAATAGTAACTCGTGAATAGTAACTCATAAATAGTAAACCCGACACAAAAAGGTAGAAATTCCACAATAAAATTCATACCAGTATTTCGGTATAATGATATTGAAAGAATAATATTTCTTAAGCTTATAAACAATTTATTTAAATTGTTTACACTTTACTAAATAATGCATTTAATCATTCTAAAATACCAAACTCATAAGATTTTATCACCAATAATCAAAACCCTCATCAAAAATCTGCATATACCTCATATAGGATTCTCAAGTCATAAAATCCTATTTTCCAATTTTCTTACTTCACAAAACATATTTAATTCATTTACTCATAACTAGACCATTTTCATGAAAAATACCAAATCAGTTCCAAAAATATTTCTTTTCTGGGATTTAGCATAATATAGTCCCATAGTGAACATATATTTTTCTCAGAATTTTTAAAAGTCATTTACTATTTTTCATATGGCCAAAACAACCGAATATTTAGACATTTATCAAAAATTGTACTTTTGTCCAAAAATTCTGAAATTTACAGAGTATACTTCTATCATATACATGTACTCCCAATAAAAATTTCATCAATTTTGGAGTTAACCACAAGGAATTATAAGCGGTTACTTTTAAAATAGTCTTTTCTCATAAAATTCATAACTCTCAATCTATACATCCAAAAATCACCATTTTTGGACACAATCAAGAAAACTCATCAAAATATCATTTCAAATTTTTCCAGAATTTTTGAAGGTCAGAAAAATTACGAAACTGAAAAACATAACAACCCTTAAAATTCCTTACTATCCCTTACCTCAAAAGAGCAGTACTTCTGATCGGTATGCAAAGCCGAAGGAAACTTGCACTGAATAGAAACTCTCAAGTATCTAAATACTCACAAAATATGCTTCATAATATAGAGAGAGAAAGAGAGAAAACTTGTTTCTGGTGTGATTTTCAATTCTAACTTAGCCCTCTATTTATAGGAAAATTTTAGTAGGTTTGACCTGCAACCTGATGGCTTTACCTGCTACTATTCCCACCCACCACATTTGAAATATAATTCAGCACATTTCTTCACCAACCACAAGTGGGGCCCACCAATTCTAGAATTTTCCATCAAAATGATAAACTCCGAAAATTCAACAATTTCTGAACCAGTCATCTTGTAAAATTCATAATAAATCATACGTTCATTTTTAACGGTTCAAAATTTGTGGGCATATACTCAACTTATATATGTATAACATATCCAAAAATTACCACGATCCAACGGTCGGATTAAAAATTATAACCCCCGCAAAATATCTCAAAAACCCTGATTTTTAATACCTCCATTCCGACAAAAATACGGATAAAAACCTCAACATTAACTCCTTCATTTTTAACCACAAAAATATATCCCTCGTTTATATCCACATAAAATAAATATTTCCTTATCATATGAATCAATAATTAATTATTCACAAATAATATTACAGAATCACATTTATGACAACCAGGCCGTTCCCAGGAAAGAGGGGGCTTTCCAATAAGAATTTTTCCTTACTGGCGCGCAATTAGGTGACCAAACCTCTCCTTAGACAGAACTTTCTAGACATTGCCAATAATGTTATCTAATAATATTATTCAAATAATATGAATTATTGATCTGATAATGGGAAATACTGTGCAGTGACAATTATTGAACAACAATAATATAAAATTTCAACGTAGCAATTATTGAATCAATAAAATAAAATATTGAACAGTAATTACTGTAACAATTATTGAGTAGTGCCTTCTTACGTAAAAATCAATAATTTCAAAAATACTATGCAATACCGTGTGCTACTGTGCAATAACGCGTATTACTGTATTTTAACCACCGGGTATTCCAACAGTGTTAACGGTAACAACTACGCCGTTATTTGTAAAAACTCAAATTTGTCGTTTTCTTCACCCGACAGTTATTCGTTATGGGGCCCACAAATAGCTGCGCCGTCGTACGAATATTCCCCGACAGAAAGAATATTCCACGAATATTCCCCGATAATAATGATTATTTTATAACCACTTGCTTATTTTGAAAAAAGTTCATATTTCACCCATAACTTTAAACTTTTATCAATTTAACCATTTACTGAATAGTAATTATAAGAAAAATTGAATACTTTTATTTCATAAAATTCGGGGTCTTACAATCTCCCCTCCTTATGAAATTTCGTCCCCGAAATTTACGTACCTGGTATTTCGAAGAGTTGAGAATACCTTGCTTCCATTTCAGATTCTATCTCTCAGATCATCATGATTTCTCCATTGCTCATCTCCCATGATAACTTCATTTGGGTTCCTCATTTGTTGGGAAGTCATGACAACCGCCATCCCTCGAACTACTCGGCTTTGACTTGTCTGGAGCAGCATTTGGCGTCATCATTACCGTTGGAATATACCTTTCTATAGGACATATTCCTCCCTCAACTGCCTCTTCGTACTCCTCATTCATGATCTGAATCATCAATCTTCGATCCATATCGGATTCAGGTTGACCGCTATGTACAGGGTAATTCAAAACTCGATGTTGGGTTCTCCCAATTGCTTTCCAAAAAGAGAAATTCATATCATCTATTTTAGCCTTCTTAGATCGAACATCTCTTTCCACAATATCCACGTGTCGTGCGGCTTTTGCCCATGCATCACTTATTCTCACTCGTTCAGTTTTTTCTTCTTTCAGCTCAGATTCTATTTTTATCATCTTATACTCTGCCAAAGAATGCTTCTGTTCAAGCATCACATATCGGGTAACACAAGCTTGAATTGTTGCATCCTTTTGTTCCACGACCGCCTGTCGTTCTTCTGCCTGCTCTTCTAACTCATGAATACGATTTTGAAATTCTACATTTTGATCATATAATACACCTCTAATAAACTCTCCTCTGGTACTTCTTCTTCCTCTTCTTCCTCAGTCTCAGCTGTTACCTCTGCGACTATCTCGGGTGTAACTATCAATTCTTCACTCACCACATGGATATCTCTAATTCCTTATTCGTCTGACATCACATTATAACGGTTAGTGATTAGAGGTATCCCCACAGTCTCATTCACTCCATTGTTAGCATTCTCAGCTGCCATTCTCAAATACTACCATAAAACAAGGGTTAATTAAATAAATTAACATATCACAGAATATCCCAATATTATGACTGACCAACAAATAAGCTTAGGTAGGACACACTAGCGAAGGATTTACTCATCTCTCCCCTCCTAGTTGTATTCCCCGATATCCGCCAGAGATCATATCCCTAAGCTCTGATACCAAATGTAACAACCCCAAAATTGGTCCATTCCATCCAACCTACTCTGAGTCGCCAAATACATGGTACATAAAACAACTGTAACTTTATTACAACAATTGTCGTGCAAAATACAACAACACATATGCTGTGAGTTTGGATACAAATATATACCAAATGTGACTCATGTTCCAACCGTGGACATCACCTCACAATGACACCTTACATAAAGGTATAGTCAAAAATGATTTTAGAAATTAGAATCTTTGGGAAGTACTCAAGGAAACCTTCGTACATGGGAGGCCATACGTCTAGGTTATGATAGATATCATATGGCCACATAATTATTCTTGGTTGACCCAATAGACCCCAAAGAAAAACGAGAAGATTACTATCATATTCTTCCCAATGGTGAGTCTTCTCTTGACATATCATTATCTCTACTGTCTCTAATTGAGAATTATACTTCAAACGAATACCAAGATTATATAGGTAGTGCTCGTATATATACTCAGCAAGTGGATGAGCACATCCCTGTCTTATGATGACACGAGGTTGTATGTCGTTAGACATCTTGTATGATAGTGGCAAACCACCCTTCCAACGTTGGGTACACCTTACCCTATTGGATTCACCAAATAAAACTACTAAATGAACTTTTCTATACTGCTTCGGGAGAACATCCACAGCTAGAGACCACCGTTCTATTTCCCGTTACCCTCGCTCGACCCAGCTACACTCTTATTACCTGAAAGGAATTGTGAAGCAAAAGGGTGAGCACAACTAGCTCAGTAAAGAATATCATGACTAAAGATAATTAAATTATCAATAGCCTTCATCAATAATAAATCAGAGATTTAGAACATATGGTAAATGATAAAAATTTCAACCATAGTTGCAGCGGAACGAGCAATCCATTAGAAGAGTCAAATAGACTATAAAGTCTATTATCTTCTCCATGTTAAAAATCCATCAACAATGTTTTATCCCTGTAACATCAATCAACAATTCTGGTTCACAATCATATGAATAACTCATAATCATAACTGTAGTTCTAAATTCCTCTTCTCATCCAGGACGAAGATAATTTTCATCACCTATCTTTACCTGAAACATCAAAGATCATGGTTACACCAAATCACATTTCCTGTTCATAATCATACTAATAACTTCATCTTTGCACTACGGCCAAAGATATTCATTTGTATCACCAGTTGGTCATGTTTATCTCAACATCTGTTCATCTTTGCACTACTGGCCAAAGATATTCAACAACATGTCATCTTTGCACTACGGGCCAAAGATATTCATCAACAATTCATCTTTGCACTACAGGCCAAAGATATTCATCAATATTTCATTTTTGCACTACAGGCCAAAGATATTAATATCTCAAAGAAATATATAATCATTTCAGAATTTATATAAACAATAATTATAACCATGTTGATCAATTCACCTTTGCACTTAAGCTAAAGATATTCACTTATAAATTCAATGGTCATGATCATACCAATCAACGATTCAACTTTGCACTACTGGCCAAAGATAACCCATAGTCATGATCATACCAAAAATCTACCCATCTTTACACTCAAGTCAAAGAGAAATATCATCATTAGGGTTATAAAAATGTTATATATAATAATAAAAATAATATGATCAACATCTAGTTTTAATCTCAAGAGTAATATTCGTAAATCAACTATAATTTGGTTAGAAAAAGAAACCAATTTTTATCGTGAATAGTAACTCGTGAATAGTAACTCATAAATAGTAAACCCGACACAAAAAGGTAGAAATTCTACAATAAAATCCATACCAGTATTTCGGTATAATGATATTGAAAGAATAATATTTCTTAAGCTTATAAACAATTTATTTAAATTGTTTACACTTTACTAAATAATGCATTTAATCATTCTAAAATACCAAACTCATAAGATTTTATCACCAATAATCAAAACCCTCATCAAAAATCTGCATATACCTCATATAGGATTCTCAAGTCATAAAATCCTATTTTCCAATTTTCTTACTTCACAAAACATATTTAATTCATTTACTCATAACTAGACCATTTTCATGAAAAATACCAAATCAGTTCCAAAAATATTTCTTTTCTGGGATTTAGCATAATATAGTCCCATAGTGAACATATATTTTTCTCAGAATTTTTAAAAGTCATTTACTATTTTTCATATGGCCAAAACAACCGAATATTTAGACATTTATCAAAAATTGTACTTTTGTCCAAAAATTCTGAAATTTACAGAGTATACTTCTATCATATACATGTACTCCCAATAAAAATTTCATCAATTTTGGAGTTAACCACAAGGAATTATAAGCGGTTACTTTTAAAATAGTCTTTTCTCATAAAATTCATAACTCTCAATCTATACATCCAAAAATCACCATTTTTGGACACAATCAAGAAAACTCATCAAAATATCATTTCAAATTTTTCCAGAATTTTTGAAGGTCAGAAAAATTACGAAACTGAAAAACATAACAACCCTTAAAATTCCTTACTATCCCTTACCTCAAAAGAGCAGTACTTCTGATCGGTATGCAAAGCCGAAGGAAACTTGCACTGAATAGCAACTCTCAAAGTATCTAAATACTCACAAAATATGCTTCATAATATAGAGAGAGAAAGAGAGAAAACTTGTTTCTGGTGTGATTTTCAATTCTAACTTAGCCCTCTATTTATAGGAAAATTTTAGTAGGTTTGACCTGCAACCTGATGGCTTTACCTGCTACTATTCCCACCCACCACATTTGAAATATAATTCAGCACATTTCTTCACCAACCACAAGTGGGGCCCACCAATTCTAGAATTTTCCATCAAAATGATAAACTCCGAAAATTCAACAATTTCTGAACCAGTCATCTTGTAAAATTCATAATAAATCATACGTTCATTTTTAACGGTTCAAAATTTGTGGGCATATACTCAACTTATATATGTATAACATATCCAAAAATTACCACGATCCAACGGTCGGATTAAAAATTATAACCCCCGCAAAATATCTCAAAAACCCTGATTTTTAATACCTCCATTCCGACAAAAATACGGATAAAAACCTCAACATTAACTCCTTCATTTTTAACCACAAAAATATATCCCTCGTTTATATCCACATAAAATAAATATTTCCTTATCATATGAATCAATAATTAATTATTCACAAATAATATTACAGAATCACATTTATGACAACCAGGCCGTTCCCAGGAAAGAGGGGGCTTTCCAATAAGAATTTTTCCTTACTGGCGCGCAATTAGGTGACCAAACCTCTCCTTAGACAGAACTTTCTAGACATTGCCAATAATGTTATCTAATAATATTATTCAAATAATATGAATTATTGATCTGATAATGGGAAATACTGTGCAGTGACAATTATTGAACAACAATAATATAAAATTTCAACGTAGCAATTATTGAATCAATAAAATAAAATATTGAACAGTAATTACTGTAACAATTATTGAGTAGTGCCTTCTTACGTAAAAATCAATAATTTTAAAAATACTATGCAATACCGTGTGCTACTGTGCAATAACGCGTATTACTGTATTTTAATCACAGGGTATTCCAACAGTGTTAACGGTAACAACTACGCCGTTATTTGTAAAAACTCAAATTTGTCATTTTATTCACCCGACAGTTATTCGTTATGGGGCCCACAAATAGCTGCGCCGTCGTACGAATATTCCCCGACAGAAAAATATTCCACGAATATTCCCCGACAACAATGATTATTTTATAACCACTTGCTTATTTTGAAAAAAATTCATATTTCACCCATAACTTTAAACTTTTATCAATTTAACCATTTACTGAATAGTAATTATAAGAAAAATTGAATACTTTTATTTCATAAAATTCGGGGTCTTACAATCTCCCCTCCTTATGAAATTTCGTCCCCGAAATTTACGTACCTGGTATTTCGAAGAGTTGAGAATACCTTGCTTCCATTTCAGATTCTATCTCTCAGATCATCATGATTTCTCCATTGCTCATCTCCCATGATAACTTCATTTGGGTTCCTCATTTGTTGGGAAGTCATGACAACCGCCATCCCTCGAACTACTCGGCTTTGACTTGTCTGGAGCAGCATTTGGCGTCATCATTACCGTTGGAATATACCTTTCTATAGGACATATTCCTCCCTCAACTGCCTCTTCGTACTCCTCATTCATGATCTGAATCATCAATCTTCGATCCATATCGGATTCAGGTTGACCGCTATGTACAAGGTAATTCAAAACTCGATGTTGGGTTCTCCCAATTGCTTTCCAAAAAGAGAAATTCATATCATCTATTTTAGCCTTCTTAGATCGAACATCTCTTTCCACAATATCCACGTGTCGTGCGGCTTTTGCCCATGCATCACTTATTCTCACTCGTTCAGTTTTTTCTTCTTTCAGCTCAGATTCTATTTTTATCATCTTATACTCTGCCAAAGAATGCTTCTGTTCAAGCATCACATATCGGGTAACACAAGCTTGAATTGTTGCATCCTTTTGTTCCACGACCGCCTGTCGTTCTTCTGCCTGCTCTTCTAACTCATGAATACGATTTTGAAATTCTACATTTTGATCATATAATACACCTCTAATAAACTCTCCTCTGGTACTTCTTCTTCCACTTCTTCCTCAGTCTCAGCTGTTACCTCTGCGACTATCTCGGGTGTAACTATCAATTCTTCACTCACCACATGGATATCTCTAATTCCTTCTTCGTCTGACATCACATTATCACGGTTAGTGATTAGAGGTATCCCCACAGTCTCATTCACTCCATTGTTAGCATTCTCAGCTGCCATTCTCAAATACTACCATAAAACAAGGGTTAATTAAACAAATTAACATATCACATAATATCCCAATATTATGACTGACCAACAAATAAGCTTAGGTAGGACACACTAGCGAAGGATTTACTCATCTCTCCCCTCCTAGTTGTATTCTCCGATCTCCGCCAGAGATCATATCCCTAAGCTCTGATACCAAATGTAACGGCCCCAAAATAGGTCCATTCCATCCAACCTATTCTGAGTCGCCAAATACATGGTACATAAAACAACTGTAACTTTATTACAATAATTGTCGTGCAAAATACAACAACACATATGCTGTGAGTTTGGATACAAATATATACCAAATGTGACTCATGTTCCAACCGTGGACATCACCTCACAATGACACCTTACATAAATGTATAGTCAAAAACTGTTTTAGAAATTAGAATATTTGGAAAGTGCTCAAGGAAACCTTCGTACATGGGAGGCCATACGTCTAGGTTATGATAGATATCATATGGCCACAGAATTATTCTTGGTTGACCCAATAGACCCCAAAGAAAAACGAGAAGATTACTATCATATTCTTTCCAATGGTGAGTCTTCTCTTGACATATCATTATCTCTACTGTCTCTAATTGAGAATTATACTTCAAACAAACACCAAGATTATATAGGTACTGCTCGTATATATACTCAGCAAGTGGATGAGCACATCCCTGTCTTATGATGACACGAGGTTGTATGTCGTTAGACATCTTGTATGATAGTGGCAAACCACCCTTCCAACGTTGGGTACACTTTACCCTATTGGATTCACCAAATAAAACTACTAAATGAACTTTTCTATACTGCTTCGGGAGAACATCCACAGCTAGAGACCACCGTTCTATTTCCCTGTTACCCTCGCTCGACCCAGCTACACTCTTATTACCTGAAAGGAATTATGAAGCAAAAGGGTGAGTACAACTAGCTCAGTAAAGAATATCATGACTAAAGATAATTAAATTATCAGTAGCCTTCATCAATAATAAATCAGAGATTTAGAACATATGGTAAATGATAAAAATTTTAACCATAGTTGCAGCGGAACGAGCAATCCATTAGAAGAGTCAAATAGACTATATAGTCTATTATCTTCTCCATGTTAAAAATCCATCAACAATGTTTTATCCCTGTAACATCAATCAACAATTCTGGTCCACAATCATATGAATAACTCATAATCATAACTGTAGTTCTAAATTCCTCTTCTCATCCAGGACGAAGATAATTTTCATCACCTATCTTTACCTGAAACATCAAAGATCATGGTTACACCAAATCACATTTCCTGTTCATAATCATACTAATAACTTCATCTTTGCACTACGGCCAAAGATATTCATTTGTATCACCAGTTGGTCATGTTTATCTCAACATCTGTTCATCTTTGCACTACTGGCCAAAGATATTCAACAACATGTCATCTTTGCACTACGGGCCAAAGATATTCATCAACAATTCATCTTTGCACTACAGGCCAAACATATTCATCAATATTTCATTTTTGCATTACAGGCCAAAGATATTAATATCTCAAAGAAATATATAATCATTTCAAAATTTATATAAACAATAATTATAACCATGTTGATCAATTCACCTTTGCACTTAAGCTAAAGATATTCACTTATAAATTCAATGGTCATGATTATACCAATCAACGATTCAACTTTGCACTACTGGCCAAAGATAACCCATAGTCATGATCATATCAAAAATCTACGCATCTTTACACTCAAGTCAAAGAGAAATATCATCATTAGGGTTATAAAAATGTTATATATAATAATAAAAATAATATGATCAACATCTAGTTTTAATCTCAAGAGTAATATTCGTAAACCAACTATACTTTGGTTAGAAAAAGAAACCAATTTTTATCGTGAATAGTAACTCATAAATAGTAAACCCGACACAAAAGGTAGAAATTCCACAATAAAATCCATACCAGTATTTCGGTATAATGATATTGAAAGAATAATATTTCTTAAGCTTATAAACAATTTATTTAAATTGTTTACACTTTACTAAATAATGCATTTAATCATTCTAAAATACCAAACTCATAAGATTTTATCACCAATAATCAAAACCCTCATCAAAAATCTGCATATACCTCATATAGGATTCTCAAGTCATAAAATCCTATTTTCCAATTTTCTTACTTCACAAAACATATTTAATTCATTTACTCATAACTAGACCATTTTCATGAAAAATACCAAATCAGTTCCAAAAATATTTCTTTTCTGGGATTTAGCATAATATAGTCCCATAGTGAACATATATTTTTCTTAGAATTTTTAAAAGTCATTTACTATTTTTCATATGGCCAAAACAACCGAATATTTAGACATTTATTAAAAATTGTACTTTTGTCCAAAAATTCTGAAATTTACAGAGTATAGTTCTATCATATACATGTACTCCCAATAAAAATTTCATCAATTTTGGAGTTAACCACAAGGAATTATAAGCGGTTACTTTTAAAATAGTCTTTTCTCATAAAATTCATAACTCTCAATCTATAGATCCAAAAATCACCATTTTTGGACACAATCAAGAAAACTCATCAAAATATCATTTCAAATTTTTCCAGAATTTTTGAAGGTCAGAAAAATTACGAAACTGAAAAACATAACAACCCTTAAAATTCCTTATTATCCCTTACCTCAAAAGAGCAGTACTTCTGATCGGTATGCAAAGCCGAAGGAAACTTGCACTGAATAGCAACTCTTAAAATATCTAAATACTCACAAAATATGCTTCATAATATAGAGAGAGAAAGAGAGAAAACTTATTTCTGGTGTGATTTTCAATTCTAACTTAGCCCTCTATTTATAGGAAAATTTTAGTAGGCTTGACCTGCAACCTGATGACTTTACCTGCTACTATTCCCACCCACCACATTTGAAATATAATTCAACATATTTCTTTACCAACCACAAGTGGAGCCCACCAATTCTAGAATTTTCCATCAAAATGATAAACTCTGAAAATTCAACAATTTCTGAACCAGTGATCTTGTAAAATTCATAATAAATCATACGTTCATTTTTAACGGTTCAAAATTTGTGGGCATATACTCAACTTATATATGTATAACATATCCAAAAATTATCACGTTCCAACGGTCGGATTAAAAATTATAACCCCCGCAAAATATCTCAAAAACCCTAATTTTTAATACCTCCATTCCGACAAAAATACGGATAAAAATCTCAACATTAACTCCTTCATTTTTAACCACAAAAATATATCCCTCGTTTATATTCACATAAAATAAATATTTCCTTATCATATGAATCAATAATTAATTATTCACAAATAATATTACAGAATCACATTTATGACAACCAGTCCGTTCCCAGGAAAGAGGGGGCTTTCCAATAAGAATTTTTCTTTACTGGCGCGCAATTAGGTGACCAAATCTCTCTTTAGACAGAATTTTCTAGACATTGCCAATAATGTTATCTAATAATATTATTCAAATAATATGAATTATTGATCTGATAATGGGAAATACTGTGCAGTGACAATTATTGAACAACAATAATATAAAATTTTAACGTAGCAATTATTGAATCAATGAAATAAAATATTGAACAGTAATTACTATAACAATTATTGAGTAGTGCCTTCTTACGTAAGAATTAATAATTTCAAAAATACTATGCAATACCGTGTGCTACTGTGCAATAACGCGTATTACTGTATTTTAACCACCGGGTATTCCAACAGTGTTAACGGTAACAACTACGCCGTTATTTGTAAAAACTCAAATTTGTTGTTTTCTTCACCCGACAGTTATTCGTTATGGGGCCCACAAATAGTTGCGCCGTCGTACGAATATTCCCCGACAGAAAAAATATTCCACGAATATTCCCCGACAACAATGATTATTTTATAACCACTTGCTTATTTTGAAAAAAATTCATATTTCACCCATAACTTTAAACTTTTATCAATTTAAACATTTACTGAATAGTAATTATAAGAAAAATTAAATACTTTTATTTCATAAAATTCGGGGTCTTACATCTTGTCTCTCATAAATTTTCTTTATATTCAGATGTTGTAAACAGGACTCAATTATTAGAGCGAGATAATGAGTATGTTAAACCGAGGGACCACAACCAGGATCATACTGGTGACAGCAGTCATCAGAGCGATGAGAACCAGCGAGGAGGGAAAAATACAGACAAAAGTGGTAACCACTCGGGTGGTCATCGTGGCCATGATAATAGGAGAGGTGAGTCAAGTGGAAATTTCAAGAAGAGAAGATTTAACTATGACAGGAAGACGTCGACAGCAGCACCAGCACCAGGAACAAATTCTAGGGCAGGAGAACGACCGCCAGTTAGATGTTACAGATGCAGAGAGGAGGGACATATAAGTCCAAACTGCCCACAACAGTTCAAGGTATGTTATAATTGTGGAAAGGAAGGACATATCGCTCGAGATTGTACTATAGCGAAACCAAGTCCAGCTAGGACGGTGACACCAAAGGCGGATACGGACAAAATAAAGTCGGCGGTTTCTGAAAGAGCGTTTGTCGTGACTGCCCAAAACGCGAGGGACCCGAACGAAGGTATAACGGGTTAGTTAATTATAAATTCTTGCGAAGTTTATACCTTACTAGATACCGGTTCTACCCATTCTTTTATCTCTCCTGCTTGTGCTCAACGTTTAAACTTGACTCCGGAGAAATTAGACTTTGACCTATCTGTGGAGACTCCGTTAGGAGAAACTTTCATTACATCTACAGTTTATAAATTTTGCTTAATCCAAGTTGGCACAATCACATTACCTGTTGACCTTATCTCTTTAAAGATACTTGCTTTTGATGTGATTTTAGGAATTGATTGGTTAACTACTCATCATGCCAAAATTGATTGTTTTCGTAAAGTTGTTACTTTTTATATTCCTAACCAACCTGTTATACGAATTCAAGCAACCAAACCACTAAAATCAATCACTGTCATACCAAGCCATAAAGTCATTCGTTTATTGAAAAACGGATGTCAAGCTTTCTTAGCCCATGTCATGGACTTGAACAAAAATACGTCAGATTTGAATGATATTTCTGTTGTTAGTGAATTTCCTGACGTATTTCCTAAAGAATTTCCTGGCCTAACCCAGAGCGTGATATTGAATTTTTGTATTGATCTTCAACCCGATACAAAACTCATTTCTAAAATCTCATATTGAATAGCTCCTATTGAAATTCAGGAGTTCAAAACCCAACTATAAAAGTTGGTACCCAAGCCTCTATCTGGTGACTTCCTTTGTGGAATGCACCAAAGCCAGACTCTCTGTAAGAGACTCTATATTTGTGTGGTGGTAAAACAATAGGTGCCATTGTGACGTGCTATCCAAGATTGGGATATGAATCACAATTGAGAGCAACCGAAGTCGGTGACCAAAGTACGTAGCTTTCTTGGCTTAGCTGGTTACTATCGGAGATTCGTGTAAGGATTTTCTCGAATCGCTACTCCGTTAACTTAGCTGACTCAGAAAGATACAAAATTCGTATGGAGCGAGGAATGCTAGAAGATTTTCCAATAGCTCAAGAGGCGACTCATTCGGAACCTGTTCTGACCATACCATCCTGGAAAAGCGAACGTAGTAGCTGACGCGTTGAGTAGAAGATTGTACGCGAGTACGAGTGCGATATTGTTGAACACAAAGACCTATTTTGTATAATTTATAAATGATAGAGATAGAGTTAATGACTCTAGGGACCCACGTGATGATATACGAGTAAAATTGACTTTAATCGATAACGTTAAAGCCGCTCAAGCTACAGACCTGGAGCTGATGAATATAAAGAAGAAGGTGTAAGAATGTGTTATTCTAGAAGTAAGAGTCGATGAAGAGAAGAAAGCTCAAGCCTTCGATTTATTTGAAATCCTCGATCGAGTAGGAACTGTGGCCTATAAACTCGCCTTAACGCTAAGTATGTCGCGTGTTCATAACGTTTTTCACGTATCGATGTTACGTAAATATGTGGACGACCCGAATCATATTATTGTGTTAGAACCAGACGAGATAGCCGAAGATTTAACGTATGAGGAGGTACCTGTTAAGATATTGGATAGGAAAGAACATGTCCTATGCACGAAGGTTATACCACAAGTTAAGATTTTATGGAGAAACCATGCTATCGAAGAAATGACTTGGGAGTTGGAATTAGAAATGAAAGCGAGGTATCCTCACCTTTTCGAAACACCAGGTACGTACGTCAATTTCGAGGACGAAATTTCATAAGGAGGGGAGGTTGTAAGACCCCAACTTATTAATGAATAAAATCAAATTTTCTCTAAATATTATTGTGAATAATAAGGTGTTAATTTGATATAATACTTTAGTTATGGGTGAAATGTGCAAATTTTGTAAAATAAACAAGTGGTTATAAAATATTCATTTTGTCGGGGAATATTCGTTTGGTCGTGGAATATTCTTTCCGTCGACGAATATTCGTACGACGGCGCAGCTATTTGTGGGCCCCATAACAGAAAACGATTGGATGAAGATAACGACAAAAATTGAGTTTTTTATAAATAATGGCGTAGTTGTTACCGTTAACACTGTTGGAATACACGGTGGTTAAAATACAGTAATACGCGTGGTTGCACAGTAGCACACGAATTGCACAGTATTTTTGAATTATTGATTCTTACGAAAGAAAGCACTAATCAATAATTGTTACAGTAGTTACTGTTTAATATTTTATTTTATTGATTCCATAATTGTTGCATTAATATTTTATATTATTGTTGTTTCAATAATTGTCACTTCACAGTATTTCCCATTATCAGATTAATAATTCATATTATTTGAATAATATTATTAGATAGCATTATTGGCAATGTATAGAAAGTTTTGTCTAAGGAGAGGTTTGGTCATCTAATTGCGCGCTAGTAAGAAGAAATCCTTATTGGAAAGCCCCCTCTTTCTTGGGAACGGCCTGGTTGTCATAAATATGATTCTGTAATATTAATTGTGGATAATTAATTATTGATTCATATGATAAGGAAATATTTATTTTATGTGGATATAAATGAGGGATATATTTTTGTGGTTAAAAATGAAGGAGTTAATGTTGAGGTGTTTTATCTGTATTTTTATCGGAACGGAGGTATTGAAAATCAAATTAGGATTTTGAGATATATTGCGGGGGTTATAATTTTTAATCCGACCGTTGGATCGTTGTGATTTTTGGATATGTTATACATATATAAGTTTAGTATATGTCCATAAATTTTGAACCGTTAAAAATGAACGTATGAGTTGTTATGAATTTTACGAAATTACTGGTTCAAAAATTATAGAAGTTGCGGAATTTATTATTTTGGTGGAAAATTCTAGAATTGGTGGGCCCCACTCTTGGTTGGTGAAGAAATATGCTGAGATTTTTATTCAAATGTGGTGGGTGAGAATAGTAGCAGGTAAAGCCATCAGGTTGTAGGTTAAGTCTGCTTCGGCGTGCTAACATTTTCCTATAAATAGAGGGCTAAGTTAGAATTAAAAATCACACCAGAATTCATAAGTTTTCTCTCTTTCTCTCTCTAGATTATTGAATGTATTTTGTGAGTATTTAGATACTTTGAGAGTTGCTATTCAGCACAAGTTTCATTCAGTCTCATATCCGATATTCAGTCAGAAGTACGATTATTTTGAGGTAAGGGATATTATTTTCTTCTTAAATGATATTATTTTCTTCAATATCATTATGCTAAAATATTGATATGAGTTTTTTTTTATCAAATTTGGAACTTTTTGTGTCGAGATTACTATTCACGTATACGGCACTATTCACGAATATGGCACTATTCACCGAAAAATAAAATTTTCTCTTTTTGTCCAAGATGTCTATTATGGTTACTATCTTTGATTGTATCCATGTTTTGATCTTTATTTTTGAATTCTGCTTCACAATTGATTATTATGAAGTATTATTGATCTTGGATAAACTGTTATACGAATCCCTACTATTTGTCCTTTTGTCTCACTGGATTCGTTTTCTTTAAGATATTTTTTATCATCCTCAGTCCTAAATACTGATATTACTGAATATCTTTGGCCTGTAGTGCAAAGATGTATGATTACCTGATGAATATCTTTGGCCTGTAGTGCAAAGATGAACAGGTGTTGAGATGAACATGATTGACTGGTGATACAAATGAATATCTTTGGTCTGTAGTGCAAAGATGAATATTTGGTTAAAGATGATTATTAATTGATGTTACAGGGATAAAATATTGATGATGGACTTTTAAATCTTAGAAGATATATAGTAGAATTCATTCTCTACTTGACTCTTCTAATGGTTTGCTGTTTCCACTGCAGTTGTTGATCTAAAACTTGTTGTCGATTATATTCTATCAGATTTTTTCCTATTGAATACTAATGATAATTTGTTGTATATTATCTTAGTCATAATATTCTTTACTGGACTAGTTGAGCTCACCCTTTTCCTTTTTGTTCCATTTTTCTTCTCAGGAGGTGAGAACATAGCAGGATCTAGTCGAGGTATGGAGTGATGGTTCTAGAAAGATGTTTTAGCAGTCCTCACTATTTCTGTAAAATAGTGTTTGAATAATTGTAATGAAGAGTTATTTGAGTGTGGATATTGTCTAGCAGACAATATTTGTATTTAAACTCACAGTATGTGTTGTCGTATTTTGCACGACAATTATATTATTGAAGTTATAGTTTGCTTTTTGTACCATGTATTTGGCGACTCAGAATGAGTGTTGTATACCTATTTTGGGGGCGTCACAATTGGGTCCTAGTGGGGCGGGCTGGCGGGTGGGTGTGGGGGGGTCATTCTTCTACAAAAGTACTTTTAACACCATTAGAGGCGATCCTAAATATTTTAACATACAATACAACTTCTACTTCAGTAATAGGACAAGTAGTAAAACACTCAGAAACTCATCTCCACAGAAATATGTATAATTTTATGGCCACCAGATTAATACATCTCTTTTTATAGTCGTGAACCAATCATAACTATATGTGGTGCCTTATATTTATTTGAAAGTATGACTGTCAAATAAATTCAAAGTAGCATCCAACTAGGACTAAAATCCTAAATCTCATACCACTATATTTAGACAAAAGCAGAAGGGGAAGAAATATAAGGCAAACTCCATAATCAGAAGTGAAGAAAATACAGAATAGTGAGCTTACCCGTCAGTACGACGGCGGCAACCTCTCGCTCCAACACATCTTTGCAGTTTGGAATTGAAGCAAAGTTTGGGCAAAGTTTTTCCTAATTGAAGCAATTGCTCTTATTCGGAGTTGAAAGTGAATGAAAATGAAAGGACTTAAACCCTAAGAAAGTGAGAATCGGAGAATATGGTGGAGAGAAGAGTAGAGAATCGTAGTAAATGGAACCATGTTTGGGAGGAGAGAAGAGTAGAGCCCTTTATGCGAGATCAATTTGGGAGGGAAGAGCCTGGATCCGTGATTTGGGAGGGAAGAGCTTCGATCTGTGTTTTGGGAGGAGAGTAGAGAGGAGCCGTGTTTTTCGATTTAAAACAAATGAGCCAAACGACGTCATTTTGATATTCTGTGTAAACAAAAAGTTTACAAGGCTATGTACAGCCATTTTACCCATATATATATATATATATATATATATATATATATATTGACTGATAATAAATTATTTAAGATAATTGTTAAGTGTTCAAGCAGAATTTAATTAAACTTAGACTCGAGAAAAGTCCGACTAAACCGTCGGGATGATAGAATTGTACCGAACTCAACTCGGACTGCAATAGTTTAACTTGAGGCTAGGTGTTATGTGTGGTATAGACTGATAGGATTATGTGTTATGTGTTTAGGTTATTTTTTTAAATACTGTGATGATATTATTCTAACTTAGAAATACATATTATTAATAATAGGTCTTCAGACAAAGCTTATTAAATTACATAGCGGTAATCAACGGTTCAGGCAAGTTTTACTTAACTCTATTAAGAGTTGTTTTATTTAGATATGCTTATGGTTAATCATTGCTGATTGCCATGTGGAATTATACTCTGTACATATTGCATGTATAAGTCAGGTATGAAAGGCTAATCACCTTCATTACCAGTTGGTCCAGATATATTTGTTCATATTCAATACTTGTTCAGTCAAAAGTTTGTTCGTGCTAGTTCTCAATTATATTGATGAATTATAGCCAGCCTATTATTCAGACTCTTTCAATCATGATATATCCTTAAATTGTATTTAAACTTGCTGGGAAACTTTCATACTCACCCTTGCTATATCATGATAAACATTGCAGATAAGGCGAATGCGTTCGGATACTGGAAAAAGGATATTGCCAAGTTCTGCTTGGGATAAAATATGCAGCTAGTTTGTAATAGTATAGTTTGATAATAATGTTAGGTGTTAGATAGTTTATGAATTATGTATAAGTTAAGGTTACTCGATTTTGGGGAATAGTGTGTAAAGTGTATTATATAAACAATTTATGTTTATATCTTTCGCAAATAGTTATAGAATGATTGTACCAGATCCGTGGTGATTCGGGACCTGGATTTAGGGCTCTCACAGTTGGTATCAAAGCTGTTGGTTATGAACCTTAGGCATGAATACCTGAGACCAATAACCGTAGTGATTAGGATAAGATCTAACTCATATAGAGTTAGTTGGTTGGTAAGATTCAAAGACGAATCTCGGCGGGTTATAAAGATACAGAGTTCCCTAACTCTGATAATAAAGTTAAACAGTAGTGATGAATAGATCGAGTTAAAAAGACTAAGAGTTCAGGGATAGGAAATCGTAAGACAAAATGATCAAGACATAGAAATAAATCGTAATATATATGATGAGATCACCCCATGATCTGATATGGTGATATCAGAGAGAAGAATCAATCTGATGATTGAAAAGTTTACAGCAAGATTGTTGTGTGAATTGGTACAGATTCAGAAAAGGATTATGAATACGGATTAAATGAAATTTGTATTGAGAAGGGAGTTAAGATTAGGTGGGGATTTCAATTGAGGACTCATGTCGGCAGCTGAGTTGTATGATTCCTTGTATGAGCGGGGAATTATACTTTGTGTAAAAACTACTTAGTTTCTGGCACTGATAATCATTGAAATATTTGTGTCATGCTATTTGCTATATGCATGTTAAGAGGGTGATTCCTTTCTCATGTGTATAACAGATAGATAGGTCATAGGTAGAGAATATAGGGTTAAGTACGAGTTCTTAAAACTCATACTTATGTGACATTC
The DNA here is from genome assembly GCA_016801055.1 of Panax notoginseng. Lineage (NCBI taxonomy): Eukaryota > Viridiplantae > Streptophyta > Magnoliopsida > Apiales > Araliaceae > Panax > Panax notoginseng. The sequence goes on from CM029021.1 coordinate 127,705,904, forward strand.
TTGACTCATACTTATATGAAATGTTTATGAACCCCTCAGCGAATGGACGCCAAAGGTCTGACTAGGGTAAGTTCTTAAACTCATATGATTGTGGCAAGTTTATGAACTCATAAGTGTGGTTTGACGAACTGGGTATAGTTGTTTGTGAATGGAGAATTGAGGATTATAGGAATAGATAGATTGTTAAGCAAATGATTATTAGTGGAGACATAAGTTTTTCAGAATTCCTAGCTATGCTAGACTTCGAAATTTTGACATCAAGCTAAATACGCACTATGTGCTTTTTAAAAAAAATGTAGACTAGTAATCATTTCTGAAACGGTTTAAAGTATAGTCTATGCTACTTATTTTGGCTAGATGCAAATGATTTAAAATATCAAAATATATTTTATTTATCACTTATTTACCATGTAACCTGGTGCAAGTGAGGGTCCATATAATAATCAAAATTTACAACAAATACTTCATAAAAATTCCCTCTATTTATCTCAATTTACTTGACTTCCCAAAACATATTTTTAATAATATTTATTCATCATTATTATAAATCGCAATATTAACGACCAGATCATTCCCAGGAAAGAGGGGACTTTCTGATAAGAATTTCTTTTTATTGGTGCGCAATTAGGTGACCAAACTCCTTTTCTCGACAGAACTTTCTAAACATCGTCAATAATGCAAATAATAATATGAATATTGTGACAATAATTGAATCAATAACGTGAGATACTATACAGCAATTACTGTGACAATAATTGAGTAAAACTGAGTGACTTCTCACGTAAGCATCAATAATCAAAGATATTGTACAATACCGTGTGCTACTATACAACCACGCGTATTACTGTACTTTTACCACCGGGTATTTCAACAGTTAATGGTAAAACTTTTGTCGTTATTTTTATAAAAAAATATTTCTGTCGTTTTCTAACTCCGACTGTAATTTCGTTGTGGAGTCCACCAATGATTGTGCCGTCGTACGGATATTCCCCGATAAAAAGAATATTCTCCGAACAAACGAATAATTTATGACAACTTGGTTACTTTGTAAAATTTGTAAATATTTTCCATAACTATAACATTATATCCAATCCATACCTTATTATTCAAAAAGATATTTCGAGAAAATTAAATCTTTATTCATAAAAGTTGGGATCTTACAAGAAGATTCAACAAAGATGGAAAGACATCGGCACCAGCACCAGCACCAGCACCAGCACCAGCACCAGCACCCGCACCCGTTTTTAAGGAAGGAGAACGACCACCGGTCGTATGCTACAAATGTGAACAGGAGGGACAAATCAGTACGAACTGTACGCAGCAACCCAAAGTATGTTACAATTACAGAAAGGAAGATCACTTAGCTCGATTTTATCATGCAGCGAAGTCAAGTCCAGCTGGGACGGTCACACCAAAGGCTGTCCCAGACAAGTCAAAGCCGGTAGTTCAAGGGAGAGCGTTTGTCGTGACTTCCCAAAAAGCGAGGAACCCGAACGAAGTTATCACGGGTAAGCTAATCATAAACTCTTATGAAGTTTAAACCCTATTAGAATACCGGTTCTACCTATTCTTTTATTTTACCTGCTTGTGCTCAACGTTTAAATTTGACTCCAGAGAAATTAAACTTTGACTTATTTATTGAAACTCTGTTGGGAGAAACCTTCGTTACCTCCACTGTTTATAATTCTTGTTTGATTCAAATTGACACTTTCATATTACCTGTTGATTTCATCTCTTTGAAAATATTTGCATTTGATGTGATTTTAGGGATTGATCGGTTAACTACTCATCATGCTAAAATTGATTATTTTCGTAAGGTTGTTGGTTTTCATATTCTTAACCAACCTATTATGCGAATTCAAGCAACCAAACCACTAAAGTCGATCACTGTCATATCAAGCCATAAAGCTATTCATTTATTGAAAAACGAATGTCAAGTTTTCTTAGCCCATGTCACGGATTTAAATAAAAATACGTCAGATTTGAATGATATTTCTATTGTTAATAAATTTTCTGACGTATTTCCTAAAGAACTTCATGGCCTACCCCCAGAGCGTGAAATCGAATTTTGTATTGACCTTGAACCCGGTACAAAATCCATTTCCAAAACTCCATATCGAATGACTCCTATTGAACTTCAGGAGTTAAAAACCCAACTACAGGAACTGTGGCGCCCCCAAAATAGGTATACATCACCCATCTTGGGTTGCCAGATACAAGGTACTGAATATAAATACAAACTAATTATACAACAGTCGTGTAAAATACGACAAAACATAGGTTGTGAGTTTTAATACAAATATTGTCATCTAGACAATATCCACACTCAATGGAGTCCTCATTATAATTATTATCACATTATTCCGTAGAATAGTGAGGACTACTAAAGCCATTTATGCTGGACCATCACTCCATTTCTCGACTCGTCCCAGCTATATTCTCATTTTCTGAAGAGAACAATGAAAGAAAGGGTGAGCTCAACTAGCCCAATAAGAAATATTATGACTAAGATAATGCAGAATAAGTTATCATTAGCATTCAACAGTATAACAACTGATAGAATATAATAGACAACAAGTTTTAGATCAAAAACTGCAGCAGAATAAGTAATCCATTAGAAGTGTCAAGTAAAGTATAAAATCTACTATCTTTTATGATTTAAAAAGTTTTTCATCAACTTTATCGCTGAGACTCAGCTTAATAAATAAAATCGAATCATCCCTGCTCCACGGCCAAGGATATTCATGTAATCATCAATGGTCATGACTATACCGAATAATCTCTGGTCATAATCATACCAACAACTGTCCACCAATGAACTACAGGCCAATGAGGACTTTTACCACATCATTCGTCACATTACAGTCATGATTATACCGAATAATCCCTGATCATAATCATACCAAGTTCATCTATGCACGTAAGTCGAAGATGACTTTCATCACAATATAAACATGATGATGATGATAATGACATAATAATTCAATAAAACAAGTTCAAGAATAAATTTTAAAGATTTATAAATTAATTTATCTAGAACCAATAACGTCCAAATTGTCAACATGATACTGCTTTGTAAAGTAAAATTCAAGAATGCTCAAAAGAATATTTCCATAAAAAGATACTGGGTGAAGCGCAAATATCAAGGATATTCCACTAATTTCATGGAGTATAGAAGCTAAAGATTTAACCAACTGAGTATAATAGAATATATGAAATTGCAAATAGATTTTTACCCGCCATGCGGTAATCCACGTAGACAGATCATTTCCATAATTTAATAAGAAATGAATACGAAGGATCATTTACCATGCATGTGGTAATCCACATAGACAGGTTATTCCAAAAGAATAATAAAAAATGGAACTAGGTCATGTGTAATCCGCACAGACAGGATATTCTAACATAATAATAAAGAATGGAACCAAGTTATGCGTAATCCGCACAGACACGATATTCCAACAGAATAATAAAGAATGGAACCAGGTCATGCGTAATCCGCACAGACAGGATATTCCAACAAAATAATAAAGAATGGAATATCAACAGAATTCACCAGGCATGCGATAGACCGCACAGACAGGTTATTCCAACAGAATAATAAAGAATGGAATAACAGAAGCTCTCTTCATGAATACGAAAGAAATAATACCCCTTACGAGTACAACAAATAATATCCCTTACGAGGACAACAAATAATATTCCTTACCTTAGAAAAACTGAATACTGGAGTAGTGAAGTAGCAGAATACTTTTCTTCTTTCTCTCTATAGTTTCTCTCTCTAGAGTTTTAGTGAATTCGTAAGAAATAATGAAGGAATGAGCTTCTATTTATAGAAGAACTGAAAGTAGCTCTTGGTCTTAACGAAAGGTCAAAATGACAACTGGTAATATTGAAGAGATGACTACTATTTACGAAGGGGCAATTAACTCTTGGAACATCGAAGAGACAAGTAACTCTTGAAAAACCGAAGGGACAAGTAACTCTTAAAAAATTGAAGGGACAAGTAACTATTAAAACTTTAAACCAACGATCCATATTGATTTACTATTATAATTTCAACCAACTGTTTGAAAAATTATCACATCTTCTCATAGAATAATATTGTACTCAAAAATGATTTGGACCGAAAAGAAATATATTTTTTGGGTGAATAGTACCCCGTAAATAGTACCCCGACAAAAAAAGTGTCCCAAATACCCGAGTGAACAATACTAGAGTGAATAGTAACTGGGTGAATAGTAACCCATGAATTGTAACTCGTGAATAGTACTCCGACACGAAAAGTGCCCCGAATACCTGATTGGTCAATATAACCTCCAGACATCAATTATTATCGAAATAAATATCGATTTCTACTAACACTAATAATTCCTACACAATGAAACTATCAATTTCATCTTTAATCAACATGAACTTATTCATCATTAATATTATAATTCACAATATTTAACAACCAGGTCGTTCCCAGGAAAGAGAGGGCTTTCCGATAAGGATTTCTCCTTATTGGCGCGCAATTAGGTGACCAAACCTCTCCTTGACAGAACTTCTAAAAATTATCAATATTGTAAATAATAATATGAATAACTTTGTCGTCTCAATTATTGATTTAATAATATATCATATTATGCAGATGATACTGTGACAATAATTGAATCAATAATATGAGAGATATAATGCAGCAATTACTGTAGCAATAATTGAGTATAACTGAGTGACTTCTCACGTAAGCATCAATAATTAATATCGTGTGCTACTATGTAACCACGCGTATTACTGTACTTTTATTACCGGGTAGTTCAACAGTTTTAACGGTAACACCTCCGCCGTTATTTTTATAAAAACATAATTCTGTCTTTTTCTAACTATGACAATACTTTCGTTGTGGGGTCCACTAATGATTGTGCCGTCGTATGAATATTCCCTGTTAAAACGAATATTTTTCGACCAATCGAATATTATATAACCACTTGCTTACTTTGAAAATTTTGTAAATATTACCCACAACTATAACATTATATCAAATTCACACCATAATATTCAAAAATATATTTCAAAAAAAATATTCTTTATTCATAAAAGTTGGGGTCTTACAGTAACTGTTAGACATCGGTTTCATTCGTCCTAGTACATCTCCTTGGGGTGCTCCTTTTCTATTCGTAAAGAAAAAAGATGGGAGTATGCGACTTTGCATTGATTATCAAGAGTTGAATCATGTCACCATAAAAAATAGGTACCTATTACCTCGCATTGATGACCTGTTTGACCAGTTGCAAGATGTTAAATTCTTTTCAAAGATCGATCTTCATTCCGGATATCATCAATTAAAGATTAAAACTGATGACATTCTAAAGACTGCTTTCAGAACTCGGTACGGGCTTTACGAATTTCTAGTCATGTCTTTTGGATTGACTAATGCTCCTGCTGCCTTCAAGGATATGATGAACCGAGTATTCAAGGAATATTTGGATCATTTTATGGTTGTCTTTATTTATGACATCCTCATATAGTCCAAAATTCGTGAAGATCATGAACAACACTTGAGGCTGATACTCCAAAAGCTTCGTGAAAACAAACTATATGCCAAGTTAAAAAAATGCGAGTTCTGGCTTGAGAAAGTAGTATTCCTTGGGCACGTAATATCGAAACATGGAATGTCAGTTGACCCGACGTAGATTGAAGCAATATAAAGTTGGGAGCAACCTAAGTTAGTTACCGAAATACGTAGTTTTTTGGACTTAGTTGGTTATTATCAGAAGGATTTTCTTGAATTGCCACTCCATTAACTCAGCTGACCCAAAAAGATACATAACTCGGATGGAGCGAGAAATGTGAGAAGAGTTTCCAAGAACTCAAGAGAAGACTCATTTCAGCACCTGTTCTGACAATACCATCAGGTTCGGAGGGATTTGTCATCTAAAGCGATGCTTCAGGTAAAGGTTTAGGATGTGTTCTCATGCAACATGGAAAAGTCATAGCCTATGCCTCACGACAACTCAAAGAATATGAGAGGAATTATCCTACTCATGATCTAGAGTTGGCAGCAGTCATTTTCGCGCTAAAGATCTAGAGACATTAACTATATGGTGAGAAAGTGGAGATCTATACAGATCATAAAAGCCTTAAATATTTCTTCACCCAAAATGAACTCAACATGCGATAACGACGTTGGCTTGAGCTATTGAAAGATTACAACTATACCATTGAATACCATCCTGGAAAAACGAGTGTGGTAGCTGACCCGTTGAGTAAAAGATCATATGCGGGTATGAGTGCGATATTGTCAACAAAAAGGCCCATTTTATATGACTTACAAAGGATGGAGATAGTTAAAAACTTCAAGGACCCACGTGATGATGACAAATATACGAGTAGGACCAACTTTAATCGATAAAGTTAAACCTGCTCGAGCTATAGACCCGGAGCTGATGCGTATGAAGAAGAAAGTACAAGAATGTGATATTCCAGAAGCAAGAATTGAAAAAGAATGAATACTTCAAGTCAACTCCAGACTTTATGTTCCTAACAACTCTGATTTGAAGTATAAAATCATGATGGAGGCACACAACACACCGTTTGCAATCCATTCTGGAAGTACCAAAATGTATCGTGATCTTCAACATACATTTTGGTGGAGCAATATGAAGAGAGAAATCACGAAGTTTATCTCAAGGTGTTTAACTTATCAACGTGTCAAGGCAGAGCATCAAGTGCCAAAAGGTCTATTTCAACCACCTAAAATTCTAGAATAGAAGTAGGAGCACATTAACATGGATTTCGTTACTATTCTTCCTAAGGTTTCTCAAGGCATAGATGCAATTTGGGTCATTGTCGATAGATTAACCAAGTCTGTTCATTTCTTACCTATATGAGAAATATATTCACTTGAACGTCTTGCTCGTATATACATAGATGAGATTGTGAGATTGTATGGTATGCCAGTATCCATTGTTTCTGATCGAGACCCAAGATTCACTTCACGATTTTGGGTCAGCTTGCAGAAAGCTATGGGCACTGATTTACGATTCAGTTCTGCATATCATCCTTAGACGGACGGGCAGTCGGAGAGGACTATTCAAACTCTTGAAGATCTATTAAGACTTTGTGTCCTAGACTTTAAAAGAAGTTGGGACAAATACTTTCCATTGGTGGAATTCTCTTATAACAATAGTTATTAAGCAAGTATAGGCATGGCTCCATTCGAAGTATTGTATGGACGAAAGTGTCGTTCTCAAGTATATTGGGACGAGGTGGGTGAAACAACGTTGTTGGGACCAGAATTGGTACGCATGACTACGAAAAAGATTCAAATGATCCGGCTACATATACAAACCTCATAAGATCGACAAAAGAGTTATGTTGATCTTCATCGAAGGGATGTGGAATTCAATGTTGGAGATCATGTATTGTTATGTGTTGCTCCATTGAAAGGAGTTACGAGATTTGGATAGAGAGGAAAACTCAACCCTCGATTCATTGGTTCATTTAAAATCCTCGACCGAGTAGGAACTATAACTTATAGACTCGCCTTACCGCAATTTATGTCTCATGTTCATAACGTTTTTCACATATCTATGTTACGTAAAAATGTGAAAGACCCGAACCACATTATTGAATTAGAACCAGACGAGATAGTAGAAGATTTAACGTATAAAGAGGTACCTGTTAAAATATTGGATAAGAAGAAACATATTCTACGCTCAAAGGCTATACCTCAAGTCAAAGATTTATGGAGAAACCACGATATTGAGGAAATGACCTGGGAGTTAGAATTTGAAATGAAAATAAGGTATCCTCACCTCTTCGACATACCAGGTACGTACATCAATTTCGAGGATGAAATTTCATAATAAGGGGAGGTTGTAAGACCCCAACTTTTTATGAATAAAGATTTAATTTTCTCTAAATATTATTTTAAATAATAAGTTGTTGATTTAATATAATGCTATAGTTATGGGTGATATGTGCAAATTTTGTAAAGTAAGCAAGTTGTCATAAAATATTCGTTTGCTCGAGGAATATTCTTTTTGTCAGGGAATATTCGTACGATGACATAATTATTGGTGGACTCCACAACAAAATGACTGTTGGATATAGAAAGCGACATAAATAACCTTTTTATAAAAATAACTGAAAGACTTTTACCGTTAAACTGTTGAAATACCCGGTGATAAAAGTACAGTAATACGCGTTGTTGCACAGTAGCGCACGATATTGCACAGTATCTCTGATTATTGATCCTTACATAAGAAGTCACTCAGTTTTGTTCAATAATTACTACAGTAGTTACTGCATAGTATCTCATATTATTGATTCAATTATTATCACAGTATTATCTGCACAATATTTTATAATATTAAATCAATAATTGAGACGACACAGTTATTCATATTATTATTTGCATTATTAACAATGTCTAGAAAGTTCTGTTGAGAAAAGAGGTTAGGTTATTTAATTGCGCGTCAATAAGAAGAAATCCTTATCGTAAAGCCCCATCTTTCTTGGGAACGATCTAGTTGTCAATATTGTGAGCTATAATATTAATAATGAATAATTGTTGAAAGATTAAAAATGTGCTTATTAAAGATAAGTGATTTGTGATAAATATTTATTCAATTTTTGATATAAATAGAGAAGTTTGTCATGAAGTATTTGTTGTAAGTTTGACTTATTACATGGACCCCCACTTACTCATTTTTCAAAATCGTCGGTAGAAAGTTGTCTCAGTTTTATTTTATTATTATTATAATAGTAATAAAATAGAAAAATTTTATTTAAAACAGAATACTTTGTATATATATATATAATTATTTTTTTTATTAGATTATAATTAGAATATATTATATTATATATAAAGTTATTTGTTTTATTAGAATAATTTAGATGAATAGTGAAATCAAACAAAATTTAAAAAAATTCACTATTGAGTTCGTGATTGTTTACTATTTAAATAATGCCCTGCCATTCTCTTATAAATAGGATACTTAGTTAAGAAATGAAAATCACACCAGAATAAGAGAATTATTCTTCTATAATATTGTGCGTAATTCTTTTGAGTATAAGAATATTTTGAGTGTTGCAAATAGTGCAAGATTTTCTCAAAATAATCTTTGTCATACCAGTCAAATTTAGTCTCCTATTAAGGTAAAGAATGTTATTTTCTTTCGTATTCGTTCGTGATATTACTTCATACTCGTAAGGCTTATCATTCTATTCTTTATTAACCTATGGGTATAACTTGTCTACGCGGATTACCGCATGCCTGGTGAATAACTCGTTGTATTGATTCTTTAATCTGTGGGAATAACCTGTCTACGTAGATTACCGCATGCATGGTAAATAACCATTCGTACTCATTTCTTAATTGTGGAAAAGATTTGTCTACGCGGATTACCGCATGACGGGTGAAAATCTATTTGCAATTTTGTATATTATTTCTTTTCATATTCTTAAATCTAAACTAATTATGGTAAGTATTGTTTCTATAATTCCTGAAATGATTAGAAATTTCTTGAGGTTTGCGCTTCATCTAATACCATTTCATTGGAATATTGGTATGAACTTTCTTATTAAATTTCAATATTTTCATTCGAGGTACTATTCACGACAAAATTGGTTTCTTTTCTGCCCAAATTATTTTTGATACATAAATATCATTCTTGAATTTTACTCCACAATTAGTTATCATGTTGACAATTTGGACATTCTTGAACTCTGGATAAATTGAATTATAAATCTCTAATATTTATCCTTGATCTCACTTGCTTGATTCCTTATATCATTGTCATTATCCTCAAGCTTATATTGTGGTGAAAGTCATCTTTGGCCCGTAATACATAGATGGACTGTTGATTGGTATAATTATGACCATGAATTGTGTATTGGTATAATCATGACCTATAATATTACAGACAAATATTGTGTTGAAAGTCCTCTTTGACCCGTAGTGCATAGATGAATAGTTGTTTGGCATGAGACCACTGGTGATACTAAGGAATATCCTTGGCCCATAGTGCATGGATAATTCGTTGATTTGAAATATTTATTTATTAGTGTTGTGACGCCCCCAAAATAGGTATACATCACCTATTCTAAGTCGTCAAATACATGGTACAAAATACAAATAAAACTTAATTATACAACTGTCGTGTAAAATACGACAAAACATAAGTTGTGAGTTTTAATACAACACTTTCTTCTAACCAGTATTCAAACTCAAAATAAGTCCTCAATACATTTATTTTCACACTGTGTCATAGAATAGTGAGGACTACTAATGCTATCATATGAACCGTCACTCCGTTCCCCGACTAGTCCCCGCTACGTTCTCATTTCCTGAAGAGAACAATGAAAGCAAAAGGGTGAGCTCAACTAGCCCAGTAAGAAATATTATGACTAAGATAATGCATAATAAATTATCGTTAGCCTTCAATAGTGTTAAATTGATAAAATATAACAAAAATCAAGTTTAACTGCAGCGGAACAAGCTATCCATTAAAAGAGTCAAGTAGAGAATAAAACATACTATCCTTTATGATTTAAAAAGTTTTTCATTACTTTTATCGCTGAGATTCAGCTTAATAAATAATCCACATCATCCCTGCACTACGGTCAAGGATATTCATTAGTATCACGACCACAAATTATCCATGCACTACGGGCCAAGGATATTTGTGTATTCATCAATGGTCATGATCATGCCAACTGTCCATCAATGCACTACGGGCTAATGAGGACTTTTACCACATCATTCGTAATATTACGGTCATGATTACACCGAATAATCCCTGGTTATAATCATACCAAGTCCATCTATGCACTACATGCCACAGATGACTTTCAACAAAATATAAACATGAGGATGATGACAATGATATAAGAATTCAATAAAACAAGTTCAAGAATTAATTTATCTAGGAGCCAACAACGTCCGAATTGTCAACATGATACTGCTTTGTAGAGTAAAATTTAAGAATGCTCAGAAGAATATTTCTATAAAAAGATACTGGATGAAGCGCAAATAGTAAAGATATTCAACTAATTTCATGGAGTATAAAAGCCACAACTTTAACCAATTGAGTATAATAAAGAATGGAATAACAAAAGAATTCACCAAGCATGCGATAGACCGCACAGACAGGTTATTCCAACAGAAAAATAAATAATGGAACCAGGTCATGCGTAAACGCACTGACAGGATATTTCGATAGAATAATAAATAATGGAACTAGGTCCGGCGTAAACGTACCGACAGGATATTCTAACAGAATAATAAAGACGAAACTAGGTCCGACGTAAAACGCACAGACAGGATATTCCAACAGAATAATAAAGACGGAACCAGGTCCGGCGTAAAACGTACAGACAGGATATTCCGACAGAATAATAAAGAACAAAATATTAGAAGAATTTCACCATGTATGCGGTACTTCGCATGAACAGGTTATTCCAACAGAATAATAAGGAATGGAATAACAGAAGTTCTCTTCATGAATACGAAAGAAATAATACCCCTTACCTTAAGAAGAAGAGTACTGGATATAGGAATAGTGAAGTAGCAGAATACTTTTTTCTTTCTCTCTATAATTTCTCTTTCTAGAGTTTTAGTGAATTCGTAAGAAATAATGAAGGAATGCGCTTCTATTTATAGAAGAATGGACTGCATAGTAACTAATTCATGAACGGTCCAGAGTGATTTACTTTTAATCAGACGATCCATATTTAAAGTAAAATATTTTAAATAAAATATAATATATTCTATTTATAATCTAATAAAACGAATAACTTTATAAAAGTATTATGTTTTATATAAAAAAAAATTTACTATGCAACACTATGCATAATAAAATATAATATATTCTATTTATAGAATAACTTTATAAAAGTATTCTGTTTTATATAAAAAGCTTTTCTGTTTTATTACATTAATAATACTAATAAAACAAAACTGAGTGACTTATCATATAAGCATCAATAATTAATACCGTGTGCTACTATGCAACCACGCGTATTACTGTACTTTTACTACCGAGTAGTTCAACAGTATTAACGGTAAAACTTCCGTCGTTATTTTTATAAAATATTTTTGTCATTTTCTCAATCTGACAATAATTTCGTTGCGGGGTCCACCAATGATTGTGTCGTTGTACGAATATTTCCTGATAAAATGAATATTTCCTGACCAATCGAATATTATACAACAACTTGTCTACTTTGTAAAATTTATAAATATTACCCACAACTATAACATTATATCAAATTCATTCCATAATATTTAAAAATGATATTTATACAAAACTCATCTTTATTAAAAAAAATATTGGGGTCTTACAACCTCTCCTTCTTATAAAATTTCTCCCTCGAAATTAGGGTACGTACCTGATATGTCGAAGAGATAAGGATACCTTGATTTTATTTCAGATTCTAACTCCCAGGTCATTTCCTCAACATCTTGGTTCCTCCACAAAACTTTGACTTGAGGTATAACCTTGGAGCATAGAACATGATCCTTCTTATCCAAGATTTGAATAGGAACCTCTTCATACGTTAAATCTTCCGCTATTTCGTCCGGTTCTAACTCAATAATGTGGTGCAGGTCTTTCATATATTTACGTAATATAGATATGTAAAAAATGTTATGAACATGAGACATACTTGGCGGTAAAGCGAGTCTATAGGCCACAGTTCCTACTCGATCAAGGATTAAAAATGGACCAATGAATCGAGGATTGAGCTTTTCTCTCTTTTTAAATCTCGTAACTCCTTTCCATGGAGTAACACGTAACAACACATGATCTCCAATATCAAATTTCACGTCCTTTCGATGAAGATCAGCATAACTCTTTTGTCGATCTTGTGAGGTTTTTATACGTTGCCGGATCATTTGAATCATTTTTGTAGTTATACGTACCAACTCCGGTCCCAACAACGTTGCTTCACCCACCTCATCCCAGCATACTAGAGAACGACACTTTCTTCCATACAACGCTTCGAATGGAGCCATGCCAATACTTGCTTGATAGTTGTTGTTGTAGGAAAACTCTACCAATGGTAAGAACTTGTCCCAACTTCCCTTGAAATCAAGGACACACAGTCTTAATAGATCTTTAAGAGTTTGAATAGTCCTCTCTGACTGCCCGTCCGTTTGAGGATGATATGCCGAACTAAACCGTAAATCCGTGCCCATAGCTTTCTCCAAACTAACCCAAAATCGTGAAGTGAATCTTGGGTCTCGATCAAAAACTATGGATACTGGCATACCATGCAATCTTACAATCTCGTTTATGTAAATACGAGCAAGACGTTCAAGTGTATAAGTTTCTCGTATAGGTAAGAAATGAGCCGACTTGGTCAATCTATCAACAATGACCTAAATCGCATCTATACCTTGAGAAACCTTGGGAAGACCGATGACAAAATCCATGGTAATGTGCTCCCACTTTCATTCTAGAATTTTAAGTAGTTGTAATGGACCTTTTGGTACTTGATGGTCCGCCTTGACTCGTTGACACATTAGACACCTTGAGATAAACAGCGTTATCTCTCTCTTTATATTGCCCCACCAAAATGTATGTCAAAGATCATGATACATTTTGGTACTCCCAGGATGGATTACAAACGGTGTGTTGTGCGCCTCCATCATGATGTTATACTTTAAATCAGGGTCGTTAGGAATACAAAGTCTGGAGTTGACTCGAAGTATTCATTCTTCATCGATTTTTACTTCCGGCATAGCACCTTCTTGCACTTTCTTCCTCATACGCATCAGCTCCAGGTCTGTAGCTTGAGCAGCTTTAACTTTATCAATTAAAGTCGGTTCTACTCGTATATTCGTCATCATCACATGGGCCCTCAGAGTCTTTAACTCTATCTCTATCCTTTGCAAGTCACACAAAATAAGCCTTTGCGTTGGCAATATCGCACTCGTACCCGCATATGATCTTCTACTCAATGCGTCAGCTACCACGTTCGCTTTTTCAAGATGGTATTGGAGGGTATGATCATAATCTTTCAACAGTTCAAGCCAACGTCGTTGTTGCATGTTAAGTTCCTTTTGGGCGAAAAAATATTTGAGGCTTTTATGATCCGTAAAGGTCTCCACTTTCTCCCCACACAAGTAATGCCTCCAAATTTTAATTACAAAGACAACAGCTGCCAACTCTAGATCATGAGTAGGATAATTCCTCTCATATTCTTTGAGTTTCCGAGAGGCATAGGCTATGACTTTTTCATGTTGCATGAGAGCACATCCTAACCCTTTGCCCGAAGCATCACTGTAGATGACAAATCCCTCCGAGCCAAATGGTATTGTCAGAACAGGTACTGAAATGAGTCTCCTCTTGAGTTCTTAAAAACTCTTCTCACATTCTTCGCTCCAACCGAATTTTGTATCTTTTCGAGTCAGCTGAGTTAATGGAGTAGCGATTCGAGAAAACCCTTCTACGAATCTCCAATAATAACCAGCTAAGCCGAGAAAGCTACGTACTTCGGTCACTGATTTAGGTTGCTCCTGTAAGACCCCGAATTTTATCAGATAAAATTATTCAATTTTTCTATTTAGTAAGTGGTTAAATTGATAACAAGTTAAAGTTAAGGGTAATATATGAAATTTTTCAAAATACGCAAGTGGTTATAAAATACTCATTGTTGTCGGGGAATATTCGTTTGGTCGTGGAATATTCTTTCTGTCGGAGAATATTTGTACGATGGCGTAGCCAGTTGTGGGCCCTATAACAGAATAACTGTCGAATGAAGAAAACGATAAATTTGAGTTTTTATAAATAACGACGTAGTTGTTACCGTTAACACTGTTGGAATACCTGGTGGTTAAAATACAGTAATACGCGTGGTTGCACAGTAGCACACGGATTGCATAGTATTTTTAAATTATTGATTCTTACGAAGGAAGGCACTACTCAATAATTGTTACAGTAGTTACTGTTCAATATTTTATTTTATTGATTCAATAATTGCTGCATTGATATTTTATATTATTGTTGTTTCAATAATTATCATTGCACAGTATTTCCCATTATCAGATCAATAATTCATATTATTTGAATAATATTATTAGATAGCATTATTGGCAATGTCTAGAAAGTTCTGTCTAAGGAGAGATTTGGTCACCTAATTGCGCACCAGTAAGGAGAAATTCTTATTGGAAAGCCCCCTCTTTCCTGGGAACTGCCTGGTTGTCATTATTGTGATTCTGTAATATTATTTATGAATAATTAATTATTGATCTATATGATAATGAAATATTTATTTGATGTAGATATAAATGATGAATTTATTTATGTGGTTTTAAATGAAGGAATTAATGTTGAGGTATTTTATCAGTATTTTGTCAGATTAGAGGTATTAAAAGATCAAATCAGTATTCTTACAGCTTTATTGTGTGAGTTATAATGTTTAATCTGACCGTTGGATCGTTGTGATTTTTGGATATGTTACACATATATAAGTTGAGTATATGTTCACAAATTTTGAACCGTTAAAAATGAACGAATGATTTGTTATGAATTTTAAGAGGTGACTGATTCGAAAATTAGGTTTATAAATAATTTTGGTGGAAAATTCTAGAAGTGGGTGGGCCCCACTTTTGGTTGTTGGGGAAGATGGCTGATTTTTGGTGGGTGAAATAGTAGCAGGTAAAGCCATCAGGTAGCAGGTCAAGTTTACTTTGGCGTGCTAACATTTTCCTATAAATAGAGGGCTAAGTTAGAATTGAAAATCACATCAGAATTCATAAGTTTTCTCTCTTTTTCTCTCTAGATTATCGAGTGTATTTTGTGAGTATTTAGATACTTGGTGAGTTGCTATTCATCAGTGCAAGTTTTCTTCAGCGTCATATCTGATATCCAGTCAGAAGTGCTGCTCTTTTGAGGTAAGGGATAGTAAGGGATATTAAGGGATGCTATATTCTTCATAATGATATTATTCTTTCAATATCATTATACTGAAATATTGGTATGGATTTTATTGTGGAATTTTTTACCTTTTTGAGTCGGGATTACCATTCACGTATACGGCACTATTCATGTATATGACACTATTTACGTATATGACATTATTTACGTATACGGTACTATGTACGAATACGGAGTACTATTCATGAGTTACTATTCACGAGTTACTATTCATGAGTTACTATTCATGGGTACTATTCACGACAAAAATTGGTTCCTTTTTCTGACCAAATTATCGTTAATTTATGATTGTTGCTCTTGAAAATAAATGCAGTTATTGATCATATTATTTTTATTATCATATGTAACATTTTTATAACCCTGATGTTGAATTTCTCTTTCACTTGAGTGTAAAGATGGGTAAATTATTGGTATAATCGTGACTGAGGAATATCTTTGGCCTGTAGTGCAAAGATGAATTGTTAACTGGTATGATCATGACCATTAAATTTAGAATTGAATATCTTTAGCTTAAGTGTAAAGATGAATTAATTAACATGGTTATAATTATTGTTTATATAAATTCTGAAATGATTATATATTTCTTTGAGATATGAATATATTTGGCCTGTAGTGCAAATATGAACTGTTAAGGAATACCTTTGGCCTGTAGTGTAAAGATGAATTGTTGATGAATATCTTTGGCCTGTAGTGCAAAGATGAATTGTTGATGAATATCTTTGGCCCGTAGTGCAAAGATGACCTGTTAATGAATATCTTTGGCCTGTAGTGCAAAGATGGTCTGTTGATGAATATCTTTGGCCGTAGTGCAAAGATGAAATTGTTAGTATGATTATAAACAGGAACTGTGATTTGGTATAACCATGATCTTTGATGTTTCAGGTAAAGACATGTGATGAAAATTATCTTCGTCCTGGGTACGAAGAGGAATTTAGAATCACAATTATGATTATGAGATATTCATATGATTGTGGAAAGAAACTGTTGATTGATGTTACAGGGATAAAACATTATTAGTAGACTTTTAACGTGGAGAAGATAATAGACTTTATAGTCTATTTGACTCTTCTAATGGATTGCTCGTTCCGCTGCAACTATGGTTGAAAAGTTTTATCATCTACCATATGTTCTAAATCTCTGATTTATTACTGATGAAGACTATTGATAATTTAATTATCTTTAGTCATGATATTCTTTATTGGGCTAGTTATGCTCACCCTTTTTACTTCACAATTCCTTTTCAGGTAATAAGAGTGTAGCTGGGTCGAGCGAGGGTAGCAGAGAAATAGAACGGTGGTATCTAGCTGTGGAGGTTCTTCCTAAACAGTATAAAAAAGTTCATTTAGTAGTTATATTTGGTGAATCTAATAGGGTAAGGCGAACCCAATGTTGGAAGGGTGTTTTGCCACTATCATACAATATGTCTAATGACATACAACCTCGTATCATCATAAGACAGGGATATGCTCATCCACTTGCTGAGTATATATACGAGCACTACCTATATAATCTTGGTGTTTGTTTGAAGTATAATTCTCAAATAGAGACAGTGGAGATAATGATATATCAAGAAAAGACTCACTATTGGAAAGAATATGATAGTAATCTTCTCGTTTTTCTTTGGGGTCTATTGGGTCAACCAAGGATAATTCTGTGGCCATATGATATCTATCATAACCTAGAAGCATGGCCTCCCATGTACGAAGGTTTCCTTGAGCACTTCCCAAATATTCAAATTTTTAAAACAGTTTTTGACTATACCTTTATGTAGGTATCACTGTGAGGTGTTGTCCACTGATGGAACATTTGTCACATTACGGTTGGGACACGAGTCACAGTTGGTATATATTTGTATCAAAACTCACAGCATGTGTTGTTGTATTTTGTACGAGAATTATGATAATGAAGTTGTAGTTATTTTCTGTACCATGTATTTAGCGACTCAGAATGGGTTGGGTGGAATGGACCTATTTTAGGGTTATCACATTTGGTATCAGAGCTTAGGGATATGATCTTTGGCGGAGATCGGGAAATAGAACTAGGAGGGGAGAGATGAGTAAATCCTTCGCTAGTGTGTCCTACCTAAGCTTATTTGTTGGTCAGTCATAATATCGGGATTGTAAGACCCCAACTTTTATAAATAAAGATGAATTTTCTATAAATATCATTTTTGAATATTATGGAGTTAATTTGATATAATGTTATAGTTGTGGGTAATATTTATAAATTTTACAAAGTACGCAAGTTGTTATATAATATTCGATTGGTCGGGGAATATTCGTTTTAACAGGAAATATTCGTACAACGGCACAATCATTGGTGGACCCCACAACAGAATTATTGTCGGATTGAGAAAACGATAAAAATATTTTATTAAAAATAACGGCAAAAGTTTTACCATTGTTACTGTTGAACTACTCGGTAGTAAAAGTACAGTAATACGTGTGGTTGCATAGTAACACACGGTATTGATTATTAATGCTTATGTAAGAAGTCACTCAGTTTGATTCAATTATTGTCAGTTAATAATATGAATTATTTAGCGATAATGAAGTTTTGTTTTATTCGTATTATTAACGTAATAAAACAGAAACATCTTTTTATATAAAACAGAATACTTTATTAAAGTTATTCTATAAATAGAATATATTATATTTTATTTAAAAGATTTTTCTTTAAATATGGACTGTCAGATTAAAGTAATCAATCTGGACCGTTCATGGATTAGTTACTATGCATTCCATTTTTCTATAAATAGCAGCTCATTCCTTCATTATTTCTTACGAATTCACTGAACTCTAGAAAGAGAAACTATAGAGAGAGAAAAGAAAAGTATTCTGCTACTTAACTACTTTCTTATTTCAGTTCTTCTTTAAAACGGTAAGGGGTGTTATTCTTTCTTATTCATGAAGAGAACTGTTGTTATTCTATTTCTTATTATTCTGTTGGAATAACCTGTATACGCGGTCTACCCTATACTTGGTGACATTCTTCTATTATTCTGTTGGAACATCCTGTCTGTGTGTTTTACACCGGACCTGGTTTCGTTTTTATTATTATTCTGTTAGAACATCATGTCTGTGTGTTTTACACCGGACCTGGTTTCGTCTTGTTATTATTCTGTTAGAACATCTTGTTTGTGTGTTTTACACCGGACCTGGTTCCATTATTTATTATTCTGTCAGAATATCCTGTCTGTGCGTTTACGCCAGACCTGGTTCCATTATTTATTATTCTGTCGGAATATCCTGTCTGTGCGTTTACGCCGGACCTGGTTCCATTATTTATTATTCTATTGGAATAACCTGTCTGTGCGGTCTATCGCATGTCGGGTGATTTCTTTTGTTATTCCATTCTTTATTATACTCAGTTGGTTAAGTTTTGACTTCTATACTCCATGAAATTAGTGGAATATCCTTGATAATTGCGGTTCATCTAGTATCTTTTCATGAAAATATTCTTCTAAGTATTCTTGAATTTTACTCCACAAAGCAGTATCATGTTGACAATTTGGACGTTGTTAATTCTTGGATAAATTAATTTTTGAACTTGTTTTATTGAATTCTTATATCATTGTCATCATCCTCATGTTTATAAAATGTTGAAAGTCATCTGTGGCCTGTAATGCATAGCTGGACTTGGTATGATTATGACCAGGGATTATTCGGTATAATCATGACCGTAATGTTACAAATGATGTGGTAAAAGTCCTCATTGGCCCGTAGTGCATTGATGGACAGTTGTTGGCATGATCATGACCATTAATGAATACACGAATATCCTTGGCCGTAGTGCATGGGTGATTCGATGATGTGGATTATTTTATTAAGCCGAGTCCCAGCGATAACAGTGTTGAAAAACCTTTTAAATCTTGACTCTTTTAATGGATTGCTTATTCCGCTGCAGTTAAACTTGATGTCTATTATATTTTATCAGTTTAACATTGTTGAAGGCTAATGATAATTTATTCTGCATTATCTTAGTCATAATATTTCTTACTGGGCTAGTTGAACTCACCCTTTCTTTCACTGTCTCTTCAGGAAATGAGAACGTAGCTGGGGCAAGTCGGGAAACAGAGTGATGGTCTGAATGATAGTATTAGTTAGTAGTCCTCACTATTCTATGTAATAGTGTGTTAATAAATATAATGAGGACTCCTTTTGAGTATGGATACTCTCTAGTAGACAATATTTGTATTCAAACTCACAGTTTATGTTTTGTCATATTGTACACGACAGTTGTATTATTAAGTTGTATTTGAATTCTGTACCATGTATCTGATGACCCAAGATGGGTGATGTATACCTAATTTTGGGGGCGTCACAGTTAGTATCAGAGCTTAGGGATATGATCCCTGGCTAAGATGTGAGAATAGAACTAGGAGGGGAGAGACGGGGAAATCCTTCGCTAGTATGACCTACCTAAGTTTATTTGCATGGTATTTAATTGGTCGGTCAAAATATAAGGATAATATATGACATATCAATTAACTTTTATTTTGTGGCAGTATCTGAAAATGGCATCTGAGAATGTTGAGAATAGCAATGGAGCACAGGCGACTGTGGATTCACCACATATCAATAATCGGGATAATGTGCATCAGGAAGGCGACAATCCTCATGCAAACAACAATACTGACCAAATGATGAATGATGGAATGTTCAGAAGCTTTATGCAGTTCATGCAACAGCAGGCGAGAGCGGCTCCTGTTCAAAATATAGGTGGAAATACTGAAAACTCTCGGACAGTCACTGCTAAACAGTTCAAGGAGCTGGGACCACCGGAGTTTAAGGGAGAGCCAAAACCACTTATAGCGGATACATGGATAAAGCTGATCACCAAGATATTTGATGTCTTGGGATGCTCCGAGGAGCAAAAGGTTCCCTTTGCCGCCTTTATGTTGCAAGGAGAGGCAGATTACTGGTGGGAATCGATTAAGCGTACTCAACCTGCTGCACTGAAGATGTCTTGGGAGAAGTTCCAAGAGCTGTTCAATGACAAATACTTTCCCGAAAGTGTTCGTCACATGAAGGAGGTGGAGTTCATCAAATTGGAGCAGAATAATATGACCGTGTCGCAGTATGAGGCTAAATTTGCTGAGTTGTCCCGGTTTGCGTCCCACTTGGTGGATAATGAAGAGCGAATGACGCGAATGTTTTTGCGAGGTTTGAAACCTGAGATACGTCAACATCTTATTTCTCATAAACTGTGTTTGTATTCAGATGTTGTGAATAGGGCTCAGTTAGTGGAGCGCGATAACGAGTCAACGCAACCAAAAGAGAGCAGTCGACAAAATGATAATACAAGTGAGAGCAGTCATCGAAGCGGTGACAACAAGCGTGGAGAGAATCAACAGGTCAGAAATGGTAACCACTTCGGTGGTAATCAGGGCCAAAATAATAAGAATGGTCATTTCAAGAAGAGGAGATTCAACAATGATGGAAAGACGTCAGCACCAGCACCCGTTGTTAAGGAAGGAGAACGACCACCTATCATATGTTTCAAATGCGGAGGGGAGGGGCACATCAGTCCAAACTGCGCGATGCCGTCTAAAGCATGTTATAATTGTGGAAGAGAAGGTCATTTAGCTCGATTTTGTCGTTTACCAAAAACAAGTTCAGCCAAGATGGAGACACCAATGGCCATCCCAGAAAAGTCAAAACCGGTAGTGCAAGGGAGAGCGTTTGTTGTGACCTCCCAGAAAGCAAGGAACCCGAATAAGGTCATCACGGGTAAGCTTATCATAAACTCTAACGAAGTCAATACTTTATTTGATACCGGTTCTACCCATTCTTTTATTTCTCCTACTTGCGCTCATCGATTAAATTTGATTCTGGAGAAATTAGACTTTGACTTATCTGTTGAAACTCCATTGGGAGAAACCTTCATTACATCCACGGTTTATAAGTTTTGTTTGGTTCAAGTTGGTACCCACACATTACCTGTCGATCTTATTTCATTAAAAATACTTGCATTTGACGTGATTCTAGGGATTGATTGGTTAACTACTCATCATGCAAAAATTGATTGTTTTCGTAAGGTTGTTAGCTTTCATATTCCTAATCGACCTATTATGCGAATTCAAGCAACCAAACCATTAAAATCTATCGCTGTCATCTCAAGCCATAAAGCTATTCGTTTATTGAAAAACGGATGTCAAGCTTTCTTAGCTCATGTCACGGATCTAAACAAAAATACGTCAGTTTTGAATGATATTTATATTGTTAATAAATTCCCTGACGTATTCCCTGAAGAACTTCTTGGCCTACCCCCAGAGCGTGAAATTGAATTTTTTATCGACCTTGAATCCGGTACAAAACCCATTTCCAAAGCCCCATATCGAATGGCTCCTATTAAATTTCAGGAGTTAAAGATCCAACTGCAGAAATTGTTAAACATTGGCTTTATTCGTCCTAGTACTTCTCCTTGGGGTGCTCCTGTTCTATTCGTGAAGAAAAAGATGAAAGTTTGCGACTTTGTATTGATTATCGGGAGTTGAATCATGTCACCATCAAAAATAGGTACCCATTGCCACGTATTGATGACCTGTTTGACTAGTTGCAAGGAGCACAATTCTTTTTAAAGATCGATCTTCGTTCTGGATATCATCAGCTGAAGGTTAGAACTGAGGATATTCTAAAGATGGCTTTCAGAACTCAGTACGGGCATTATGAATTCCTAGTCATGTTCTTTGGATTGACTAATGCTCCTGCTGCCTTCATAGATATGATGAACCGGGTATTCAAGGAATATTTGGATCACTTTGTGGTCGTCTTTATTGATGACATCCTTATTTATTCCAAAAGTCGTGAAGATCATGAGCAACACTTGAGGCTGGTACTCCAAAAGCTTCGTGAATACAAGCTTTATGCCAAGTTAAAGAAATGCGAGTTCTGGCTTGAGGAAGTAGTATTCCTTGGGCACGTGGTATCAAGACATGGAATATCTGTTGACCCGGCAAAGATTGAAGCTATTCAAAGCTGGGAGCAACCTATATCAGTGACCGAAGTACGTAGCTTTCTTGGTTTAGCTGGTTATTATCGGAGATTCGTGGAAGGATTTTCTCGAATCGCTACTCCATTAACTCAGCTGACTCGGAAAGATACAAAGTTCGGTTGGAGCGAAGAATATGAGAAGAGTTTTCAAGAACTCAAGAGGAGACTCATTTCAGCACCTGTTCTAACAATACCATCTGGCTCGGAGGGATTTGTCATCTACAGTGATGCTTCGAGCAAAGGGTTGGGATGCGTTAAAAAGTTATAGCCTATGCATCAAGACAACTCAAGGAATATGAGAGGAATTATCCTACTCATGATCTAGAGTTGGAAGCTGTTGTCTTTGCACTTAAAATTTGGAGGCATTACTTGTATGGGGAGAAGGTGGAGATCTTTACGGATCATAAAAGCCTCAAATATTTCTTCACTCAAAAGGAACTCAACATGCGACAAAGACGTTGGTTTGAACTGTTGAAAGATTATGATCATACCATTCAATACCATCCTGTAAAAGCGAACGCGGTAGCTGACGCATTGAGTAGAAGATCATATGCAAGTACGAGTGCGATATTGTTAACACAAAGGCCCATTTTGTGTGATATGCAAAGGATGGAGATAGAGTTAAAGACTCCAGGGACACATGTGATAATGGCAAATATACGAGTAGAACCGATTTTAATCGATAAAGTTAAAGCTGCTCAAGCTACAGTGTGACGCCCCCAAAATAGGTATACAACACCCATTCTGAGTCGCCAAATACATGGTACAGAAAGCAAACTACAACTTCAATAATACAATTGTCGTGCAAAATACGACAACACATACTGTGAGTTTAAATACAAATATTATCTTCTGGACAATATCCACACTCAAATAAATCCTCATTACAATTATTCAAATACTATTTTACAGAAATAGTGAGGACTGCTAAAACATCTTTCTAGAACCATCACCTCCTGAGAAGAAAAATGGAACAAAAAGGAAAAGGGTGAGCTCAACTAGCCCAGTAAAGAATATTATGACTAAGATAATATACAACAAATTATCGTTAGTCTTCAACAGGGAAAATCTGATAGAATATAATCGACAACAAGTTTTAAATCAACAACTGCAGCGAAAACAGCAAACCATTAGAAGAGTCAAGTAGAGAATGAATTCTACTATCTTCTAAGATTTAAAAGTCCATCATCAATATTTTATCCCTGTAACATCAGTTAATAATCATCTTTATCCAAATATTCATCTTTGCACTACAGGCCAAAGATATTCATTTGTATCACCTGTCAGTCATGTTCATCTCAACACCTGTTCATCTTTGCACTACAGGCCAAAGATATTCATCAAGTAATCATACATCTTTGCACTACAGGCCAAAGATATTCAGTAATATCATCATTTAGGACTGAGGATGATGAAAAATATCTTAAAGAAAACGAATCCAGTGAGACAGAAGGACAAATAGTAGGGATTCGTATAACAGTTTATCCAAGATCAATAATACTTCATAATAATCAATTGTGAAGCAGAATTCAAAAATAAAGATCAAAACATGGATACAATCAAAGATAGTAACCATAATAGACATCTTGGACAAAAAGGAAAAATTTTATTTTTCGGTGAATAGTGTCGTATTCGTGAATAGTGCCGTATACGTGAATAGTGCCGTATACGTGAATAGTAACCCCGACACAAAAAGTTCCAAATTTGATAAAAACTCATATCAATATTTCAGCATAATGATATTGAAGAAAATAATATCATTAAGAAGAAAATAATATCCCTTACCTCAAAATATCAGTACTTCTGGTCGGAATACTGGTATAAGGCTGAAAGAAACTTGCTTTGATGAATAGAAACTCTCAAAGTATCTAAATACTCACAAAATACACTCAATAATCTAGAGACAGAAAGAGAGAAAACTTGTTTCTGGTGTGATTTTCAATTCTAACTTAGCCCTCTATTTATAGGAAAATGTTAGCACGCCGAAATAGACTTAACATGCAACCTGATGGCTTTACCTACTACTATTCCCACCCACCACATTTGAATAAAAATCTCAGCACATTTTTTCACCAACCAAGAGTGGGGCCCACCAATTTTAGAATTTTCTATCAAAATGATAAACTCCGAAAATTCAATAATTTCTGAACCAGTCATCTCGTAAAATTCATAATAAATCATACGTTCATTTTAAACGGTTCAAAATTTGTGGACATATACTCAACTTATATATATATAACATATCCAAAAATTACCACGATCCAACGGTCGGATTAAAAATTATAACCCCCGCAAAATATATCAAAAACCCTGATTTTTAATACCTCCATTCCGACAAAAATACTGATAAAAACCTCAACATTAACTCCTTCATTTTTAACCACAAAAATATATCCCTCATTTATATCCACATAAAATAATTATTTTCTTATCATATGAATCAATAATTAATTATTCACAAATAATATTACAGAATCACATTTATGACAACCAGACCGTTCCCAGGAAAGAGGGGGCTTTCCAATAAAGATTTCTCCTTACTGGCGCGCAATTAGATGACCAAACCTCTCCTTAGACAGAACTTTCTAGATATTGCCAATAATGTTATCTAATAATATTATTCAAATAATATGAATTATTGATCTGATAATAGAAAATACTGTGCAGCAACAATTATTGAAACAACAATAATATAAAATATCAACGCAGAAATTATTGAATCAATAAAATAAAATATTGAACAGTAATTACTGTGACAATTATTCAGTAGTGTCTTCTTACGTAAGAATTAATAATTGGTGCAATACCGCGTGCTACTGTATTTTAACCACCGGGTATTCCAACAGTATTAACGGTAACAACTACACCGTTATTTATAAATAACTTATACTTGTCGTTTTCTTCATCCAATCGCTTTTCGTTATGGGGCCCACACAAAGCTGCGTCGTCGTACGAATATTCCCCGACAGCAAGAATATTCCACGACCAAACGAATATTCCCCGACAAAATGAATATTTTATAACCACTTGCTTATTTTGTAAAATTTGCACATTTCACCCATAACCAAAGTATTATATCAAATTAACCCCTTATTATTCACAATAATATTTAGAGAAAATTTGATTTTATTCATTAATAAGTTGGGGTCTTACAACCTCCCCTCCTTATGAAATTTCGTCCTCGAAATTGACGTACGTACCTGATGTTTCAAAAAGGTGAGGATACCTCGCTTTCATTTCTGATTCCAACTCCCAGGTCATTTCTTCAATAGCATGGTTTCTCCACAAAACCTTAACTTGTGGTATAACCTTCGTGCGTAGGATATGCTCTTTCCTATCCAAGATCTTAACAGGTACCTCCTCATACGTTAAATCTTCAGCTATCTCGTCTGGTTCTAACTCAATAATGTGGTTCGGGTCTTTAACATATTTACGAAGCATAGATATGTGAAAAATATTATGAACACGAGACATGCTTGGAGGTAATGCGAGTCTATATGCCACATTTCCTATTCGCTCAAGAATCTCAAATGGACCAACAAATCTTGGATTGAGCTTTTCTCTCTTCTCAAATCTTGTAACTCCCTTCCATGGTGCAACACGTAATAATACATGATCCCCAATATTAAATTCCACGTCCTTCCGATGAAGATCCGCATAACTCTTTTGTCGATCCTGTGTCGTTTGTATACGTTGTCGAATCGTTTGGATCTTCTCTGTAGTAATGCGTACCAACTCTGGTTCCAACAATGTTGCTTCACCCACCTCGTCCCAGCATACTGGAGAACGACATTTTCTTCCATACAACGCCTCGAATGGAGCCACACCTATGCTCGCCTGATAACTGTTGTTGTAGGAGAATTCCACCAATGGTAGGTACTTATCCCAACTCCCTTTGAGATCTAGGACACAAAGTCTTAATAGATCTTCAAGAGTTTGAATAGTCCTCTCTGATTGTCCGTCCGTTTGAGGATGGTATGCCGAACTGAATCGTAAATCCGTGCCCATAGCTTTCTGCAAGCTAACCCAAAATCGTGAAGTGAATCTTGGGTCACGATCTGAAACTATGGATACTGGCATGCCATGCAATCTCACAATCTCGTTCACGTACATACTAGCAAGACGTTCAAGGGAATAAGTCTCACGTATCGACAAAAAATGAGCGAACTTGGTTAATCTATCAACAATAACCCAAATCGCATCTATGCCTTGAGAAATCTTGGGAAGACCCGTAACAAAATCCATAGTAATGTGTTCCCACTTCCATTTCGGAATCTCAAGTGGTTGCAATGGACCCTTTGGTACTTGATGCTCCGCTTTTACACGTTGACAAGTTAAACATCTCGAGATAAACTCCACGATCTCTCTTTTCATATTACTCCACCAAAATGTATGTCGAAGATCGTGATACATTTTGGTACTCCCAGGATGGATTGCAAACGGTGTGTTGTGTGCCTCCATCATTATTCTATGCTTCAAGTCAAAATCGTTTGGAACACAAAGTCTGGAGTTGACTCGAAGTATTCCTTCTTCATCGATTCTTGCTTCTGGAATAGCACCTTCTTGCACTTTCTTCTTCATACGCATCAGCTCTATGTCCGTAGCTTGAGCAGCTTTAACTTTATCGATTAAAGTCGGTTCTACTCGTATATTTGATATCATCATGTGGGTACTTGGAGCCTTCATCTCTATCTCCATCCTTTGCAAGTCATACAAAATGGGCCTTTGTGTTAACAACATTGCACTCGTACCCGCATATGATCTTCTACTCAATGCGTCAGCTACTACGTTTGCTTTTCCAGGATGATATTGGATGGTATGATCGTAATCTTTCAACAGCTCGAGCCAACGTCGCTGCCGCATGTTGAGTTCCTTTTGGGTGAAGAAATATTTGAGGCTTTTATGATCTGTATAGATCTCCACTTTCTCCCCATACAGGTAGTGTCTCCAGATCTTCAACGCAAAAACGACTGCTGCCAACTCCAAATCATGAGTAGGATAATTCCTCTCATATTCTTTGAGTTGTCGCGAGGCATAGGCTATGACTTTCCCATGTTGCATGAGAACACATCCTAACCCTTTGCCTGAAGCATCGCTGTAGATAACAAATCCATCCGAACCAGATGGTATTGTCAGAACAGGTGCCGAAATGAGTCTCCTCTTGAGTTCTTGGAAACTCTTCTCGCATTCCTCACTCCATACGAATTTTGTATCTTTCCGAGTCAGCTGAGTTAACGGAGTAGCGATTCGAGAAAATCCTTCCACAAATCTCCGATAATAACCAGCTAAGCCCAGAAAGCTACGTACTTCGGTTACCGACTTCGGTTGCTCCCAACTTTGTATGGCTTCAATCTTCGCCGGGTCGACAGATACTCCATGTTTTGACACCACGTGCCCAAGGAATGCTACTTCCTCAAGCCAGAACTCGCATTTCTTCAATTTGGCATATAGCTTGTTTTCACGAAGCCTTTGCAATACCAGCTTCAAATGGCGCTCATGATCTTCACTGCTTTTGAAATAGATGAGGATGTCATCAATAAAGACAACAACGAACTGATCTAAATATTCTTTGAATACACGGTTCATCATATCCATGAAGGCAGCAGGAGCATTAGTCAATCCAAAAGACATGACTAAGAATTCATAATGCCCGTACCGAGTTCTGAAGGCAGTCTTTGGAATATCCTCAGTTTTAATCTTCAGCTGATGATATCCAGAACGAAGATCGATCTTTGAAAAGAATTGTGCTCCTTGCAACTGGTCAAACAGGTCATCAATGCGAGGTAGCGGATACCTATTCTTGATAGTGACATGATTCAATTCTCGATAGTCGATACAAAGTCGCATACTCCCGTCTTTCTTCTTTACGAATAAAACAGGAGCACCCCAAGGAGACGTACTAGGACGAATAAAACCAATGTCCAACAACTCCTGTAGTTGGACTTTTAACTCCTGAAGTTCAATAGGAGCCATTCGATATGGAGTTTTAGAAATGGGCTTTGTACCGGGTTCAAGGTCAATAAAAAATTTAACTTCACGTTTTGGGGGTAGACCAGGAAGTTCTTCAGGAAATACATCGGGAAATTCTCTAACAATAGAAATATTATTCAAATCTGACTTGTCTTTGCTCAAATCCATAACATGGGCTAAGAAAGCTTGACATCTATTTTTCAATAAACGAATAGCTTTGTGGCTTGATATGACAGTGACTGATTTTAGTGGTTTAGTAGTTTGAATTCGTATGACAGGTTGGTTAGGAATATGAAAACTAACAACCTTATGAAAACAATCAATTTTAGCATGATGAGTGGTTAACCAATCAATTCCTAAAATCACATCAAAAGCAAGTATCTTTAAAGAGATAAGATCAACAGGTAATGTGATAGTGCCAACTTGGATCATGCAAGATTTATAAACTGTAGATGTAACGAAGGTTTCACCCAACGGAGTTTCAACAGATAAGTTAAAGTCCAATTTCTCCGGAGTCAAGTTTAAACGTTGAGCACAAGCAGGAGAGATAAAAGAATGGGTAGAACCGGTATCTAGTAAAGTATAAACTTCGCAAGAATTCAAGATTAGCTTACCCGTGATCACCTCATTCGGGTTTCTCGCGTTTTGGCCAGTCACGACAAACGCTCTTCCAGGAACCGCTGATTTCGACTTATCCGGGACAACTTTTAGAGTCACCATCCCCGCTGAACTTGGTTTTGCTACAGAACACTCTCGAGCTATATGACCCTCCTTTCCACAGTTATAACATACCTTGGATTGTTGTGGGCAGTTTGGGCTGATATGTCCATCTTTCCCACATTTGTAACATACGACCGGTGGTCGTTCTCCTCCCCTAGAAACAGTTGATGTTTGTGCTGACGTCTTCACGTTATCATTGTTGTACCTTCTCTTCTTGAAATCTCCTCCCGACTCGCTCCTTTTATTATCACGACCACGATTACCACCAGAGTGGTTACCGCTTTTGTCCGAATGTTTTCCTCCCTGCTGGTTTTCATTGCTTCGATGACTGCCACCACCGGTATGACCCTGGTTGTGGTCCCTCGGTTGCACATACTCATTATCTCGCTCTAATAATTGAGCCCTGTTTACAACATCTGAATATAAAGAAAATTTATGAGAGATAAGATATTGTCGAATCTCGGGTTTTAGACCTCTCAGAAACATCCTTGTCATTCGTTCCTCATTTTCGACCAAATGAGGTGCAAACCTGGATAACTCTGCAAACTTCGCCTCGTACTGGGACACCGTCATGTTGTTTTGTTCCAGTCTGATAAACTCCACCTCCTTCATATGACGAATACTTTCAGGAAAGTACTTGTCATTGAACAGTTTTTGAAATGTTTCCCAGGACATGTTGAGTGCGTCAGGCTGGGTACGCTTCACAGACTCCCACCAGTAGTCTGCCTCACCGCGGAACATAAAGGTGGCGAATGGAACCTTCTGTTCCTCCGTGCATCCCAAGACATCGAATATCTTGGTAATTTGCTTGACCCACGTTTCCGCCATGATCGGATCCGGCTTTCCCTTAAATTCTGGTGGTCCCAATTCTTTGAACTGCTTAGCTGTGACAAACCGCGCGTTGTTATCATTTCCACCCGTATTCTGCACACGAGTCTCCCTCGTCTGATTTTGCATGAACTGCAAAAAGCTCCTAAACATTCCATCATTCATCGTTTGCTCGGTAACGTTGTTTACAGGAGGAATATTGCCTTCCTGTTGCACGTTCCCTTGGGTGGTGATCAAAGGTGTCTCCACGGTCTGATTTACTCCATTATTAACGTTCTCAGCTGCCATTCTTAAATACTGCCATAAAACAAGGGTTAATAGTCATGTCATATATTATCCCTATACTCTGACCGACCAAATAAACACCAAATAAACTTAGTCAGGTCATACTAGCGAAGGAATTCCCCGTCTCTCCCCTCCTAGTTCTTGTCTCACATCTCAGCCAGGGATCATATCCCTAAGCTCTGATACCAACTGTGACGCCCCCAAAATAGGTATACAACACCCATTCTGAGTCGCCAAATACATGGTACAGAAAGCAAACTACAACTTCAATAATACAATTGTCGTGCAAAATACGACAACACATACTGTGAGTTTAAATACAAATATTGTCTTCTAGACAATATCCACACTCAAATAAATCCTCATTACAATTATTCAAACACTATTTTACAGAAATAGTGAGGACTGCTAAAACATCTTTCTAGAACCATCACTCCATACCCCGACTAGATCCTGCTATGTTCTCACCTCCTGAGAAGAAAAATGGAACAAAAAGGAAAAGGGTGAGCTCAACTAGCCCAGTAAAGAATATTATGACTAAGATAATATACAACAAATTATCGTTAGTCTTCAACAGGGAAAATCTGATAGAATATAATCGACAACAAGTTTTAGATCAACAACTGCAGCGGAAACAGCAAACCATTAGAAGAGTCAAGTAGAGAAAGAATTCTACTATCTTCTAAGATTTAAAAGTCCATCATCAATATTTTATCCCTGTAACATCAATTAATAATCATCTTTATCCAAATATTCATCTTTGCACTACAGGCCAAAGATATTCATTTGTATCACCTGTCAGTCATGTTCATCTCAACACCTGTTCATCTTTGCACTACAGGCCAAAGATATTCATCAAGTAATCATACATCTTTGCACTACAGGCCAAAGATATTCAGTAATATCATCATTTAGGACTGAGGATGATGAAAAATATCTTAAAGAAAACGAATCCAGTGAGACAGAAGGACAAATAGTAGGGATTCGTATAACAGTTTATCCAAGATCAATAATACTTCATAATAATCAATTGTGAAGCAGAATTCAAAAATAAAGATCAAAACATGGATACAATCAAAGATAATAACCATAATAGACATCATGGACAAAAAAGAAAATTTTATTTTTCGGTGAATAGTGTCGTATTCGTGAATAGTGCCGTATACGTGAATAGTAACTCTAACACAAAAAGTTCCAAATTTGATAAAAACTCATATCAATATTTTAACATAATGATATTGAAAAAAATAATATCATTAAGAAGAAAATAATATCCCTTACCTCAAAATATCAGTACTTCTGGTCGGAATACCGGTATAAGGCTGAAAGAAACTTGCTCTGATGAATAGAAACTCTCAAAGTATCTAAATACTCACAAAATACACTCAATAATCTAGAGAGAGAAAGAGAGAAAACTTGTTTCTGGTGTGATTTTCAATTCTAACTTAGCCCTCTATTTATAGGAAAATGTTAGCAAGCCGAAGCAGACTTAACCTGCAACCTGATGGCTTTACCTGCTACTATTCCCACCCACCACATTTGAATAAAAATCTCAGCACATTTCTTCACCAACCAAGAGTGGGGCCCACCAATTCTAAAATTTTCCATCAAAATGATAAACTCCGAAAATTCAACAATTTCTGAACCAGTCATCTCGTAAAATTCATAATAAATCATACGTTCATTTTTAACGGTTCAAAATTTGTGGACATATACTCAACTTATATATGTATAACATATCCAAAAATTACCACGATCCAACGGTCGGATTAAAAATTATAACCCCCGCAAAATATATCAAAAACCCTGATTTTTAATACCTCCATTCCGACAAAAATACTGAAAAAACCTCAACATTAACAACTTCATTTTTAACCACAAAAATATATCCCTCATTTATATCTACATAAAATAATTATTTTCTTATCATATGAATCAATAATTAATTATTCACAAATAATATTACAAAATCACATTTATGACAACCAGGCCGTTCCCAGGAAAGAGGGGGTTTTCCAATAAGGATTTCTCCTTACTGACGCGCAATTAGATGACCAAACCTCTCCTTAGACAGAACTTTCTAGACATTGCCAATAATGTTATCTAATAATATTATTCAAATAATATGAATTATTGATCTGATAATAAAAAATACTGTGCAGCAACAATTATTGAAATAACAATAATATAAAATATCAACGCAGAAATTATTGAATCAATAAAATAAAATATTGAACAGTAATTACTGTGACAATTATTCAGTAGTGCCTTCTTACGTAAGAATCAATAATTGGTGCAATACCGCGTGCTACTGTATTTTAACCATCGGGTATTCTAACAGTATTAACGGTAACAACTACGCTGTTATTTATAAATAACTTATACTTGTCGTTTTCTTCATCCAATCGCTTTCCGTTATGGGGCCCACACAAGGCTGCGCCGTCGTACGAATATTCCCCGACAGCAAGAATATTCCACGACCAAACGAATATTCCCCGACAAAATGAATATTTTATAACCACTTGCTTATTTTGCAAAATTTGCACATTTCACCCATAACCAAAGTATTATATCAAATTAACCCCTTATTATTCACAATAATATTTAGAGAAAATTTGATTTTATTCATTAATAAGTTGGGGTCTTACATACAGACCTGGAGCTGATGCGTATGAGGAAGAAAGTGCAAGAAGGTGCTATGCTGGAAGCAAGAATCGATGAAGAAGGAATACTTCGAGTCAACTCCAGACTTTGTGTTCCTAACAACCCTGATTTAAAGTATAAAATTATGATGGAGGTGCACAACACACCGTTTGTAATCCATCCTGGAAGTACCAAAATGTATCATGTTCTTCGTCATACATTTTGGTGGAGCAATATGAAGAGAGAGATAGCACTGTTTGTCTCAAGGTGTCTAACTTGTCAACGAGTCAAAGCGGAGCATCAAGTACTAAAAGGTCCATTACAACCACTTGAAATTCCAGAATAGAAGTGGGAGCACATTACCATGGATTTCATTACCGATCTTCCTAGGGTTTCTCAAGGTATTGATGCGATTTGGGTCATTGTTGATAGATTGACCAAGTCTGCTCATTTCTTACCGATACGAGAAACTTATACACTTGAACGTCTTGCTCGTATGTACATAAACGAGATTGTAAGACTGCATGGTATGCCAGTATCCATAGTTTCTGACCGAGACCCAAGATTTACTTCACGATTTTGGGTTAGTTTACAAAAAGCTATGGGCACGGATTTACGATTTAGTTCAGCATATCATCCTCAGACGGACGGACAATCAGAGAGGACTATTCAAACTCTTGAAGATCTATTAAGACTCTGTGTCCTTAATTTTAAGGGAAGTTGGGACAAGTTCTTACCATTGGTGGAGTTTTCCTACAACAACAGTTATCAAACAAGTATTGGCATGGCTCCATTCGAAGCATTGTATGGAAGAAAATGTCGTTCTCCAGTATGTTGGGATGAGGTGGGTGAAGCAACGTTGTTGGGACCGGAGTTGGTACGTATGACTACAGAAAAGATTCAAACGATCCGACAACGTATAAAAACCTCACAAGATCGACAAAAGAGTTATGCTGATCTTCATCGAAAGGACGTGGAATTTGATATAGGAGATCATGTGTTCTTACGTGTTGCTCCATGGAAAGGAGTTACGAGATTTGAAAAGAGAAGAAAGCTCAATCCTCGATTCATCGGTCCATTTTTAATCCTCGATCGAGTAGGAACTGTGACTTATAGACTCGCTTTACCGCCAAGTATGTCTCGTGTTCATAATATTTTTCACATATCTATGTTACGTAAATATGTGGAAGACCCGAACCACATTATTGAGTTAGAACCGGACGAAATAGCAGAAGATTTGACGTATGAAGAAGTTCATGTTCAAATCTTGGATAAGAAGGAACATATTCTACGCTCCAAGGTTATACCTCAAGTCAAAGTTTTGTGGAGAAACCACGATGTTGAGGAAATGACTTGGGAGTTAGAATCTGAAATGAAATCAAGGTGTCCTTACCTCTTCGACATACCAGGTACGTACCCTAATTTTGAGGGCAAAATTTCATAAGAATGGGAGGTTGTAAGACCCCAACTTTTATAAATAAATATGAATTTTCTATAAATATCATTTTTGAATATTATGGAGTTAATTTGATATAATGTTATAGTTGTGGGTAATATTTATAAATTTTACAAAGTACACAAGTTGTTATATAATATTCGATTGGTCGGGGAATATTCATTTTAACAGGGAATATTCGTACAACGGCACAATCATTGGTGGACCCCACAACGGAATTATTGTCGGATTGAGAAAACGACAAAAATATTTTATTAAAAATAACGGCGAAAGTTTTACCATTGTAACTGTTGAACTTCTCGATAGTAAAAGTACAGTAATACGTGTGGTTGCATAGTAACACACGGTATTGATTATTAATGCTTATGTAAGAAGTCACTCAGTTTGATTCAATTATTGTCAGTTAATAATATGAATTATTTAGCGATAATGAAGTTTTGTTTTATTCGTATTATTAACGTAATAAAACATAAATATCTTTTTATATAAAACAGAATACTTTATTAAAGTTATTCTATAAATAGAATATATTATATTTTATTTAAAAGATTTTTCTTTAAATATGGACTGTCAGATTAAAGTAATCAATCTGGACCGTTCATGGATTAGTTACTATGCATTCCATTTTTCTATAAATAGCAGCTCATTCCTTCATTATTTCTTACGAATTCACTGAACTCTAGAGAGAGAAACTATAGAGAGAAACTATAGAGAGAAACTATAGAGAGAGAAAAGAAAAGTATTCTGCTACTTAACTACTTCCTTATTTCAGTTCTTCTTTAAAACGATAAGGGGTGTTATTCTTTCTTATTCATGAAGAGAAATGTTGTTATTCTATTTCTTATTATTCTGTTGGAATAACCTGTATACGCGGCCTACCCTATACTTGGTGACATTTTTATATTATTCTATTGGAATATCCTGTCTGTGTGTTTTACACCGGACCTGGTTCTGTTTTTATTATTATTCTGTTGGAACATCCTGTCTGTGTGTTTTACACCGGACCTGGTTCTGTCTTGTTATTATTCTGTTGGAACATTCTGTCTGTGTGTTTTACACCGGACCTGGTTCCATTATTTATTATTCTGTCGAAATATCCTGTCTGTGCGTTTACGCCGGACCTGGTTCCATTATTTATTATTCTGTCGAATATCATGTCTGTGCGTTTACGCCGGACCTGGTTCCATTATTTATTATTCTGTTGTAATAAACTGTCTGTGCAGTCTATCGCATGCCGGGTGATTTCTTTTGTTATTCCATTCTTTGTTATACTCAGTTGGTTAAGTTTTGACTTCTATACTCCATGAAATTAGTGGAATATTCTTGATAATTGCAGTTCATCCAGTATCTTTTCATGAAAATATTCTTCTAAGTATTCTTGAATTTTACTCCACAAAATAATATCATGTTGACAATTTGGACGTTGTTAATTCTTGGATAAACTAATTCTTGAACTTGTTTTATTGAATTCTTATATCATTGTCATCATCCTCATGTTTATAAAATGTTGAAAGTCATCTGTGGCATGTAATGCATAGATGGACTTGGTATGATTATGACCAAGGATTATTCGGTATAATCATGACCGTAATGTTACAAATGATGTGGTAAAAGTCCTCATTGGCCCATAGTGCATTGATGGACAGTTGTTGGCATGATCATGACCATTAATGAATACACGAATATCCTTGGCCGTAGTGCAGGGGTGATTCGATGATGCGGATTATTTTATTAAGCAGAGTCCCAGCGATAACAGTGTTGAAAAACTTTTTAAATCATAAAAGATAGTAGAGTTTATTTTCTACTTGACTCTTTTAATGGATTACTTATTCCGCTGCAGTTAAACTTGATGTCTATTATATTTTATCAGTTTAACATTATTGAAGGCTAATGATAATTTATTCTGCATTATCTTAGTCATAATATTTCTTACTGGGCTAGTTGAGCTCACCCTTTCTTTCACTGTTCTCTTCAGGAAATGAGAACGTAGCTGGGGTAAGTCAGAAAATAGAGTGATGGTCCAAATGATAATATTAGTTAGTAGTCCTCACTATTCTATGTAATAGTGTGTTAATAAATGTAATGAGGACTCCTTTTGAGTATGGATACTCTCTAGTAGACAATATTTGTATTCAAACTCACAGTTTATGTTTTGTCATATTGTACACGACAGTTGTATTATTAAGTTGTATTTGAATTCTGTACCATGTATCTGATGACCCAAGATGGGTGATGTATACCTAATTTTGGGGGCGTCACAGGGATATTATGTGATATGTTAATTTGTTCAATTAACCCTTGTTTTGAAGCTGTATTCTAGAATGATATCTAAAATATAGGAGATGAGTAATGAAGAAATTATGATGACAGGAAAGATCGAATCTAAAATGAAAGCAAGGTATTCTCAACTCTTTGAATTATCAGGTACGTAAATTTCGGGGACGAAATTTCATAAGGAGGGGAGATTTTAAGACCCCGAATTTTATGAGATAAAAGTATTCAATTTTTCTATTTAGTAAGTGGTTAAATTGATAACAAGTTAAAGTTAAGGGTAATATATGAAATTTTTCAAAATACGCAAGTGGTTATAAAATACTCATTGTTGTCGGGGAATATTCGTTTGGTCGTGGAATATTCTTTCTGTCGGGGAATATTTGTACGACGGCGCAGCCAGTTGTGGGTCCCATAACAGAATAACTGTCGGATGAAAAAAATGACAAATTTGAATTTTTATAAATAACGGCATAGTTGTTACCGTTAACACTGTTGGAATACCCGGTGGTTAAAATACAGTAATACGCGTGGTTGCACAATAGCACACGGATTGCACAGTAATTTTGAATTATTGATTCTTACGAAGGAAGGCACTACTCAATAATTGTTACAGTAGTTACTGTTCAATATTTTATTTTATTGATTCAATAATTGCTGCATTGATATTTTATATTATTGTTGTTTTAATAATTATCATTGCACAGTATTTCTCATTATCAGATCAATAATTCATATTATTTGAATAATATTATTAGATAGCATTATTGGCAATGTCTAGAAAGTTCTGTCTAAGGAGAGGTTTGGTCACCTAATTGCACGCCAGTCAGAAATCCTTATTGGAAAGCCCCCTCTTTCCTGGGAACTGCCTGGTTGTCATTATTGTGATTCTGTAATATTATTTGTGAATAATTAATTATTGATCTATATGATAATGAAATATTTATTTGATGTAGATATAAATGATGGATTTATTTATGTGGTTATAAATAAAGGAATTAATGGTGAGGTATTTTATCAGTATTTTGTCGGATTGGAGGTATTAAAAGATCAAATCAGTGTTCTTACAGCTTTATTGTGTGAGTTATAATGTTTAATCTGACCGTTGGATCGTTGTGATTTTTGGATATGTTATACATATATAAGTTGAGTATATGTTCACAAATTTTGAACCGTTAAAAATGAACGAATGATTTGTTATGAATTTTAAAAGGTGACTGATTTGGAAATTAGGTTTATAAATGATTTTGGTGAAAATTCTAGAAATGGGTGGGCCCCACTTTTGATTGTTGGGAAAGATGGCTGATTTTTGGTGGGTGGAATAGTAGCAGGTAAAGCCATCAGGTAGCAGGTCAAGTCTGCTTCGGCGTGCTAACATTTTCCTATAAATAGAGGGCTAAGTTAGAATTGAAAATCACATCAGAATTCATAAGTTTTCTCTCTTTTTCTCTCTAGATTATCGAGTGTATTTTGTGAGTATTTAGATTTTTGGTGAGTTGCTATTCATCAGTGCAAGTTTCCTTCAGCGTCATATCCGATATCCAGTCAACAGATATTCCATGACTTGATACTACGTACCCAAAGAATGCACTTCCTACAGTCAGAACTCGCATTTCTTCAACTTGGCATAAAGCTTATTTTCACGAAGCTTTTGGAGTATCAGCCTCAAGTGTTGCTCATGATCTTCACGGCTTTTGGAATAAATAAGGATGTCATCAATAAAGACGACAACAAAAGTTATCCAAATATTCCTTGAATACTCGGTTCATCATATCCATGAAGGCAGCAGGAGCATTAGTCAATCCAAAAGACATGACTAAGAATTCATAATGCCCGTACCGAGTTCTGAAGGCAGTCTTTGGAATATCCTCAGTTCTAACCTTCAACTGATGATATCTAGAACAAAGATCGATCTTTAAAAAGAATTGTGCTCCTTGCAACTGGTCAAACAGGTCATCAATGCGAGGCAACGGGTACTTATTTTTTATGGTGGCATGATTCAACTCCCGAGAATCAATACAAAGTCGCATACTTCCATCTTTCTTCTTTACGAATAGAACAGGAGCACCCCAAGGAGAAGTACTAGGTCGAATGAAATTGATATCTAACAATTCCTGCAATTGGGTCTTTAACTCCTGAAGTTCAATAGGAGTCATCCGATATGGCGCTTTGGAAATGAGTTTTGTACTGGGTTCAAGGTTAATAAAAAATTCAATTTCACACTCTGGGGGTAAGCCAGGAAGTTCTTCAGGGAATACGTCAGGAAATTCATTAACAATAGAAATATCATTCAAAACTGACGTATTTTTGTTTAGATCCGTGACATGAGCTAAGATAGCTTGACATCCGTTTTTCAATAAATGAATAGCTTTATGGCTTGAGATGACAGTAATTGATTTTAATGGTTTGGTCGCTTGAATTCGCATAATAAGTTGATTAGGAATATGAAAGCTAACAACCTTACGAAAATAATCAATTTTAGCATGATGAGTAGTTAACCAATCAATTTCTAGAATCACATTAAATGCAAGTATTTTCAATGAAATAAGATCGACAGGCAATGTGAGGATACCAATTTGAACCAAACAAGACTTATAAAAAGTGGATGTAATGAAGGTTTCTCCCAACGGAGTTTCCACAGATAAGCCAAAGTCTAATTTCTCCGGAGTCAAATTTAATCGTTGAGCACAAGTAGGAGAAATAAAAGAATGGGTAGAACCGGTATCAAATAAGGTATAGACTTCGCTAGAGTTTATGATAAGCTTACCTATGATGACCTCGTTCGGTTTCCTTACTTTCTGGGAGGTTACAACAAATGTTCTCCCTTGAACTACTGGTTTTGACTTGTCTAGGATGGTATTTTGTGTTACCGTTCCAACTGGACTTATCTTCGGTGCACGACAAAATCGGGCTAGGTGACCTTCTCTTCCACAATTATAACACGCTTTGGATGGCATCACGCAGTTTGGACTGATATGTCCCTCCCCTCCGCATTTGAAGCATATGATAGGTAGTCGTTCTCCATCCTTAACAACGGGTGTTGGTGCTGACGTCTTTCCATCATTGTTGAATCTCCTCTTCTTGAAATGTTCACTTTTATTGCCTTGGCCATGATTACCACCAAAGTGGTTACCATTTCTGGCATGTTGATTCCCTCCACGTTTGTTGTCACCGCTTCGATGGTTGTTACCACTGGTATTTTCATTCTGTCGACTGTTTTCTCTTAGTTGCATTAAGTCGTTATCGCGCTCCAGTAACTGAGCCCTATTTACAACATCTGAATACAAACACAGTTTATGATAAATAAAATATTGACATATCTCCGGTTTCAAACCTCTTAAAAACATCCGCGTCATTCTTTCCTCATTATCAACCAAGTGGGACGCAAATCAGGGCAACTCGGTAAACTTAGCTTCATACTGCGACACGGTCATATTATTCTACTCTAACTTGGTGAATTCTACCTCCTTCATGTGACGAATACTTTCAGAAAAGTACTTGTCATTGAACAGTTCTTGAAACTTTTCCCAAGATATCTTCAATGCGGCAGGTTAAGTACGCTTTACCGATTCCCACCAATAATCTGCCTCTCCTCGCAACATAAAGGTGGCAAAGGAAACTTTTTGCTCCTCGGCGCATCCCAAGACATCAAATATCTTGGTGATCTACTTGATCCACGTTTCCGCCTTAAGTGGTTTTGGCTCTCCAATAAACTCCGGTGGTCCTAGCTCCTTGAACTGCTTAGCGGTGACCGTCCGAGAGTTTTCAGTGTTTCCATCTATATTTTGGACAGGAGCCTCTCTCGCATGATGTTGCATGAATTGCATAAAGCCTCTAAACATTCTATCATTCATCATTTGGTCAGTGTTGTTGTTTGCATGAGGATTGTCGCCTTCCTGATGCAAATTATCCTGATTATTAATATGTGGAACCTCAA
The DNA here is from genome assembly GCA_016801055.1 of Panax notoginseng. Taxonomy (NCBI): domain Eukaryota; kingdom Viridiplantae; phylum Streptophyta; class Magnoliopsida; order Apiales; family Araliaceae; genus Panax; species Panax notoginseng. Next base: position 127,746,938 of record CM029021.1, read on the forward strand.
CGGTCTCTTGTGCTCCATTGCTATTCTCAACATTCTCGGATGTCATTTTCAGATATTGCCACAAAACAAAGGTTAATTGATATGTAACATAATATTCCTATACTCTGACCGACCAATTAAATACCAAATAAACTTAGGTAGGTCATACTAGCGAAAGAATTCTCCGTTTCTCCCCTCCTAGTTCTATCTCACATCTCAGCCAGGGATCATATCGCTAAGCTTTGATACCAACTGTGACGCCCCCAAAATAGATAAACATCACATATTCTAAGTCGTCAAATACATGGTACAAAATACAAAAAAAACTTAATTATACAACTGTCGTGTAAAATACGACAAAACATAAGCTGTGAGTTTTAATACAACACTTTCTTCTAACCAGTATTCAAACTCAAAATAAGTCCTCAATACATTTATTTTTACACTATTTCATCGAATAGTGATGACTACTAATGCTATCATCTGAACCGTCACTCCGTTCCCCGACTAGTCCCCGCTACGTTCTCATTTCCTGAAGAGAACAATGAAAGTAAAAGGGTGAGCTCAACTAGCCCAGTAAGAAATATTATGACTAAGATAATGCAGAATAAATTATCGTTAGCCTTCAATATTGTTAAACTGATAAAATATAACAAAAATCAAGTTTAACTGCAGCGGAACAAGCTATCCATTAAAAGAGTCAAGTAGAGAATAAAATCTACTATCCTTTATGATTTAAAAAGTTTTTCATTACTTTTATCGCTGAGATTCAGCTTAATAAATAATCCACATCATCCCTGCACTACGGCCAAGAATATTCATTAGTATCACGACCACAAATTATCCATGCACTACGGGCCAAGGATATTTGTGTATTCATCAATGGTCATGATCATGCCAACAACTGTCCATCAATGCACTACGGGCCAATGAGGACTTTTATCACATCTTTCGTAATATTACGGTCATGATTACACCGAATAATCCCTGGTTATAATCATACCAAGTTCATCTATGCAGTACATGCCACAGATGACTTTCAACAAAATATAAACATGAAGATGATGACAATGATATAAGAATTCAATAAAACAAGTTCAAGAATTAATTTATCCAGGAACCAACAACGTCCAAATTGTCAACATGATACTGCTTTGTAAAGTAAAATTTAAGAATGCTCAGAAGAATATTTCCATGAAAAGATACTGGATGAAGCGCAAATATCAAAGATATTCCACTAATTTCATGGAGTATAAAAGCCACAACTTTAACCAACTGAGTATAATAAAGAATGGAATAACAAAAGAATTCACCAAGCATGCGATAGACCGCACAGACAGGTTATTCCAACAGAAAAATAAATAATGGAACCAGGTCATGCGTAAACGCACCGACATGATATTCTGACAGAATAATAAATAATGGAACCCGGTCCGGCGTAAATGTACCAACAGGATATTCCAACAGAATAATAAAGATGGAACCAGGTCCGGCGTAAAACGCACAGACAGGATATTCCAACAGAATAATAAAGACGGAACCAGGTCCAGCGCAAAACGCACAGACAGGATATTCCGACAAAATAATAAAGAACGAAATATTAGAAGAATTTCACCATGTATGCAGTACTTCGCATGAACAGGTTATTCCAACAGAATAATAAGGAATGGAATAACAGAAGTTCTCTTTATGAATACGAAAGAAATAATACCCCTTACCTTAAGAAGAAGAGTACTAGATATAGGACTAGGGAAGTAGCATAATACTTTTCTTTTTTCTCTCTATAATTTCTCTCTCTAGAGTTTCAGTGAATTCGTAAGAAATAATGAAGGAATGAGCTTCTATTTATAGAAGAATGGACTGCTGTTGTACGAATATTGCCTGATAAAACGAATATTTCCCGACCAATCGAATATTATACAACAACTTACGTACTTTGCAAAATTTATAAATATTACCCACAACTATAACATTATATCAAATTTATTCCATAATATTTAAAAATGATATTTATAGAAAACTCATCTTTATTAAAAAAAATATTGGGGTCTTACATAGGCGCTTGGAAATGGCCTGGGTTGAGCGCCTAGGCGTTCATGTGCGGCTAAAGAAGGATTTTTCTACTGCTAAGTGGGTTTTTGAAGCCAAAAAGGAATCTGAATGAGGGGGGAGACCAATACAAATAGGAGAAGACTTTAGAAAAGACGTATCACTTAATTTTTTAAGAGATTTGCAGAGAGGACAACAAAGAAAAACACGAAGGAGAATTGCAAGGGCTGAAGATCAGAAAGAGTATTGGAACAAATTCAGAGTTTCTTCTTCTCTTCTCTAGTTTTATCTTTTGTAATTATCTGGGATGTTTAGATTATTAATCTGGATGATATTTTTCTTTATTATTATTATGAACTAAATTTTTATTAAGATTGCAATAGAACTTGGTATGTAGTTTAAATTGAACCTTCCTATTGAATGAAAGTTGGTTTTTATTGAATTGTTTATTATATCTTTTGCTTATTGATTAATTGTTTGGCCAACAATTACTGTGATAATCTATATAAAATTAAAAGATGGAGTATAGATTGAGATCTGGATATGATAACATCTGTTCATATAATCTGATTAGGGTTAATATGATTAGCATGTAGGATAGGAATATACCTATATGTCTTTTGTATCCATTGAAAGAATTTATGCGTCAAACCCTAATTAAATTGATTCACATAAGAATATAGTGAATTAATTAAATAGGGTGTTCCTTGTGATTCTGCGTCTTAAAGATCGAAATTAGGAGGATTTGTCCATGTGTCTTTGAAAGAAGTTCGTGAATTTTATATAGCATTCTTGGATAATGATTCATATTAATTAATTGATTTAAATGGGAAGTAAATTGGTTTAAATGAAATACTAAGGGAAGTTGTAATCTTAACCTGTTAAATCAGCAGTTATTCTTGTGAAATTCTGATTTTAATTATTAGTTTTGTTAAGTTTAATTTTCAAATCACAAACAATATTTCGTAGTTTAAAATAGGATTAATTGCATTCGAATTAGTAATTGATAAATATTAGTCTATTTTCTCGTGGGAACGATATCCTTGCTTGCTGAATATTATAATTGAATACGTATACTTGCGTGTTAAAGTGCTACTAAAAAATTACGCAACACGTACTATTCACGGGATACTATTCATGACAAAATTGGTTTATTTTCTATCCAAATTATTTTTGATACATGAATATCATTCTTGAATTTTTCTCCATAATTAGTTATCATGTTGACAATTTAGACATTCTTAAACTCTGGATAAATTAAATTATAAATCTTTAATATTTATCCTTAATCTCACTTGATTGATTCATTATATCATTGTCATCATCCTCATGCTTATATTGTGGTGAAAGTCATCTTAGGCTCGTAGTGCATAGATGGACTGTTAATTCGTATGATTATGACCAAAAATTGTGTATTGGTATAATCATGACATGTAATGTTATAGACAAATATTGTGGTGAAAGTCCTCTTTGGCCCGTAGTGCATAGATAGACAGTTGTTTGGCATGATCATGACCACTGGTGATACTAACGAATATCATTGGCCCGTAGTACATGAATAATTCGTTGATTTGAAATATTTATTGATTGGTGTTATAAGGATAAAATATTGATGATGGACTTTTAAATCATAGAAGATAGTAGACATCATGTTCTACTTTACTCTTCTAATGGATTGCTATTTTTGCTATAGTTGTTGATCTAAAACTTATTTTCTATTGAATTCTATCAGATTTTTCACAGTTGAGGACTAAGAATAATTTATTCTGCATTATCTTAGTCTTAATATTCTTTACTGAGCTAGTCGAGCTTACCCTTATCTTTCATTGTTCTCTTCAAGAAATGAGAATATAGCTGGGACTAGTCAGGGAATGGAGTGATAGTCCAAGATGGTTGTTGTAGTAGTCATCACTATTTTATAAAATATTGTGATAATAAATGTAATGAGGACTTTATTTAAGTTTAGATATTGTCTACGTGATAATATTTGTATTAAAACTCATAGTTTATGTTTTGTAGTATTTTACACGATAATTAATAGTTGTATAAATGAAGTTTTTATTTGAATTATATACCATGTATTTAGTAACTCAGAATGGGTTGTGTGGACCTATTTTGGGGGCGTCACAGTTGGTGTCAGAGCTTAAGGATATAATCTCTAGCGGAGATCTGAGGTTAGAACTAGGAGGGGAGAGACGAGTAAAACATTCTCTAGTATGTCTTACCTAAGCTTATTTGTTATTTAATTGGTCGATCAGATTATAGGGATAATATATGACATGTCAATTTTGTGACAACCCCAAAATAGGTCAATTTCACCCAATCTATTTTGAGTCGCCTAATACATGGTACAGAAAATAACTACAACTTTATTACAACAATTGTCGTACAAAATACAACAACACATATGCTGTGAGTTTGGATATAAATATATACCAACTGTAACACATGTCCCAACTATGGACAGCACCTCACATTGATACATCACATAAAGGTACAGTCAATAACTATTTTAGAAATTAAAATTTTTGGGAAGTGCTCAAGAAAACCTTCGTACATGGGAGGCCATGCGTCTAGGTTATGATTGATATCATATGTCCACAGAATTATCATTGGTTGATCCAATAGACCCCAAAGAAAAACGAGAAGATTACTATCATATTCTTTCAAATGGTGAGTCTTCTCTTGACATATCATTATCTCCATTGTCTCTAATTGAGAATTATACTTCAAACAAACACCAAGATTATATAGGTAGTGCTCGTAGATATACTCAGCAAGTGGATGAGCACATCCCTGTCTTATGATGACACGAGGTTGTATGTCATTAGACATCTTGTATGATAGTGGCAAAACACCCTTCCAACGTTGGGTTCACCTCACCCTATTTGATTTACCAAATATAACTACTAAATGATGTATACAACACTTTTCTATACTGTTTAGGGAGAATCTCCACAGCTAGAGACCACCGTTTTATTTTCATGTTACCCTCGCTCGACCCAGCTACACTCTTATTACCTGAAAAGGAATTGTGAAGCAAAAATGTAAGCACAACTAGCCCAGTAAAGAATATCATGACTAAAGATAATTAAATTATCAATAGCCTTTATCAGTAATAAATCAGAAATTTAGAACATATGGTAGATGATAAAAAATTTTAACCATTGTTGCAGCGGAACGAACAATCCATTAGAAGAGTCAAATAGACTATAAAGTCTATTATCTTCTCCATGTTAAAAGTCCACCAACAATGTTTTATCCCTGTAACATTAATCAACAGTTCTTTTTCACAATTATATGAATAACTCATAATCATAATTGTCATTCTAAATTTCTCTTCGTATCCAAGACGAAGATAATTTTCATCACATGTCTTTACCTGAAACATCAAAGATCATGGTTATACCAAATCACAGTTCCTGTTTATAATCATACTAACAATTTCATCTTTGCACTACGAGCTAAAGATATTCATCAACAGACCATCTTTGCATTACAGGCCAAAGATATTCAACAACAGGTCATCTTTGCATTACGAGCCAAAGATATTCATCAACAACTTATCATTGCACTACAGGCCAAAGATATTCAACAATAAGTCATCTTTGTATTACGAGCCAAAGATATTCATCAATAATTCATCTTTACACTACGGGCCAAAAATATTCATCAATAATCCATCTTTGCACTACAGGCTAAAGATATTTATTATCATTTCATCTTTGTACTACAGGTAAAAGATATTCAACAACAGGTCATCTTTGCACTACAGGCCAAATATATTCATCAACAGTTCATATTTGTACTACAGGCCAAATATATTAATATCTCAAAGAAATATATAATCATTTCAGAATTTATATAAACAATAATAATAACCATGTTGATCATTTCACCTTTGCACTTAAGCTAAAGATATTTAATTATAAATTCAATGGTCATGATCATAACAGTCAATAATTCAACTTTGCATTACTGGCCAAAGAGAACCCATAGTCATGATCATACCAATAATCTACTCATCTTTACACTCAAGTCAAAGAGAAATTAATATCATCATTAGGGTTATAAAAATGTTATATATGATAATAAAAATAATATATTCAACATATAGATTTAATCTCAAGAGTAATATTCATAACTCAACTATAATTTGATTAGAAAAAGAAACTAATTTTGTCATGAATATTAACTCGTGAATAGTAACCTATGAATAGTAACTTTGTGAATAGTAACTCATGAATAGTAGCTCGTGAATAATAAACCCGACACAAAAAGGTAGAAATTCCACAATAAAATCAATACCAATATTTCGATATAATGATATTGAAATAACATTTCTTAAACTTATAAACAATTTATTTTAATTATTTACACTTTACTAAATAATGTATTTAATCATCCTAAAATTCTAAACTCATAAGATTTCATCACCAATAACCAAAACCCTCATCAAAAATCTGCATATACCTCATTTAGGATTCTCAAGCCATAAAATTCTATTTTCTACTTTTCGTACTCCACATAACATATTTAATTTATTTACTCATAACTAGTCTATTTTCATGAAAAATACCAAATCAGTTCCAAAAATATTTCTTTTCTAAATTTTAGCAGAATATAGTCTCATATTGAACATATATTTTTCTCAGAATTTTTAAAACGCATTTACTATTTTTCATATGGCCAAAACCGCCGAATATTTAGACATTTATCATAAATTGTACTTTTATCCAAAAATTTCGAAATTCACAGAGTACACTGATATTATATAGATATACTTCTAATAAAAATTTCATCAATTTTGGAGTTAACCACAAGGAGTTATAAGAGTTTACTTTTAAAATAGTTTTTTCCCATAAAATTCATAACTCTTAATCTATATATCCAAAAATCGCCATTTTTGGACACAATCTAGAAAACTCATCAAATTATCATTTCAAATTTTTCTAGAATTTTTGAAGGTTAGAAAAATTGCGAAATTGAAAAACATAATAACTCTTACAATCCCTTACTATCCCGTACCTCAAAAGAGCAGCACTTCTGGATATCGAATATGACACTGAAGGAAACTTGCACTGATAAATAGTAACTCACCAAGTATCTAAATACTCACAAAATACACTCGATAATCTAGAGAGAAAAAGAGAGAAAACTTATGAATTCTTGTGTCATTTTTAATTCTAACTTAGCCATCTATTTATAGAAAAATGTTAGCACGCCGAAGCATACTTGACCTGCTACCTGATGGCTTTACCTGCTACTATTTCACCCACAAAAAATCAACTATCTTCCCCAACAACCAAAAGTGGGGCCCACCCATTTCTAGAATTTTTTATCAAAATTATTTATAAACCTAATTTTCGAATCAGTCACCTCTTAAAATTCATAACAAACCATTCGTTCATTTTTAACGGTTTAAATTTTGTGAACATATACTCAACTTATATATGTATAATATATCCAAAAATCACAACGATCCAACGGTCAGATTAAAAATTATAACTCACACAATAAAGCTATAAGAACACTGATTTGATCTTTTAATACCTCTAATCCGACAAAATATTGATAAAATACCTCAACATTAATTCTTTCATTTATAACCACATAAATAAATCCATCATTTATATCCACATCAAATAAATATTTCATTATCATATAAATCAATAATTAATTATTCACAAATAATATTACAGAATCAATATAATGACAACCAGGTGGTTCTCAGTAAATAGGGGGCTTTTCGACAAGGATTTCTCCTTACTGGCGCACAATTAGATGACCAAACCTCTCCTTAGACAAAACTTTCTAGACATTACCAATAATACTATCTAATAATATTATTCAAATAATATGAATTATTGATCTGATAATGGAAAATACTGTGCAGTGATAATTATTGAAACAACAATAATATAAAATATCAACGCAACAATTATTGATTCAATAAAGTAAAATATTGAACAGAAATTACTGTAACAATTATTGAGTAGTGCCTTCTCACGTAAGAATCAATAATTCAAAAAAATATTGTGCAATACTGTGTGCTACTATGCAACTACGCGTATTACTGTATTTTAACCACCAGGTATTCCAACAGTGTTAACGGTAACAACTACATTGTTATTTATAAAAACTCAAATTTGTCATTTTCTTCTTCCGACAGTTATTCAACTATGGGGCCCACAATGACTGCACCGTCGTACGGATATTCCCGACAAAAAGAATATTTCACGACCAAACGAATATTCCCCGACAATAATGATTATTTTATAACAACTTGCTTAGTTTGTAAAATTTATACATTTCACCCATAACCAAAGTATTATATCAAATTAACACCTTATTATTTCAAAATAATTATTGGAGGAAAATTCAATATTATTTATAAAAAAAAACTGGGGTCTTACAACCTCCCCTCCTTATGAAATTTCGTCCCCGAAATTTACGTACCTGGTATTTCAAAGAGTTGAGAATGTCTTGCTTTCATTTTAGATTCCATCTTCCCTGTCATCATGATTTCTCCAATGCTCATCTCCTGTATTTCAGATATCATTCTAGAATACAGCTTCAAAATAAAGGTTAATTGAATAAATTAACATATCACATAATATCCCGATATTATGACTGACCAACAAATAAGCTTAGGTAGGACACACTAGCGAAGGATTTACTCATCACACCCCTCCTAGTTCTATTCCCCGATCTCCGCCAGAGATCATATCCCTAAGCTCTGATACCAACGGTGACAAATGTCCCATCAGTGGACAGCACCTCACATTGGTACCTATCAGTTTGCCACCGCAGAACAGCGTCCCCTACGGAGAGTATGGCTTTGGTGCATCCCTCATCAATAGGAAGTCACCAGCGAGAGGCTCGGGGCTCTTTACTTATGGCTCTGATACCAACTGTGACAACCACAAAATAGGTCCATTTCACCCAACCTATTCTGAGTCGCTAAATACATGGTACAGAAAACAACTACAACTTTATTACAATAATTGTCATACAAAATACAACAACACATATGCTATGAGTTTGGATACAAATATATACCAACTATGACTCATGTCTCAACTATGGACATCACCTCACATTGATACATCACATAAAGGTACAGTCAATAACTGTTTTAGAAATTAAAATTTTTGGGAAGTGCTCAAGGAAATCTTCGTACATGGGAGGCCATGCGTCTAGGTTATGATAGATATCATATGTCCACAGAATTATCCTTGGTTGATCCAATAGACCCCAAAGAAAAACGAGAACATTACTATCATATTCTTTCCAATGGTGAGTCATCTCTTGACATATCATTATCTCCACTATCTCTAATTGAGAATTATACTTCAAACAAACACCAAGATTATATAGGTAGTGCTCGTAGATATACTCAGTAAGTGGATGAGCACATCCCTGTCTTATGATGACACGAGGTTGTATGTCATTAGATATCTTGTATGATAGTGGCAAAACACCCTTCAAACGTTGGGTTCGCCTCACCCTATTTGATTCACCAAATATAACTACTAAATGATGTATACAACACTTTTCTATACTGCTTAGGGAGAACCTCCACAGCTAGAGACCACCGTTCTATTTTCCCGTTACACTCGCTCGACCCAGCTACACTCTTATTACCTAAAAAGGAATTGTGAAGCAAAAATGTGAGCACAACTAGCCCAGTAAAGAATATCATGACTAAAGATAATTAAATTATCAATAGCCTTCATCAGTAATAAATCAAAGATTTAGAACATATGGTAGATGATAAAAAATTTCAACCATAGTTGCAGCGGAACGAGCAATCCATTAGAAAAGTCAAATAGACCATAAATTCAATTATCTTCTCCATGTTAAAAGTCCACCAACAATGTTTTATCCCTGTAACATTAATCAACAGTTCCTTTCCACAATTATATGAATAACTCATAATCATAATTGTCATTCTAAATTCTTCTTCGCATCCAGGACGAAGATAATTTTCATCACATGCCTTTACCTGAAACATCAAAAATTATGGTTATACCAAATCACAGTTCCTGTTTATAATCATACTAACAATTTAATCTTTGCACTACGGGCCAAAGATATTCATCAACAGACCATCTTTGCAGTACAGGCCAAAGATATTCAACAACAGGTCATCTTTGCATTATGAGCCAAAGATATTCATCAACAACTCATCTTTGTACTACAGGCCAAAGATATTCAACAACAAGCCATCTTTGCATTACGAGCCAAAGATGTTCATCAATAATTCATCTTTACACTACGGGCCAAAAATATTCATTAATAATTCATCTTTGCACTACAGGCTAAAGATATTCATTATCATTTCATCTTTGCACTACAGGCAAAAGATAGTCAACAACAGGTCATCTTTACACTACAGGCCAAATATATTCATTAACAGTTCAATTTGCACTACAGGCCAAATATATTAATATCTCAAAGAAAATATATAATCATTTCAGAATTTATATAAACAATAATTATAACCATGTTGATCATTTCACCTTTGCACTTAAGCTAAAGATATTCAATTATTAATTCAATGGTCATGATCATACCAGTCAACAATTCAACTTTGCACTACTGGCCAAAGAGAACCCATAGTCATGATCATACCAATAATCTAACCATCTTTACACTCAAGTCAAAGAGAAATTAATATCATCATTAGGGTTATAAAAATGTTATATATGATAATAAAAATAATATATTCAACATATAGATTTAATCTCAAGAGTAATATTCATAACTCAACAATAATTTGGTTAGAAAAAGAAACTAATTTTGTCATGAATAGTAACTCGTGAATAGTAACCTATGAATAGTAACTTCGTGAATAGTAAACCCGATACAAAAAGGTAAAAATTTCGCAATAAAATTCATACCAATATTTCGGTATAATGATATTAAAATAACATTTCTTAAACTTATAAACAATTTATTTTAATTGTTTACACTTTACTAAATAATGCATTTAATCATCCTAAAATTTCAAACTCATAAGATTTCATCACCAATAACCAAAACCCTCATCAAAAATCTGCATATACCTATTATAGGATTCTCAAGCCATAAAATTCTAGTTTCTATTTTTCTTACTTCACATAACATATTTAATTCATTTACTCATAACTAGTCTATATTCATGAAAAATACCAAATCAGTTCTAAAGATATTTTTTTTCTGGGATTTAGCAGAATATAGTCCCATATTGAACATATATTTTTCTCAGAATTTTTAAAACTCATTTACTATTTTTCATATGGCCAAAATCGTCGAATATTTAGACATTTATCATAAATTGTACTTTTATCTAAAAATTTCGAAATTAACAGAGTATACTGATATTATATAGATATACTTCCAATTAAAATTTTATCAATTTTAGAGTTAACCACAAGGAGTTATAATAGTTTACTTTTAAAATAGTCTTTTTTCATAAAATTCATAACTCTTATTCTATACATCCAAAAATCGCCATTTTTGGACACAATATAGAAAACTCATCAAATTATCATTTTAATTTTTTCTAGAATTTTTGAAGGTCAGAAAAATTACGAAACTGAAAAACATAATAACCCTTACAATCCGTTACTATCCCTTACCTCAAAAGAGCAGCACTTCTGACTGGATATCGGATATGGCGCTGAAGAAAACTTACACCAATGAATGGAAACTCACCAAGTATCTAAATACTCACAAGATACACTCGATAATCTAGAGGGAAAAAGAGAGAAAACTTATGAATTCTGGTGTATTTTTAATTCTAAATTAGCCATCTATTTATAGGAAAATGTTACCACGCCGAAGCAGACTTGACCTGCTACCTGATGGTTTTACCTGCTACTATTCCACCCACTAAAAATCAGCCATCTTCCCCAACAACCAAAAGTGGGGCCCACCCATTTCTAGAATTTTCCACCAAAATCATTTATAAACCTAATTTTCGTATCAGTCACCTCTTAAAATTCATAACAAATCATTCGTTCATTTTTAACGGTTCACAATTTGTGAACATATACTCAACTTATATATGTATAACATATTCCAAAATCACAACGATCCAACGGTCAGATTAAAAATTATAACTCACACAATAAAACTGTAAGAAAACTGATTTGATCTTTTAATACCTCCAATCCGACAAAATATTGATAAAATACCTCAACATTAATTTCTTCATTTATAACCACATAAATAAATCCATCATTTATATCCACATCAAATAAATATTTCATTATCATATAAATCAATAATTAATTATTCACAAATAATATTACAGAATCACAATAATGACAACCAGGTGGTTCCCAGTAAAGAGGGGGCTTTCCGATAAGGATTTCTTCTTACTGGCGCACAATTAGATGACCAAACCTCTCCTTAGAATAAACTTTCTAGACATTATCAATAATGCTATCTAATAATATTATTCAAATAATATAAATTATTGATCTGATTATGGAAAATAATGTGCAGTGACAATTATTGAAACAACAATAATATAAAATATCAATGCAGCAATTATTGATTCAATAAAATAAAATATTGAACATAAATTACTGTAACAATTATTGAGTAGTGCCTTCTCACGTAAGAATCAATAATTAAAAAAAATACCGTGCAATACCGTGTGCTACTATGCAACTACGCGTATTACTGTATTTTAACCACCAGGTATTCCAACAGTGTTAACGGTAACAACTACGCCGTTATTTATAAAAAACTCAAATTTGTCGTTTTCTTCATCCGACAGTTATTCTGTTATGGGGCCCACAATGACTGCGCCGTCGTACGGATATTCCCGACAGAAAGAATATTCCACGACCAAACGAATATTCCCCGACAATAATGATTATTTTATAACCACTTGTTTATTTTATAAAATTTGCACATTTCACCCATAACCAAAGTATTATATCAAATTAACACCTTATTATTTCAAAATAATAATTGGAGGAAAATTCAATATTATTTATAAAAAAAACTGGGGTCTTACAAATTTCTTTAATTAACCCTTGTTTTGTGGCAGTATTTGAGAATGATATTTGAAAATTTTGAGATAAGCAATAGAGCACATGCGACCATTGAGACACCGCTAATCAATAATTAGGATAATGTACATCAAGATGGCAATACTCCTCCTGCAAACAACAACACCGACCAAATGATGAGCGATGGGATACTTAGGAGCTGTCTATAATTCATGCAACACCAAATGAGAGAGACTATTGTTCAAATACAAGTGAAAATAATGGCAACTCACAGCTGGTCACTGCTAAGCAATTCAAGGAGTTGGGACAGCCTGAGTTTTTGGGAAAGCCAGAGCCACTTAAGACAGAGGCATAGATTAAGCAGATCACCAAGATATTTGATGTCTTGGGATGCACAGAAGAGCAAAAGGTTCCATTCGTCACCTTTATGTTGCGTGGGGAGGCAGATTACTGGTGAAAATCTGTAAAGCGTACTCATCTGTCCGCACTTAAGATGTCTTGAAAAAAGTTCCAAGAATTATTCAACGACATGTATTTTCCAGAAATTATTCGTCACATGAAGGTGGAATTCATCAAACTAGAACAAAACAACATGACTGTATCGCAATACGAGGTAAAGTTTGCGGAGTTATCCCAGTTTGCATCCCATTTGGTGGATAATGAAGAACGAATGACACGAATGTTTCTACGAGGTTTGAAGCCTAAAATTCGTCAATACCTCATTTCTCACAAACTTTGTTTGTATTCAGATGTTGTGAATAGGGCTCAGTTATTGGAGCGCGATAATGAGTCAACTCAACTAAAAGATAACAACCGACAACATAATAATTATCATACCATTGGCAACAGTCATCGAATCAGTGATAACAAACATAGAGAAAATTATCTTGCCATAAATGTAACCACTTTTGTGGTAATCATGGCCAAGATAATAGAAGAAATGAGTCAAGTGGAAATTTTAAAAAGAAAAGTGTGACGCCCCCAAAATAGGTATACACAACTCATTCTGAGTCGCCAAATACATGGTACATAACTCAAATAAAACTTCATTTATACAAATGTTAAATTTCGTGCAGACTACGACAAAATATAAGTTGTGAGTTTTAATACGAATATTGTCTCCTAGACAATATCCAAACTCAAAATAAGTCCTCATTACAATTATTATCACACTATTTTATAGAATAGTGAGGACTACTATAGCAACCAGCTTGGACCATCACTTCATTCTCCAACTAGTCCCAGCTATATTCTCATTTTCTGAATAGAACAATAAAAGAAAATGGTGAGCTCAACTTGCCTAGTAAAGAATATTATGACTAAGATAATGTAGAATAAATTATCCTTAGCCTTCAACAGTATAACAACTGATAGAATACAATAGATAACAAGTTTAACTGCAGCGGAATAAGCAATCCATCAGAAGAGTCAAGTAGAGCATAATATCTACTATCTTCTATGATTTAAAAGTTTATCATCAATTTTATTGCTGAGACTCATCTCAATAAATAATCCACATCATTGAATTATCCATGCACTACTAGCCAATGATATTCATTATTATCACATCCACGAATCATCCATGCACTACGGGCCAATGAGATTTGTTATTATCACCAATGGTCATGATCATGCCAAACAACAATTCATCTTTTCACCCTTGGCCAAAGAGAACCCATGGTCATGATCATAACAACAACTGTCCATCAATGCACTACGGGCTAATAAGGACTTTTACCACATCATTTATAAATTTACAAGTCATGATTATACCGATACATAATTTCTGGTCATAATCATACCAATCAACAGTCCATCTATGCACTACGGGCCAAAGATGACTTTCATCACAATATAAACATGAGGATGATAACAATGATATAAGAATTCAATCAAACGAAATCAAGGATAAATATTAATGACTTTAAATTTATCCAAAGTTTAAAAATGTCCAAATTGTCAACATGATAACTGCTTTGTGGAGTAAAATTCAAGAATTCAAGAATAATATTCATGTATCAAAAATAATTTGGACAAGAAAGAAATTAATTTTTGTCATTAATAGTATCCCGGGTAAATAGTACCCGAGTGAATAGTATCCCGTGAATAGTACTTCGTGAATAGTGTCGTACGTATGAATAGTACCGTAAGTATGAATAGTGTCGTACGTATGAATAGTACCCATGAATAGTACTCTGACATGAAAAACTTAAAATTTAACAAGAATGTTCAGAAAAATATTCTCGTGATACGATACTAGATGAAGCGCAAATTTCAACGATATTCTACTAATTTCAAGGAGTATAGAAGCAATACTTAACAAAATGAGTGTAGAATTCGAAATCTAAAACGAAATAATATTACTTACATACTACAGAGTATGGAAGAAAATATTATTTCTTACGAATATTGAACAAAAATAATATTCCTTACAACTGTTGAACGAAAATAATATTCATGAATATTGAACGAAGATAATATTCCTTACGAATATTGAAGAGAATAATATTCATTACGAATATTGAACAAAGATAAAATTCCTTACGAATACGAAAAATAATATCGTAAGCGAATATGAAATAAATAATACCCCTTACCTTAAAAAGAGAGTAATTTCGACAGGTATAGCGGAGATATTTTTAAAGAAAACTTTCACTATTTTTTACACTCAAAGCTTCCTTAAATTCAAAAGAAATACGCTCAATATTATAGAAGAAGAATTTTCTGATTCTGGTGTGATTTTCATTTCTAAACTAAGCATCCTATTTATAGGAGAATGACAGGATACTATTTAGATGTCAATGAGAACTTTTACCACATCATTTGTAATATTACAGGTCATGATTATACCGATACATAATTCTTGGTCATAATCATACCAATCAACAGTCCATCTAAGCACTACGGACCAAAGATGACTTTCATCACAATATAAGCATGAGGACGATGACAATGATATAATAATTCAATCAAAAGAAATCAAGGATAAATATTAAAGACTTTAAATTTATCTGGAGTTTAAAAATGTTCAAATTGTCAACATGATAACTACTTTGTAGACTAAAATTTAAGAATAATATTCATATATCAAAAATAATTTGGACATAAAAGAAATTAATTTTTATCATGAATAGTATCCCGTGAATAGTATTTTGTGAATAATGTTGTACATATAAATAGTACCGTATATATGAATAGTGTCGTACGTATAAATAGTACCCATGAATAGTACTCCGGCATGAAAAGCTTAAAATTTAACAAGAATGTTCAGAAAAATATTCTCGTGAAACGATACTAGATGAAGCATAAATTTCAAGGATATTTTACTAATTTCAAGTAGTATAAAAGCAATACTTAACAAAATGAGTGTAAAATTCGGAACCTGAAACGAAATAATATTACTTACATACTACAGAGTATGGAAGAAAATATTATTTCTAAAGAATATTGAACAAAAATATTATCCCTTAAAACTATTAAACGAAAATAATATTCCAACGAATATTGAACAAAGATAATATTCCTTACGAATATTGAACGAAAATAATATTACTTACAAATATTGAACGAAAATAAAATTCTTTACGAATACGAGAAATAATATCGTAAGCGAATATGAAATAAATAATACCCGTTACCTCAAAAGAAGAGTAATTCTGACTGGTATAACGGAGATATTCTTGAGAAAAACTTGCACTGTTTTATACACTCAAAGCTTCCATAAACTCTAAAGAAATACGCTCAATATTATAGAAAAAGAATTCTCTGATTCTGGTGTGCTTTTTATTTCTAAACTGAGCATCCTATTTATAGGAGAATGGCAAGACACTATTTAAATTAGAAAATCACGGGTGCACAGAAGAATTTGGACGAAGTTCACATGAATATTTTTTAGAAATCGCATGACATCATATATCTTGGTGATCTGCTTAATCCACGTATCTATCTTATGTGACAACCTGAGAATTTAGAAAAATTTTAAAAATCTTAAATGATGGATTTAAGGTCAAATGATAGACCTAGACAGAAAATGAGTGTATGCGTTTGATATTTTTGAGAAGGAATTTTGATTTCAAAATTCTGTGAAGGATTTAGGTAAATTATTCAGGATTAAGTGTATATGTGAATATGTTCTATATATATGGTTATGTATGTGTTCAGAATGTGGTTAAGGGTCAAGGGTTGACCAGATAAATTATATCAGTGTCAAACCCCAAGTATATATTAAGAACGACAATGTTCAATTAGAAAACCCTAATAACTGATAAGAAACCCTAAAATCGGTTCTAAAACCATAATTTCAGTATCCGAAACCCTAATTCGGAAATTGGAAGCCCTAATCTGGGAATTTAAAGGATAATTATAATGCTTAAGTGATATTAATTATAATATTAATTAGGGTAAAGCTTAATTAATTAGCAAACCCTAATTTTAGATTTTTAAACCCTAATTATTCCGTCAGAAACCCTAATGTAAAATTGTGGACTTAATTGCTAAATTAGCAATTTAAATCGGGATAAAATAATCTTAATTAAAAAGATTGATTTATGAATGGAAAAGTTTAATTTAATTCAAGAATCCTAATTACAATTTAGAAATATTAATTTTCTATTTTTGAAAACCCTAAGGGTTAATAACCATGAATTTTAAGTCACTATATATGTATGTACATTATTGATATTTAAAACTTTGTGTTATATAGTGATTTAATATGTGACAACATATGTGAAGTGGTGCATGGATCAATAAACATATATACTATAGTTATGGTACATTTATAGATTTCATTAAAAAAATGAAAGCTTCGTAACCTAATTATGCATTAGGTGAGACAATTAAATAACCTAAAGGTTATGGTAATAAGGAAAGGTTAGTATTTAATATGTATACTAACTTAAGTGGATAATCTTGTTATTTCAAGTGACTAATAATTTTAAACCTATTTCTTGTAAACCTAATTAGGTTATGAGCTAAAGTCACATGTATAAGTAATTAAATTTCATAATATTGGGAATAAAAACCCTAAATAAACAATTTGGGTAACATATATTAAAATTGTTAGACTATGTTTATTACATGGCCCAAAACAATTAAGGAAGAAGCCCAAAGGAAATAAAATACAAATCAATACTTAGCCCACTTGATTAAGGGTATTTTAGACTTTTGATTAATCAAATTTGTGTTTTAAAATAAAAGCAAATTGGGAGATATAATGGGCAAGGGGGGACCGGCCAATTAGGCTTTTTTTGGCAAGAAGATTATGCTAATCAATGTCCATTAGTAGAAATCGTACACACAAGTACACGTGTGTCAATCTCTCATTGGTTGCAAATCTATTAAGCATCCTTAATCACATGATTTGGCTAATTGAAGAGATAAGGTGTAGTCTTTTATCTATGGAACAATAAAAATATGGGAGATAATAATTATATCACTCATTCATTTGCTAGACATTCATTTTCTCTCATTCTTCTTCTTCTATTTTTTCTCCCAAGCTAGTAGCATTCAAGAGAGAAAAGAAAGATAAAGAGTTTGATTTTTTTGAGAGTGAGAGAGGTGTGCTATTTTATTTGATGCATCCTAATTTCATTACTTACTTTGGTAAATCAAGGAAGATTGCCACTAAATCAAGGTATAACCTAATCTTCATCTTTTTCTTCTACTTTGTATTATAGCTTGAGTTTTGTTGGGATTATGAACTAATACTCAAGATACCCTAGTTCTATATATCATCATGTATGGAACTAAGTATCTTGAGTGTTAGATCAAAGGTTTAGAGCAAGAAAATTAGCATATGTTCTCCAAGGGGTGAAACCCTTGTTTTTCTTCCACTAAATCTTGTATAACTCAAATTTTACAACTTGGATTTGTGATCCGTCGAAGGGGGGGTGCTAGATACATGAGTTATCTAGTAAAATCAAGTGGTAGAACACAAATCTAGCAAGTATTGAAGCCGTGGAGACAGTTTTCCCCAAAACAGTCCACATAGTATATTGAGGCTTTGAAACCCTAAAATAACTATTGTTCCCTTTTTTCTTAGGCTGTTTCAGTCAGTTTCAAGTCTTTTAAAAATCTAGGAAAAATTACAGAGGTACCTTAAGAAGTTATCTACGTGTAGGAAAAATAACGGACGCGTTTTGATTTATAGGTCATGCGTAATAGCTATTTCCGTAAAGGACTCCTAAATATTAACACTCGAATTTCTCACTGTGTATACACTGGAAAATTCCGACATTTTTACAGTAGGTTTATATATGTTATGAGAGTATACCCTGAAAATTTCAGATTTTTCTGAGAAAACTCGATTTATGAAAAATGAAGCAAGATCCGGGTGTTTTGGGCACTTTAAAATTAGTAAATCATTTTTTAAAATTCTAGAAAAATTTGGGGATCATTGTTGGGTCATATAATGTCCAAATCCAGAAAATGAGAATTTTTGGAATCAGTTTGCTATTTTTTCTAAAAATGATTAATTTATGGATAAAAAAAATAATTAGTTAAATGATGTCTTAAATAAAAAAAATATGATTTTAATACTTGAATACTTCTAATATATAATATTATGACTATTTTAGGGCATTTTGGTAATTTATAATAAGAAATATTATTTATGACATTTTATGGATATTAAATAAGAGGTTTAATAAAGGGTGAACAATTAGAATAAATTGTTTATTAATCTAATAAATTATTAAAATATTATTATGATATTAATAATATTAGAATATGATATTGTTAAGTAAATAAAAATATTAAGATTAAAACTTCATTAAAATATTATTAAATGGTTAATAATATTTGATTTAAGCATTAATAAATGATTAAAATATTATTAAATGATTAATAATATTAGATTAAAATATTAATCTTAGATTAAAATATTATTAAAAGATTAATAATATTAAATTAAGTATTATTGGATGATTAAAATATTATTAAGGGGATTAATAATATTAGTAAAGTATTGAAATATTATTAAGATTAGTAAGCGAATAAATGTATTATTAGTGAACTAATAATACTAAGAGGTGAATTAAATATTATCAAGATTAATAATATTAAGTGAATTAAAGGTAATTGTTATCTGAAAATTATTGCAAGTCTATAATATATATATATATATATATATATATATATATATATATATATATATATATATATATATTGACCTATAATAAATTATTTAAGATAATTGTTAAGTGTTCAGGCAGAATTTAATTAAACTTAGACTCGAGAAAAATCCGACTAGACCGTCGGGATGTTAGAATTGTACCGAACTCAACTCGGACTGCAATAGTTTGACTTGAGACTAGGTGTTATGTGTGGTATAGACTGATAGGGTTATGTGTTATGTGTTTAGATTATTTTTTTTAATACTGTGATGATATTATTCTAACTTAGAAATACATATTATTAATGATAGGTCTTCAGACAAAGCTTATTAAATTGCATAGCGGTAATCAACGGTTCAGGCAAGTTTTACTTAACTCTACTAAGAGTTGTTTTATTCAGATATGCTTATGGTTAATCATTGCTGATTGTCATGTGAAATTGTACTCTGTACATATTGCATGTATAAGTCAGATATGAAAGGCTGATCACCTTCATTACCAGTTGGTCCAGATATATTTGTTCATGTTCAATACTTGTTCAGTCAAAAGTTTGTTCGTGCTAGTTCTCAATTATATTGATGAATTATAGCCAACCTATTATTCAGACTCTTTCAATCATGATATATCCTTAAATTGTATTTAAACTTGCTGGGTAACTTTCATGCTCACCCTTGCTATATCATGATAAACATTGCAGATAAGGCGAATGCGTTCGGATACAGGAAAAAGGATAATGTCAAGTTTTGCTTGGGATAAAATATGCAGCTAGTTTGTAATAGTATAGTTTGATAATAATGTTAGGTGTTAGATAGTTTATGAATTGTGTATAAGTTAAGGTTACTCGATTTTGCGGAATAGTGTGTAAAGTGTATTGTATAAACAATTTATGTTTATATCTTTCGCAAATAGTTATAGAATGATTGTACCAGATCCGTGGTGATTCGGGACCTGGATTAGGGGCTCTCACAGTTGGTATCAAAGATGTTGGTTATGAACCTTAGGTATGAATACCTGAGACCAATAATCGCAGTGATTAGGATAAAATCTAACTCATATAGAGTTAGTTGGTTGGTAAGATTTAAAGACGAATCTCGACGAGTTATAAAGATACAGAGTTCCCTAACTCTGATAATAAAGTTAAACAGTAGTGATGAATAGATCGAGTCAAAAAGACTAAAAGTTCAGGGATAGGAAATCGTAAAACAAAACGATCAAGGCATAGAAATAAATCGTAATATATATGATGAGATCACCCCATGATCTGATATGGTGATAACAGAGAGAAGAATCAATCTAATGATTGAAAAGTTTACAACAAGATTGCTGTGTGAATTGGTACAGATTCAGAAAAGGATTATGAATACGGATTAAATAAATTCGTATTGAGAAGGGAGTTAAGATTAGGTGGGGATTTCAATTGAGGACTCATGTCGACAGCTAAGTTGTATGATTCCTTGTATGGGCAGGGAATTGTACTTTGTGTAAAAACCACTTAGTTTCTGGCACTGATAATCATTGAAATATTTGTGTCACGCTATTTGCTATATGCATGTTAAGAGGGTGATTCCTTTCTCATATGTATAACAAATAGATAGGTCATAGGTAGAGAATATAGGGTTAAATATTAGTTCTTAAAACTCATACTTATGTGACATTCTTGACTCATAGTTATATGAAATGTTTATGAACCCCTCAGCGAATGGACGCCAAAGGTCTGACTAGGGTAAGTTCTTAAACTCATATGATTGTGACAAGTTTATGAACTCATAAGTGTGGTTTGACGAACTGGGTATAATTGTGTGTGAATGGAGAATTGAGGATTATAGGAATAGATAGATTGTTAAGCAAATGATTATTAGTGGAGACATAAGTTTTCCAAAATTCCTAGCTATGCTAGACTTCAAAATTTTGACATCAAGCTAATTACGCACTATGTGCTTTTTTTAAAAAAAATGTAGACTAGTAATCATTTCTGAAACGGTTTAAAGTACAGTCTATGCTACTTATTTTGGCTAGATGCAAATAATTCGAAATATCAAAATATATTTTATTTATCACTTATGTACCATGTAACCTGGTGCAAAAATGATAAAAAGGTGATGGAGTTGTAAATACAGGAATACTTAGTGTGAATTTAATCTAAAATCGTTATTCCACTATTGTATGATGTGTTATGATGAAGTCATAAAATGAAGGCATCCTCAAACGGACTATTAATACAGTACGGCATCATGACGTCATTCTCGAAAATGTTTTCAAAAAGTTTAATTTGCCAACGGAGTTTGGCTACACCTAAATAATTCGATTGAATTAAATTATTGATATGAGTCTGCGCTATTAGATTCAGCTAGACTAATGTTTATGAAAACTCTAAGTGTTCATTGAAAGAAATTTCCCGAACCAAATTATTTTGGTGCAGAATCCTATGATAAGACTGAGGTGAACTATGTTGTTTGGATAAATAATCCAATCTAGTAGAATAAATATTTGCTAGACATGATTAATACGTTATACATGACGTAAGAGTACAATAGGCTACTCACCTAAAGTACTAGCAACGGTAGTTTACCTTCTTTGTGATTGTAAACCTACCAAGTAATGTAAAGTTTTGCGGTATGAATACCGTTAAAACTATGTGCTCATGGTCTATATGACCCCTCAGCAATTTAAAAACTTTTACTCTTGTGAGTGGTGTATTGGGTAGCATGTGATGATGTGTGAATGGTGTAAAATGTTTGGTGTAAGGTGTAAGGTGTAAGGTAAATTTTGGGGACGAAATTCTTAGAAGAAGGGGTGAATGTGATAACCTAAGAATTTAGAAAATTTTTAAAAATTTTAAATGATGGATTTAAGGTCAAATGATAGACCTAGACAGAAAATGAGTGTATGCGTTTGATATTTTTGAGAAGGAATTTTGATTTCAAAATTCTGTGAAGGATTTAGGTGAATTATTCAGGATTAAGTGTATATGTGAATATGTTCTGTGTATATGGTTATGTATGTGTTCAGAATGTGGTTGAGGGTTAAGGGTTGACCAGATAAATTATATCAGTGTCAAACCCCAAGTATATATTAAGAACGACAACGTTCAGTTAGAAAACCCTAATAACTGATAAGAAACCCTAAAATCGGTTTTGAAACCATAATTTCAGTTCTGAGAATCCGAAACCCTAATTCAAAAATTGGAAACCCTAATCTGGGAATTTAAAAGATAATTATAATGCTTATGTGATATTAATTATAATATTAATTAGGGTAAAGCTTAATTAATTAGCAAATCCTAATTTTAGATTTTTAAACCCTAATTGTTCCGTCAAAAACCCTAATGTAAAATTGTGGACTTAATTGCTAAATTAACAATTTAAATTGGGATAAAATAATCTTAATTAACAAGATTGATTTATGAATGTAAAAGTTTAATTTAATTCGAGAATCCTAATTACAATTTAGAAATATTAATTTTCTATTTTTGAAAACCCTAAGGGTTAATAACCGTGAATTTTAAGTCACTATATATGTATGTACATTATTGATATTTAAAACTTTGTGTTATACAGTGATTTAATATGTGACAACATATGTGAAGTGGTGCATGGATCAATAAACATATATAATATAGTTATGGGCATATACATTTATAGATTTCATTAAAAAATGAAAGCTTCGTAACCTAATTATGCATTAGGTGAGACAATTAAATAACCTAAGGGTTATGGTAATAAGGAAATGTTAGTATTTAATATGTATACTAACTTAAGTGGATAATCTTGTTATTTCAAGTGACTAATAATTTTAAACATATTTCTTGTAAACCTAATTAGGTTATGAGCTAAAGTCACATGTATAAGTAATTAAATTTCATAAGATTGGGAATGGAAACCCTAAATAAACAATTTGGGTAACATATATTAAAATTGTTAGACAATGTTTATTACATGGCCCAAAATAATTAAGGAAGAAGCCCAAAGGAAATAAAATACAAACCAATACTTAGCCCACTTGATTAAGGGTATTTTAGACTTTTGATTAATTAAATTTATGTTTTAAAATAAAAGCAAATTGGGAGATATAATGGGCAAGGGGGGACCGGCCAATTAGGCCTTTTTTTGGCAAGAAGATTATGCTAATCAATGTCCATTAGTAGATATCTTACACACAAGTACATGTGTGTCAAAATCCCATTGGTTGCAAATCTATTAAGCATCCTTAATCATATGATTAGGCTAATTGAAGAGATAAGGTGTAGTCTGTTATCCATGGGATAATAAAAATATGGGGGATAATAGTTATATCACTCATTCATTTGCTAGACATTCATTTTCTCTCATTCTTCTTCTTCTATTTTTTCTCCCAAGCTAGTAGCATTCAAGAGAGAAAAGAAAGAGAGAGAGTTCGGTTTTTGTGAGAGTGAGAGAGGTGTGCTAGTTTATTTGATGCATCCTAAGTTTATTACTTACTTTGGTAAATTAAAGAAGATTGCCACTAAATCAAGGTATAACCTAATCTTCATCTTTTTCTTCTACTTTGTATTATAGCTTGAGTTTTGTTAGGGTTATGAACTAATACTCAAGATATCCTAGTTCTACATATCATCATGTATGGAACTAAGTATCTTGAGTGTTAGATCAAAGGTTTAGAGCAAGAAAATGAGCATATGTTCTCCAAGGGGTGAAACCCTTATTTTTCTTCCACTAAATCTTGTATAACTCAAGTTTTACAACTTGAATTTGTGATCCGTCGAAGGGGGGATGCTAGATACATGAGTTATCTAGTAAACCCAAGTGGTAGAACACAAATCTAGCAAGTATTGAAGCCATGGGGACTATTTTCCCCAAAACAGTCCACATAGTATATTGAGGCTTTGAAACCCTAAAATAGCTACTGTTCCCTTTTTTCTTGAGGCTGTTTCGGCCAGTTGCAAGTCTTTTAAAAATTTGGAAAAAATCACAGAGGTACCTTAAGAAGTTATCTACGTGTAGGAAAAAGAACGGACGCGTTTCGATTTATAGGTTGTGCGTAATGGCTATTTCCGTAAAGGACTCCTAAATATTAACACTCGAATTTCTCACTGTGTATACACTGAAAAATTCAGAGATTTTTACAGTAGGTTTATATATGTTATGAGAGTATATCCTGAAAATTTCAGATTTTTCTGAGTAAAACTCGATTTATGAAAAGTAAAGCAAGATCCAGGTGTTTTAGGCACTTTAAAATTAGTAAATCATTTTCTAAAATTCTAGAAAAAATTGGGGATCATTATTGGGTCATATACTGTCCAAATTCAGAAAATGAGAATTTTTGGAATCAGTTTGCTATTTTTCCTAAAAATGATTAATTTATGGATAAAAAAAATAATTAGTTAAATGATGTCTTAAATAAGAAAAATGTGATTTTAATGCTTGAATACTCCTAATATATAATATTATGACTATTTTAGGGCATTTTGGTAATTTATAATAAGAAATATTATTTATGACATTTTATGGATATTAAATAAGAGGTTTAATAAAGGGTGAACAATTAGAATAAATTGTTTATTAATCTAATAAATTATTAAAATATTATTATGATATTAATAATATTAGAATATGATATTGTTAAATAAATAAAAATATTAAGATTAAAACTTCATTAAAATATTATTAAATGGTTAATAGTATTTGATTTAAGCATTAATAAATGATTAAAGTATTATTAAATGATTAATAATATTAGATTAAAACATTAATGTTAGATTAAAATATTATTAAAAGATTATTAATATTAAATTAAGTATTATTGGATGATTAAAATATTATTAAGAGGATTAATAATATTAGTAAAGTATTGAAATATTATTAAGATTAGTAAGCGAATAAAGGTATTATTAGTGAACTAATAATACTAAGAGGTGAATTAAATATTATCAAGATTAATAAAATTAAGTGAATTAAAGGTAGTTGTTATCTGAAAATTATTACAAGTCTATATATATATATATATATATATATATATATATAGGGAAAAATGGTTGTACACAGCCTTATTAACTTTTTGTTTACACAATATACTTCGGTTCTCTACTCTTCTCTGCACCATATTCTCCGATTCTCACTTTCTTAGAGTTTAATTCCTTTCATTTTCGTTCACTTTCAAATCCGAATAAGAGCAATTGCTTCAATTAGGAAAAACTTTACCCAAACTTTGCTTCAATTCAAAACTGCAAAGATGTGTTGGAGCGAGAGGTTGCCGCCGCCGTACCGACGGGTAAGCTCACTCTTCTGTATTTTCTTCACTTCTGATTATGGAGTTTGCCTTATATTTCTTCCCCTTCTGCTTTTGTCTAAATATAGTGGTATGAGATTTAGGATTTTAGTCATAGTTGGATGCTACTTTGAATTTATTTGACAGTCATACTTTCAAATAAATATATATTGATCATTTTTATGTAAAATAGAATCATCAGGAGAAGAGAGGTATTGTAGTCTAGACTCTGGAGGTGTAAGTTGAAGAAGAAGAAGAGCAGTAATTTACAGAACAATAGAGAAAGAGGAGAGAGAAAATGGCGATGTGCGAGCTCGTTTCGGGTGGGGCAGCCTGTTCCGTACCCGATTCTTCTTCCTCTTCATATCTTCTCGGTGCTCTGGCCAACACCCTTATAGGTTCTTCCTCCAAAACTCAGGTGTTCTTCTTCTCTCCCCTCCAAAACTTAAAATTAAGAATTGTTTGGGGTTACTCTATTGTAATTGATTTGTTTAATCAGTTCTAGCAGTGATTCTTATGCGAGTTACTCTTTGTGTTCTTTTGTGTTAGAACTTTGAAGATGATAATCGTAATTAATTTGTGTAGATTAAGAAGATAATCGTCTTTGTAGCATAATTTTTCATCCAAGCTACAAATTAGAGTTCTTACAGGTCTTTGTCGTGTTGATAATATTCTTTAATTGATAAAATTATTAAGGATAAACGAAATTATCTATAACAATTAAAAATGGAAAAAGAAAACTAATTTTCTCAATATCTGATATGATATCATTTTAAGTCAATCTCGTTGCTCTTATTGAGAATACGATCAATTATTGGTATTATTGAATACTTCATTGGATCTTTCATATTCAAGAATATGCCACAACATATTTAATCATCTCAACATATCAATAAAGATGGGGGAAAAGATGACTCTGGCAATGATTCTAGAGGAAACTGGTGGCAAGGTATTACTCTGTAATTGTCAAAATAAAAGATAGGAAGTGTATGGTATTTCTGTTTGGCTACAATTTGTATTATTATCCTGAAAGGTTTTTTGTTTGAATTATTAATTGGCAGGGGGTGTCTATTACTAAGAGCGCATCACCCATGACTGGCGGATCTCTTTTATACTTGGTAGGTATTTTGATTTTGAGATATTTTCTTAGAGTCAAAATTGTTGTTTACTTTCTGTCCTTTCACTTTAGATTTCTTTTTTTGAAAAAAAAAAAAAAAAGAAGTTCTTAGTTGCTTTTACTCTTCAAACATAGATTTTTTACTGAACTCTTATATCGCAAAATGTTGGAACACAAATGTTGAATGGTGCTTTCACTGAGAGTCAGACTCGACGCCAACTGCAAGTAAAAGTTTGCTCCCGACTACAATGAGTCCCATAGGTGATAGGTCTTTCAAAATATTTACACCATTCGGTCCTAAACATAAAATCAAGTTTAACTTTTCAAAACTATTACGAGATATTTTCAATCTCAAATTTAATTTGATTCATTTAATTTTGAATACAATAAATCCAGTGTTTAGTAATACTATTACTTGGTAAAAAAATGTTCTTATTGTGCTTTATCGCAGGAAGTCATAAAGTAGTATACGATGAAGGCTTTCTTGCATTGGTATATTGGTGAAGGTATGGATGAGATGGAATTCACTGAAGCTGAAAGCAACATGAATGATTTGGTTTCAGAGTACCAGCAGTACTAGGATGCCACAACTGACGAGGAGGGTGACTACTATGGAGAAGAAGACGATCTAGGTCAAGAGGAGTGAAGGGTTCATCAATGTTGAATTTGGGCAATTTTGGATATGTAATATGCTGCAACTTTCGGTTGCCTCTTGCAAATCTTATCTAGTGTGGTTGTTGTTAAGCCATTATGTTGTCCTTTTCAATTTCATAAAATACATCTTGTAAACAATCATATTATGAATTTATCCATCTTTTTTTACTGTATGATTCGGTTCTTCAATATTTGCCTTTTTGGTAGCAATTGCCCTCTTTTGTTTTGGCAGCTGTTAATATTTACATAAGAAGCCTCGTTTTTTCTTGTGTATATTAAAATATGTTGCATGTTAGTTTGTGTTAGGTTTATGAATGTGTTAACATCTGCTGGTCATCAATTCACTACAAACACACCCTAGTTTGTTTGTTGAGGGCATATGGTGATATGGTCATAAGATTTTTTAAATAATGCTAGAGTTGTCAATTCGTACAATAGTTGTGGTATTTCTTATCTATGCATTTTGTAGGAGAGGTGGTGACTGCTTAGTATCTAGGATTGTCCTGAGTTTTGGCCCTAGACACCATGAGAGTATTGAAATGAAATGCTATACTTATATTAAGAATAAATCAATATGATGGGCACAAGTTTGATAAATAAGCAATTCCAACAGAATGACTTGCCCATAACATTAGTGTGCTAAATCCCCACAATTCTGGGATTTCCAACATTAAACAGTTATGAGCTTTACAGCTAAATCCTAGCGGAGAGATAGGCAGTTGTGGTCATGAAGTGAAGGGGTTTGCCATAGCGGCAAAACAGTTTACAAGAAATGAGTAACATGAAACAAAAGATTACAGTGGACTAGGACTTAGTAGGGGCACTGAGATTGTGGAGACACCTTTAATCACCACCCAGGGGAACGTGCAACAGGAAGGCAATATTCCTCCTGTAAACAACGTTACCGAGCAAACGATGAATGATGAAATGTTTAGGAGCTTTTTGCAGTTCATGCAAAATCAGACGAGGGAGACTCGTGTGCAGAATACGGGTGGAAATGATAACAACGCGCGGTTTGTCACAGCCAAGCAGTTCAAAGAATTGGGACCACCAGAA
The DNA here is from genome assembly GCA_016801055.1 of Panax notoginseng. NCBI lineage: Eukaryota > Viridiplantae > Streptophyta > Magnoliopsida > Apiales > Araliaceae > Panax > Panax notoginseng. The sequence continues at coordinate 127,776,160 of CM029021.1, forward strand.
TTTAAGGGAAAGCCGAATCCGATCATGGCGGAAACGTGGGTCAAGTAAATTACCAAGATATTCGATGTCTTGGGATGCACGGAGGAACAGAAGGTTCCATTCGCCACCTTTATGTTCCGCTGTGAGGCAGACTACTGGTGGGAGTTTGTGAAGCGTACCCAGCCTGACGCACTCAATATGATGGGCACAAGTTTGATAAATAAGCAATTCCAACAGAATGACTTGCCCATAACATTAGTGTACTAAATTCTCACAATTCTGGGATTTCCAACATTAAACAGTTATGAGCTTTACAGCTAAATCCTGGCGGAGAGATAGGCAGTTGTGGTCATGAAGTGAAGGGGTTTTCCATGGCGGCAAAACAGTTTACAAGAAATGAGTAACATGAAACAAAAGATTACAGTGGACTAGGACTTAGTAGGGGCACTGTGATGTCGTCATGGAAATGTTTCCTCACCCCTCGATCAATCTTCTTCAGGTCAGAGTATCTCATTTCTCTTTTTTTGGCTACTACTCGAAGTGCAGCTTTAACAAGTCTCTTAGCAATTCCCTGTAGATGAAGCACAAATGGTGACTACATTTTAAAGTCATGGCCTGAAAAGAGCTTCATCAATTAGATACATCAAAGAGAATAATATGATTTATATAACTTAATTATCTCCAGAAATATATAGCACATAAACCATGTATATCCTAACTAAATGAATATTTGGTGGTTCAAACTTCAAAGTTATTTTCAATCTGTTTCTCTACATAAATACAAAGTAACTTTGACATTAGAAGCCGAATGAATTACACCGTGCATATTCGAAGCACCCATCTTCAGGAATTGGCGGTGGAGTTATTAGCACAACCAATACTTTATGGGAGCATTCCTACAGTCATTATTTATTAAAACAATGAGAACTAAATAAATGGTCCTGGGGTAGAGATGGGGTTGGGTTGAGTATATAGACAGAGTGGCCATGACTAATAAAAGGTGCAAATGCAAAAAAGTAAAATAGAATATAGAAAATTTCATTCAAGAATAAGAATAAGAAGAAAGTAACTTTGGTGGTTTTGTCTTTTCCTTTATTCCCTTTCTCATTATCGTTGTCTTTGTTATGTTGATTTGCTATTAATAAACAATAATAAAAATTAAATATTTATAATAAAAATAATAAAAAAAACATAACAAAATGAACTGTTTGTACCTAGTTTTGGACAAGTAGTCCTATAATGGTTAGCTTCTCCACACTCTCCACAATAACTAGTTTGTTTATCCTTTACTTCTTGAGCTACCTCTCTACCAGATTGAAATTTCGAGGCTGCTCCCCTTGGTCTACCTTTAGCACTAACTGGTCCATTGGGATCATTATTTCTGGAATATCAACAAAAGAAACAACTGGGCAAAATAGCATTATCCGCTTGAGAAGAAGCAATAAGAGCACCGTTTATTAGAAAAAATTTCAAAACAAAGAAAAGATAAAGAGCAAAAACTACTGAATTAAGCAATTGAGTGCAAATGTCCTGCAGATGCCAAATTTTTAAAGGCTCCATATATATTCTTGTTAGATCTCCATGCGACAACATCAACACCAAGGAGATGTATATAAGTTTAAACAATATTAGGAAAAAGAAAATATATTTTTCTATTTTTTGACAAAAACATGCGAACTGCGTTGCCACCTAAAGCCAAGACATCAGTAAAACTAAGAACCTCGATGCCTCTTTAAACGGATTAGTTTAGTTTATGAATTTAACTTGTTTTATTTTCCATTTATTCAAGCAATTGTTTTCAAGTCTTTTTTTTCATATAACTAAAGACTCATCAAGCATGTGACTGCTAGAATTAATCATAGGCTATTAGGCTTCAGCTACAATTAATCAAATTCTCAGCTCCATATAATTAGTGTCTCATAAGTAAATATGCTTTCAGGAGAACAACCGTCCTTGCATCTTTAAGTCTTCAAGTAAATCTAAGCAAGCATTGGGTCCTAGTGGGGCGGGCTAGCAGGTGGGTGTGGGGGGGTCATTCTTCTACAAAAGTACGTTTAACACCATTAGAGGCGATCCTAAATATTTTAACATACAATACAACTTCTACTTCAGTAATAGGACAAGTAGTAAAACACTCAGAAACTCATCTCCACAGAAATATGTATAATTTTATGGCCACCAGATTAATACATCTCCTTTTATAGTCGTGAACCAATCATAACTATATGTGGTGCCTTATATTTATTTGAAAGTATGACTGTCAAATAAATTCAAAGTAACATCCAACTAGGACTAAAATCCTAAATCTCATACCACTATATTTAGACAAAAGCAGAAGGGGAAGAAATATAAGGCAAACTCCATAATCAGAAGTGAAGAAAATACAGAAGAGTGAGCTTACCCGTCGGTACGGCGGCGGCAGCCTCTCGCTCCAACACATCTTTGCAGTTTGGAATTGAAGCAAAGTTTGGGCAAAGTTTTTCCTAATTGAAGCAATTGCTCTTATTCGGATTTGAAAGTGAACGAAAATGAAAGGAATTAAACTCTAAGAAAGTGAGAATCGGAGAATATGGTGCAGAGAAGAGTAGAGAACCGGAGTAAATGGAACCGTGTTTAGGAAGAGAGAAGAGTAGAGCCCTTTATGCGTGATCAATTTGGGAGGGAAGAGCCTGGATCCGTGATTTAGTAGGGAAGAGCTTCGATCTGTGTTTTAGGAGGAGAGTAGAGAGGAGCCGTGTTTTTCGATTTAAAACAAATGAGCCAAACGACGTCATTTTGATATTCTGTGTAAACAAAAAGTTTACAAGGCTGTGTACAGCCATTTTACCCATATATATATATATATATATATATATATATATATATATATATTGACTGATAATAAATTATTTAAGATAATTGTTAAGTGTTCAGGAAGAATTTAATTAAACTTAGACTCGAGAAAAGTTCGACTAGACCGTCGGGATGTTAGAATTGTACCGAACTCAACTCGAACTGCAATAGTTTGACTTGAGACTAGGTGTTATGTGTGGTATAGACTGATAAGGTTATGTGTTATGTGTTTAGATTATTTTTTTTAATACTGTGATGATATTATTCTAACTTAGAAATACATATTATTAATAATAGGTCTTCAGACAAAGCTTATTAAATTGCATAGCGGTAATCAACGGTTCAGGCAAGTTTTACTTAACTCTATTAAGAGTTGTTTTATTCAGATATGCTTATGGTTAATCATTGCTGATTGCAATGTGGAATTATACTATGTACATATTGCATGTATAAGTCAGGTATGAAAGGCTAATCACCTTCATTACCAGTTGGTCCAGATATATTTGTTCATATTCAATACTTGTTCAGTCAAAAGTTTGTTCGTGCTAGTTCTCAATTATATTGATGAATTATAGCCAGCCTATTATTCAGACTCTTTCAATCATGATATATCCTTAAATTGTATTTAAACTTGCTGGGTAACTTTCATGCTCACCCTTGTTATATCATGATAAACATTACAGATAAGGCGAATGCGTTCGGATACAGGAAAAAGGATAATGCCAAGTTCTGCTTGGGATAAAATATGTAGCTAGTTTGTAATAGTATAGTTTGATAATAATGTTAGGTGTTAGATAGTTTATGAATTGTGTATAAGTTAAGGTTACTCGATTTTTGAGAATAGTGTGTAAAGTGTATTGTATAAACAATTTATGTTTATATCTTCCGCAAATAGTTATAGAATGATTGTACCAGATCCGTGGTGATTCGGTACCTGGATTTGGGGCTCTCACAGTTGGTATCAAAACTGTTGGTTATGAACCTTAGGTATGAATACCTGAGACCAATAACCGCAGTGATTAGGATAAGATCTAACTCATATAGAGTTAGTTGGTCAGTAAGATTCAAAGACGAATCTCGGCGGGTTATAAAGATACAGAGTTCCCTAACTCTGATTATAAAGTTAAACAGTAGTGATGAATAGATCGAGTCAAAAAGACTAAAAGTTCAGGGATAGGAAATTATAAAACAAAACGATCAAGACATAGAAATAAATCGTAATATATATGATGAGATCACCCCATGATCTGATATGGTGATAGCAGAGAGAAGAATCAATCTGATGATTGAAAAGTTTACAGCAAGATTGTTGTGTGAATTGGTACAGATTCAGAAAAGGATAATGAATACGGATTAAATGAAATTCGTATTGAGAAGGGAGTTATGATTAGGTGGGGATTTCAATTGAGGACTCATATCGGTAGCTGAGTTGTATGATTCCTTGTATGGGCGGGGAATTGTATTTTGTGTAAAAACCACTTAGTTTCTGGCACTGATAATCATTGAAATATTTGTGTCACGCTATTTGCTATATGCATGTTAAGAGGGTGATTCCTTTCTCATGTGTATAACAGATAGATAGGTCATAGGTAGAGAATATAGGGTTAAGTACGAGTTCTTAAAACTCATACTTATGTGACATTCTTGACTCATACTTATATGAAATGTTTATGAACCCCTCAGCGAATGGACGCCAAAGGTCTGGCTAGGGTAAGTTCTTAAACTCATATGATTGTGGCAAGTTTATGAACTCATAAGTGTGGTTTGACGAACTGGGTATAGTTGTGTGTGAATGGAGAATTGAGGATTATAGGAATAGATAGATTGTTAAGCAAATAATTATTAGTGGAGACATAAGTTTTCCAGAATTCCTAGCTATGCTAGACTTCGAAATTTTGACATCAAGCTAAATACGCACTATGTGCTTTTTAAAAAAAATGTAGACTAGTAATCATTTCTGAAACGGTTTAAAGTATAGTCTATGCTACTTATTTCGGCTAGATGCAAATGATTTGAAATATCAAAATATATTTTATTTATCACTTATGTACCATGTAACCTGGTGCAAGTGAGGGTCCATATAATAATCAAAATTTACAACAAATACTTCATAAAAATTTCCTCTATTTATCTCAATTCACTTGACTTCCCAAAACACATTTTTAATAACATTTATTCATCATTATTATAAATCGCAATATTAACGACCAGATCATTCCCAGGAAAGAGAGGACTTTCTGATAAGAATTTCTTTTTATTGGTGCGCAATTAGGTGACCAAACTCCTTTTCTCGACAGAACTTTCTAGACATCGTCAATAATATGAATAATTGAATATTGTGACAATAATTGAATCAATAACGTGAGATACTATACAGCAATTATTGTGACAATAATTGAGTAAAACTGAGTGACTTCTCACGTAAGCATCAATAATCAAAGATATTGTGCAATACCGTGTGCTACTATGCAACCACGCGTATTACTGTACTTTTACCACCAGGTATTTCAACAGTTAATGGTAAAACTTTAACCGTTATTTTTATAAAAAAATATTTCTGTCGTTTTCTAACTCCGACAGTAATTTCGTTGTGGAGTCCACCAATGATTGTGCCGTCGTACGGATATATTCCCTGATAAAAAGAATATTCTCCGAACAAACGAATAATTTATGACAACTTGGTTACTTTGTAAAATTTGTAAATATTTTCCATAACTATAACATTATATCCAATCCATACCTTATTATTCAAAAAGATATTTCGAGAAAATTAAATCTTTATTCATAAAAGTTGGGATCTTACAAGAAGATTCAACAATGACGGAAAGACATCGGCACCAGCACCAACACCAACACCCGTTTTTAAGGAAGGAGAACGACCACCGGTCGTATGCTACAAATGTGAACAGGAGGGACAAATCAGTACGAACTGTACGCAGCAACCCAAAGTATGTTACAATTACAGAAAGGAAGATCACTTAGCTCGATTTTATCATACAGCGAAGTCAAGTCCAGCTGGGACGGTCGCACCAAAGGTTGTCCCAGACAAGTCAAAGCCGGTAGTTCAAGGGAGAGCGTTTGTCGTGACTTCCCAAAAAGCGAGGAACCCGAACGAAGTTATCACGGGTAAGCTAATCATAAACTCTTGTGAAGTTTATACCCTATTAGATATCGGTTCTACCCATTCTTTTATTTTACCTGCTTGTGCTCAACGTTTAAATTTGACTCCAGAGAAATTAAACTTTGACTTATCTATTGAAACTCCGTTGGGAGAAACCTTCGTTACCTCCACTATTTATAATTCTTGTTTAATTCAAATCGACACTTTCATATTACCTGTTGATTTCATCTTTTAGAAAATATTTGCATTTGATGTGATTTTAGGGATTAATTGGTTAACTACTCATCATGCTAAAATTGATTGTTTTTGTAAGGTTGTTGGTTTTCATATTCTTAACCAACCTATTATGCGAATTCAAGTAACCAAACCACTAAAGTCAATCACTGTCATATCAAGCCATAAAGCTATTCATTTATTGAAAAACGAATGTCAAGCTTTCTTAGCCCATGTCACGGATTTAAACAAAAATACGTCAGATTTGAATGATATTTCTATTGTTAATAAATTTTCTGACGCATTTCCCGAAGAACTTCCTGGCCTACCCCCAGAGCGTGAAATCGAATTTTGTATTGACCTTGAACCCGGTACAAAACCCATTTCCAAAACTCCATATCGAATGACTCATATTGAACTTCAGGAGTTAAAAACCCAACTACAGGAACTGTGACGCCCCCAAAATAGGTATACATCACCCATCTTGGGTCGTCAGATACAAGGTACTGAATATAAATACAAACTAATTATACAACAGTCGTGTAAAATACGACAAAACATAGGCTGTGAGTTTTAATACAAATATTGTCATCTAGACAATATCCACACTCAATGGAGTCCTCATTACAATTATTTTCACATTATTTCGTAGAATAGTAGGGACTACTAAAGCCATTTATCCTGGATCATCACTCCATTTCCCGACTCGTCCCAGCTATATTCTCATTTCCTAAAGAGAACAATGAAAGAAAGGGTGAGTTCAACTAGCCCAGTAAAAAATATTATGACTAAGATAATGTAGAATAAGTTATCATTAGCCTTCAACAGCATAACAACTGATAGAATATAATAAACAATAAGTTTTAGATCAAAAACTGCAGTGGAATAAACAATCCATTAGAAGTGTCAAGTAAAGTATAAAATCTACTATCTTTTATGATTTAAAAAGATTTTCATCAACTTTATCGCTGAGACTCAGCTTAATAAATAAAATCGAATCATCCCTACTCCACGGCCAAGGATATTTATGTAATCATCAATGGTCATGACTATACCGAATAATCTCTGGTCATAATCATACCAACAACTGTCCACCAATGAACTACAGGCCAATGAGGACTTTTACCACATCATTTGTCATATTACAGTCATGATTATACCGAATAATTTTTGATCATAATCATACCAAGTCCATCTATGCACGTAAGCCGAAGATGACTTTCATCACAATATAAGCATGAGGATGATGATAATGACATAATAATTCAATAAAACAAGTTCAAGAATAAATTGTAAAGATTTATAAATTAATTTATCCAGGAACTAATAACGTCCAAATTGTCAACATGATACTGCTTTGTAGAGTAAAATTCAAGAATGCTCAGAAGAATATTTCTATGAAAAGATACTGGGTGAAGCGCAAATATCAAGGATATTCCACTAATTTCATGGAGTATAGAAGTCAAAGCTTTAACCAACTGAGTATAATAGAATATATGAAACTGCAAATGGATTTTTGCCCGCCATGCGGTAATCCACGTAGACAGATCATTTCCACAATTTAATAAGGAATGAATACGAAGGATTATTTACCATGCATGTGGTAATCCACATAGACATGTTATTCCAAAAGAATAATAAAGAATGGAACCAGGTCATGCGTAATCCGCACAAACAAGATATTCCAACATAATAATAAAGAATGGAACCAGGTTATGCGTAATCCGCACAGACAGGATATTCCAACAGAATAATAAAGAATGAAACCAGGTCATGCGTAATCCGCACAAACAGGATATTCCAACAAAATAATAAAGAATAGAATATCAACAGAATTTACCAGGCATGCGATAGACCGCACAGACAGGTTATTCCAACAGAATAATAAAGAATGGAATAACAGAAGCTCTCTTCATGAATACGAAAGAAATAATACCCCTTACGAGTACAACAAATAATATCCCTTAAGAGTACAACAAATAATATCCCTTACCTTAGAAAAACTGAATACTGGAGTAGTGAAGTAGCAGAATACTTTTCTTCTTTCTCTCTATAGTTTCTCTCTCTAGAGTTTTAGTGAATTCGTAAGAAATAATGAAGGAATGAGTTTCTATTTATAGAAGAACTGAAAGTAGCTCTTGGTCTTAACGAATGGTCAAAATGACTCCTGGTAATATTGAAGAGACAACTACTATTTACGAAGGGGCAATTAACTCTTGGAACACCGAAGAGACAAGTAACTTTTGAAAAATCGAAGGGACAAGTAACTATTAAAACTTTAAATCAACGATCCATATTGATTTACTATTAGAATTTCAACCAACTATCTGAAAAATTATCACATCTTCTCATAGAATAATATTGTACTTAAAAATGATTTGGACCGAAAAGAAATATATTTTTCGGGTGAATAGTACCCCGACACAAAAAGTGTCCCAAATACTCGAGTGAACAATACTAGAGTAAATAGTAACTAGGTGAATAGTAATCCGTGAATTGTAACCCGTGAATAGTATTCCAACACGAAAAGTGCCCCGAATACCCGATTGGTCAATATAACCTCCAGACATCAATTATTATCGAAATAAATATCGATTTCTACTAACACTAATAATTTCACACAATGGAACTATCAATTTCATCTTTAATCAACACGAACTTATTCATCATTAATATTATAATTCATAATATTTAACAACCAGGTCGTTCACAGGAAAGATGGAGCTTTTCGATAAGGATTTCTCCTTATTGGCGCGCAATTAGGTGACCAAACCTCTCCTTGACAGAACTTCTAGACATTGTCAATATTGCAAATAATAATATGAATAACTTTGTCGTCTCAATTATTGATTTAATAATATATCATATTATGCAGATGATACTGTGATAATAATTGAATCAATAATATGAGAGATATGATGCAGCAATTACTGTAGCAATAATTGAGTATAACTGAGTGACTTCTCACGTAAGCATCAATAATTAATATCGTGTGCTACTATGCAACCACGCGTATTACTGTATTTTTACTACCGGGTAGTTCAACAGTTTTAACGGTAACACCTCCGCCATTATTTTTATAAAAAGATAATTCTGTCGTTTTCTAACTACGACAATACTTTCGTTGTGGGGTCCACTAATGATTGTGCCGTCGTACGAATATTACCCACAACTATAATATTATATCAAATTCACACCACGATATTCAAAAATATATTTCAAAAAAAATATTCTTTATTCATAAAAGTTGGGGTCTTACAGAAACTGTTAGACATCGGTTTCATTCGTCCTAGTACATCTCCTTGGGGTGCTCCTGTTCTATTCGTAAAGAAGAAAGATGGGAGTATGCGACTTTGCATTGACTATCAAGAGTTGAATCATGTCACCATAAAAAATAGGTACCCATTACCTCGCATTAATGACCTATTTGACCAGTTGCAAGATGCTAAATTCTTTTCAAAGATCGATCTTCATTTCGGATATCATCAATTAAAGATTAAAACAGATGACATTTTAAAGACTGCTTTCAGAACTCGGTACGGGCATTACGAATTCTTAGTCATGTCTTTTAGATTGACTAATGCTCCTGCTGCCTTCAAAGATATGATGAACCGAGTATTTAAGGAATATTTAGATCATTTTATGGTTGTCTTTATTTATGACATCCTCATATAGTCCAAAATTCGTGAAGATCATGAACAACACTTGAGGCTGATACTCCAAAAGCTTCATGAAAACAAACTATATGCCAAGTTAAAAAAATGCGAGTTCTGGCTTGAGGAAGTAGTATTCCTTGGGCACGTAATATTGAAACATGGAATGTCAGTTGACCCGACGTAGATTGAAGCAATACAAAGTTGGGAGCAACCTAAGTTAGTAACCAAAATACGTAGTTTTTTGGACTTAGTTGGTTATTATCAGAGATCCGTAGAAGGATTTTCTCGAATTACCACTCCATTAACTCAGCTGACCTGAAAAGATACATAACTCGGATGGAGCGAGGAATGTGAGAAGAGTTTCCAAGAACTCAAGAGAAGACTCATTTCAGCACCTGTTTTGACAATACCATCAGGTTCGGAGGGATTTATCATCTACAGCGATGTTTTAGGTAAAGGTTTAGGATGTGTTCTCATGAAACATGGAAAAGTCATAGCCTATGCCTCACGACAACTCAATGAATATGAGAGGAATTATCCTACTCATGATCTAGAGTTGGCAGCAGTCATTTTCGCGCTAAAGATCTAGAGACATTACCTGTATGGTGAGAAAGTGGAGATCTATAAAGATCATAAAAGCCTTAAATATTTCTTCACCCAAAATGAACTCAACATGCGGCAACGACGTTGGCTTGAGCTGTTGAAAGATTACAACCATACTATTGAATACCATCCTGGAAAAGCGAATGTGGTAGCTGACGCATTGAGTAGAAGATCATATGCGGGTACGAGTGCGATATTGTCAACACAAATGCCCATTTTTTATGACTTACAAAGGATGGAGATAGTTAAAAACTTCAAGGACCCACGTGATGATGACAAATATACGAGTAGGACCAACTTTAATCAATAAAGTTAAACCTGCTCGAGCTATAGACCCGGAGTTGATGCGTATGAAGAAGAAAGTACAAGAATGTGATATTCCAGAAACAAGAATTAAAGAAGAATGAATACTTCAAGTCAACTCCAGGCTTTGTGTTCCTAACAACTCTGATTTGAAGTATAAAATCATGATGGAGGCACACAACACACCGTTTGTAATCCATTCTGGAAGTACCAAAATGTATCGTGATCTTAGACATACATTTTGGTGGAGTAATATGAAGAGAGAAATCGCGAAGTTTATGTCAAGGTGTTTAACTTGTCAACGTGTCAAGGCAGAGCATCAAGTGCCAAAAGGTTCATTTCAACCACCTAAAATTCCAGAATAGAAGTAGGAGCACATTAACATAGATTTCGTTACTATTCTTTCTAAGGTTTCTCAAGGCATAGATGCAATTTGGGTCATTGTCGATAGATTAACCAAGTCTGCTCATTTCTTACCTATATGAGAAATATATTCACTTGAACGTCTTGCTCGTATATACATAGATGAGATTTTGAGATTGCATGGTATGCCAGTATCCATAGTTTTTGATCGAGACCCAAGATTCACTTCACGATTTTGGGTCAGCTTGCAGAAAGCTATGAGTACTGATTTACAATTCAGTTCTGTATATCATCCTTAGACGGACGGGCAGTCGGAGATGACTATTCAAACTCTTGGAGATCTATTGAGACTTTGTGTCCTAGACTTCAAAAAAAGTTGGGACAAATACTTTCCATTGGTGGAATTCTCTTACAACAACAGTTATCAAGCAAGTATAGGCATGGCTCCATTCGAGGCATTGTATGGACGAAAGTGTCATTCTCAAGTATATTGGGACGAGGTGGGTGAATAACGTTGTTAGGACCAGAATTGGTACGCATGACTACGAAAAAGATTCAAATGATCCGGCTATATATACAAACCTCATAAGATCGACAAAAGAGATATGTTGATCTTCATCGAAGGGATGTGGAATTTAATGTTGGAGATCATGTATTGTTATGTGTTGCTCCATGGAAAAGAGTTACGAGATTTAAAAAGAGAGAAAAACTCAACCCTCGATTCATTGGTTCATTTGAAATCCTCGACCGAGTAGGAACTATGGCTTATAGACTCGCCTTACCACAATTTATGTCTCTTGTTCATAACGTTTTTCACATATCTATGTTATGTAAATATGTGGAAGACCCGAACCACATTATTGAATTAGAACCAGACTAGATAGCAGAAGATTTAACGTATGAAGAGGTACCTGTTAAAATGTTAGATAAGAAAGAACATATTCTACGCTCAAAGGCTATACCTCAAGTCAAAGATTTATGGAGAAACCACGATATTGAGGAAATGACCTGGGAGTTAGAATCTGAAATGAAAACAAGGTATCCTCACCTCTTTGACATACCAGGTACGTACATCAATTTCGAGGATGAAATTTCATAATAAGGGGAGGTTGTAAGACCCCAACTTTCTATGAATAAAGATTTAATTTTCTCTAAATATTATTTTAAATAATAAGTTGTTAATTTGATATAATGCTATAGTTATGGGTGATATGTGCAAATTTTGTAAAGTAAGTAAGTTGTCATAAAATATTCGTTTGCTCGAGGAATATTCTTTTTGTCGGGGAATATTCGTACGATGACACAATTATTGGTGGACTCCACAACAAAATGACTGTCGGATATAGAAAGCGACATAAATAACTTTTTTATAAAAATAACTGCAAGACTTTTACCGTTAAACTGTTGAAATATCCGGTGATAAAAGTGCAGTAATACGCGTTGTTGTACAGTAGCACACGGTATTGCACAGTATCTCTGATTATTGATGCTTACGTAAGAAGTCACTCAGTTTTATTCAATAATTACTACAGTAGTTACTGCATAGTATCTCATATTATTGATTCAATTATTATCACAGTATTATCTGCACAATATTTTATATTATTAAATCAATAATTGAGACGACACAGTTATTCATATTATTATTTGCATTATTAACAATGTCTAGAAAGTTCTCTTGAGAAAAGAGGTTAGGTTATTTAATTGCGCGTCAATAAGAAGAAATCCTTATCGGAAAGCTCCCTCTTTCTTGGGAACGATCTAGTTGTCAATATTGTGAGCTATAATATTAATGATGAATAATTATTGAAAGATTAAAAATGTGTTTATTAAATATACGTGATTTGTGATAAATATTTATTCAATTTTTGATATAAATAGAGGAGTTTGTCATGAAGTATTTGTTGTAAGTTTGACTTATTACATGAACCCCCACTTACTCATTTTTTAAAATCGACGGTAGAAAGTTGTCTCAATTTTATTTTATTATTATTATAATAGTAATAAAACAGAAAATTTTTTATTTAAAACAGAATACTTTCTATAATATATATATAATTAATTATTTTATTAGATTATAATTAGAATATATTATATTATATATAAAGTTATTTGTTTTATTAGAATAATTTAGATGAATAGTGAAATCAAACAAAATTTAAAAAAATTCACTATTGAGTTCGTGATTGTTCACTATTTAAATAATGCCCTGCCATTCTCCTATAAATAGGATGCTTAGTTAAGAAATGAAAATCACACAGAATAAGAGAATTATTCTTCTATAATATTGTGCGTAATTCTTTTGAGTATAAGAATATTTTAAGTGTTGCAAATAGTGCAAGATTTTCTCAAAAAAATCTCTGTCATACCAGTCAGATTTAGTCTCCTATTAACGTAAAGAATGTTATTTTCTTTCGTATTCGTTCGTGATATTACTTCATACTCGTAAGGCTTATCATTCTATTCTTTATTAATCTGTGGGTATAACCTGTCTACGCGGATTACCGCATGCCTGGTGAATAACTCGTTGTATTGATTCTTTAATCTGTGGGAATAACCTGTCTACGTAGATTACCCCATGCATGGTAAATAACCATTCGTACTCATTTCTTAATTGTGGAAAAGATTTGTCCACGCGGATTACCGCATGATGGGTGAAAATCTATTTGTAATTTTGTATATTATTTCTTTTCATATTCTTAAATCTAAACTAATTATGGTAAGTATTGCTTCTATAATTCCTGAAATGATTAGAAATTCCTTGAGGTTTGCGCTTCATCTAATATCATTTCATTGGAATATTGATATGAACTTTCTTGTTAAATTTTAATATTTTCATTCGGGGTACTATTCACAACAAAATTAGTTTCTTTTCTGCCCAAATTATTTTTGATACATAAATATGGACATTCTTGAACTCAGGATAAATTGAATAATAAATCTCTAATATTTATCCTTGATCTCACTTGCTTGATTCCTTATATCATTGTCATTATCCTCAAGCTTATATTGTAGTGAAAGTCATCTTTGGCCCGTAATGCATAGATGGACTGTTGATTAGTATAATTATGGCCAAGAATTGTGTATTGGTATAATCATGACCTATAATGTTACAGAAAAATATTGTGGTGAAAGTCCTCTTTGACCCGTAGTGCATAGATGGACAGTTGTTTGGCATGAGACCACTGGTGATACTAAGGAATATCCTTGGCCCATAGTGAATGGATAATTCGTTGATTTGAAATATTTATTGATTGGTGTTGTGACGCCCCCAAAATAGGTATACATCACCTATTCTAAGTCGTCAAATACGTGGTACAAAATACAAATAAAACTTAATTATACAACTGTCGTGTAAAATACGACAAAACATAAGCTGTGAGTTTTAATACAACACTTTCTTCTAACCAGTATTCAAACTCAAAATAAGTCCTCGATACATTTATTTTCACACTATTTCATAGAATAGTGAGGACTACTAATGCTATCATCTGAACCGTCACTCCGTTCCCCGACTAGTCCCTGCTACGTTCTCATTTCCTGAAGAGAACAATGAAAGCAAAAGGGTGATCTCAACTAGCCCAGTAAGAAATATTATGACTAAGATAATGCAGAATAAATTATCGTTAGCCTTCAATAGTGTTAAACTGATAAAATATAACAAACATCAAGTTTAACTGCAGCGGAACAAGCTATCCATTAAAAGAGTCAAGTAGAGAATTAAATCTACTATCCTTTATGATTTAAAAAGTTTTTCATTACTTTTATCGCTGAGATTCAGCTTAATAAATAATCCACATCATCCCCGCACTACGGCCAAGGATATTCATTAGTATCACGACCACAAATTATCCATGCACTACGGGCCAAAGATATTTGTGTATTCATTAATGGTCATGATCATGCCAACAACTGTCCATCAATGCACTACGGGCCAATGAGGACTTTTACCACATCATTCGTAACATTACGGTCATAATTACACCGAATATTCCCTAGTTATAATTATACCAAGTCTATCTATGCACTACATGCCACAGATGACTTTCAACAAAATATAAACATGAGGATGATGACAATGATATAAGAATTCAATAAAACAAGTTCAAGAATTAATTTATCCAGGAACCAACAACGTCCAAATTGTCAACATGATACTACTTTGTAGAGTAAAATTTAAGAATGCTCAGAAGAATATTTTCATGGAAAGATACTGGATGAAGCGCAAATATCAAAGATATTCCACTAATTTCATGGAGTATAAAAGCCACAACTTTAACCAACTGAGTATAATAAAGAATGGAATAACAAAAGAATTCACCAAGCATGCGATAGACCGCACAGACAGGTTATTCCAACAGAAAAATAAATAATGGAACCAGGTCATGCGTAAACGCACCGACAGGATATTCCGACAGAATAATAAAAAATGGAACCAGGTCCGGTGTAAACGCACCGACAGGATATTCCAACAGAATAATAAAGACGAAACCAGGTCCGACGTAAAACGCACAGACAGGATATTCCAACAGAATAATAAAGACGGAACCAGGTCCGGCGTAAAACGTACAGACAAGATATTCCGACAGAATAATAAAGAACGGAATATTAGAAGAATTTCACCATGTATGCAGTACTTCGCATGAACAGGTTATTCCAACAGAATAATAAAGAATGGAATAACAGAAGTTCTCTTCATGAATACGAAAGAAATAATACCCCTTACCTTAAGAAGAAGAGTACTGGATATAGGAGTAGTGAAGTAGCAGAATACTTTTCTTCTTTCTCTCTATAATTTTTCTCTTTAGAGTTTCAGTGAATTCGTAAGAAATAATGAAGGAATGAGCTTCTATTTATAGAAGAATGGACTGCATAGTAACTAATTCATGAACGGTCCAGATTGATTTACTTTTAATCGGACGATCCATATTTAAAGCAAAATCTTTTAAATAAAATATAATATATTCTATTTATAATCTAATAAAACGAATAACTTTATAAAAGTATTCTGTTTTATATAAAAAGATTTTACTATGCAAAATACTATGCAACACTATGCATAATAAAATATAATATATTTTATTTATAGAATAACTTTATAAAAGTATTCTGTTTTATATAAAAAGCTTTTCTATTTTATTACATTAATAATACTAATAAAACAAAACTGAGTGACTTATCACATAAGCATCAATAATCAATACCGTGTGCTACTATGCAACCACGCGTATTACTGTACTTTTACTACCGAATTCAACAGTATTAACGGTAAAACTTTCGCCATTATTTTTATAAAATATTTTTGTCATTTTCTCAATTCGATAATAATTTCGTTGCGGGGTCCACCAATGATTATGTCGTTGTACGAATATTTTCTGATAAAATGAATATTCCCCGACCAATCGAATATTATACAACAACTTGCGTACTTTGTAAAATTTATAAATATTACCCACAACTATAACATTATATCAAATTCATTCCATAATATTTAAAAATGATATATATAGAAAACTCATCTTTATTAAAAAAAATATTGGGGTCTTACAACCTCCCCTTCTTATGAAATTTCGCCCTCGAAATTAGGGTACGTGCCTGATATGTCGAAGAGGTAAGGATACCTTGATTTCATTTCAGATTCTAACTCCCAGGTCATTTCCTCAACATCTTGGTTCCTCCACAAAACTTTGACTTGAGGTATAACCTTGAAGCATAGAACATGATCCTTCTTATCCAAGATTTGAATAGGAACCTCTTCGTACGTTAAATCTTTCGCTATTTCGTCTGGTTCTAACTCAATAATGTGGTGCGGGTCTTTCATATATTTACGTAACATAGATATGTAAAAAATATTATGAACACGTGAAATACTTGGCGGTAAAGCGAGTCTATAGGCCACAGTTCCTACTCGATCGAGGATTAAAAATGGACCAATGAATCGAGGATTGAGCTTTCCTTTCTTTCCAAATCTCGTAACTCCTTTCCATGGAGTAACACGTAACAACACGTGATCTCTAATATTGAATTCCACGTCCTTTCGATGAAGATCAGCATAACTCTTTTGTCGATCTTGTGAGGTTTTTATACGTTGTCGGATCATTTGAATCTTTTCCGTAGTCATACGTACCAACTCCGGTCCCAACAACGTTGCTTCACCCACCTCATCCCAGCATACTGGAGAACGACACTTTTTTCCATACAACGCTTCGAATGGAGCCATGCCAATACTTGCTTGATAGCTGTTGTTGTAGGAAAACTCCACCAATGGTAAGAACTTGTCCCAACTTTCCTTGAAATCAAGGACACAGAGTCTTAATAGATCTTCAAGAGTTTGAATAGTCCTCTCCGACTGCCCGTCCGTTTGAGGATGATATGCCGAACTAAACCGTAAATCCGTGTCCATAGCTTTCTGCAAACAAACCCAAAATCGTGAAGTGAATCTTGGGTCTCGATCAGAAACTATGGATACTGGCATACCATGCAATCTTAAAATCTCGTTTATGTACATACGAGCAAGACGTTCAAGTGTATAAGTTTCTCGTATAGGTAAGAAATGAGCCGACTTGGTCAATCTATCAACAATGACCAAAATCGCATCTATACCTTGAGAAACCTTGGGAAGACCGGTGACGAAATCCATGGTAATGTGTTCCCACTTCCATTCTAGAATTTCAAGTGGTTGCAATGGACCTTTTGGTACTTGATGTTCCGCCTTGACTCGTTGACACGTTAGACACCTTGAGATAAACAGCGCTATCTCTTTCTTCATATTGCCTGTGACGCCCCCAAAACAGGTATACAACACCTATTCTGAGTCGTCAATAACATGGTACAGAAACAACTACAACTTTATTAATACAACATAAAAACTGTGAGTGTAAATACAAATATTGTCATCTAGACAATATCCACACTCAAATAAGTCCTCATTACAATTATTGGAACAATATTTTACAAAAAAAAATGGTGAGGACTACTAAAACAACTTCCTAGAACCTTCATTCCATACCCCGACTAGTACATGCTACATTCTCGCCTCCTAAGAAGAAAATAGAACAACAAGGAAAAGGGTGAGCTCAACTAGCCCAGTAAAGAATATTATGACTAAGATAATATACAACAAATTATCGTTAGTCTTCAACAGGGAAAAATTTAATAGAATACAATAGACAACAAGTTTTAATTCAATATTCGCAGCGGAAAATAATAATTCATAGAGAAGTTACGTAGAGAATGAAATCTACGATTATCTATGAATTTAAAAGCCCATCATCAATATTTTATCCCTGTAACATCAATCAATAAATATCTTGAATCAAATAGTCATCTTTGCACTACAGGCCAAAGATATCCATCAGTTGGTCATGTTCACCTCAACACCTGTTCATCTTTGCAATACGGGCCAAAGATATTCATCAAAAATTATTCATCTTTGCACTACAGGCCAAAGATATTCAGTTATATCATCATTTAAGACTGAGGATGATGAAAAATATTTTAAAGAAAACGAATCCAGTGAAGCAAAATAACAAATATTAAGGATTCGCATTTCAATTTATCCATGTCCAAAAATACCTTATCATAGTGAAGTAAAATTCAAGAATGATCAAAACATGGATACAATCAAAGCTAGTATCCAGAATAGATATTTGGACGAAAAGAAGGAAATTTCATTTTTCGGTGAATAGTAACTCGTGAATAGTAACTCGTGAATAGTAACTCATGAATAGTAACCCCGACATGAAAAGTTCTAAATTTGATAAAAATTCAGATCAATACTTCGGCATAATGATATTGAAGAAAATAATATCATTTAAGAAGAAATAACATCTCTTACCTCGGAAAGACGGTACTTCTGACTGTAATACTAGATATAGTGCTAAAGAAAACTTGCATCGTAAAGTAACACTCAAAGTATCAAATACTCACAAGAATACGCTCGTTATAGAGAGAGAAATAGAGAGAAACTTGTGTTTCTGGTGTGATTTCAATTCTAACCTAAGCACCCTATTTATAGGAAAATGCTTAGAACACCAAAGCAGAAAATTTAATATAATAATAATATATTTATCAAATTTTCCTTAGCCCACCTCTAGACATCTGATCTCAGCCCATTTATATCACATGTTAGCCCACTTAAATGCCAAAAAATGTTTTTCTTCAAAATAATAAATAAAACTTCCAAAAATCAATTATTTCGGAACTTCAGAACTTCAATAATTCATAATAAATAGCCCTTTTATCAGAAAATTCAAATTTTGCGAGTTTTTATAGGAAATTCAATTCTCTACAACTTTGCAGAAGAAAGTTTTTCCAAATTCCAAACAGAAATTGACCGAAATTCACAAACGGACGATTTTATAGTCAATAATAAATTTTCGATCAAGAATTATGTCCACCAACACACAAAACATGTGTTAATCATTTAATGCCACAAAAATACTCTTCCTCCTCATATACTCATATATCCCACATTCATTGTAAAAATACCACCATCAATATATTATTAAAATAATATATTTAAATAAATTATTTTATCAGAAAAAGATAAAATATTAATTTTCAACAATTGTCACATTAAAATTTTTCTCTATCTATATCCACATAAAATCACTATTTTCCTCGTCATATAAATCAATAATTAATTATACACAAATAATATTACAGAATCACAGTACTAGCAACCAGGCCGTTCCCAGGAAAGAGGGGGCTTTCCAATAAGGATCTCTCCTTACTGGCGCGCAATTAGATGACCAAACCTCTCCTTAGACAGAACTTTCTAGACATTGCCAATAATGTTATCTAATAATATTATTCAGATAATATGAATTATTGCTCCGATAATAAAAAATACTGCGTAGTGACAATTATTGAAACAACAGTAATATAAAATATCAACGCAGCAATTATTGAATCAATAAAATACAATATTGAACAGTAATTACTGTAACAATTATTGAGTAGTGCCTTCTTACGTAAGAATCAATAATTGGTGCAATACCGTGTGCTACGCGTATTACCGTGTTTTAACCACCGGGTATTCCAACAGTATTAATGGTAACAACTATGCCGTTATTTATAAACAACTTATTTTTGTCGTTTTCTTCATCCAATCGTTTTCTGTTATGGGGCCCACACAAGGCTGCGCCGTCGTACGAATATTTCCCGACAACAAGAATATTCCACGACCAAACAAATATTCCCCGACAACAATGAATATTTTATAACCACTTGCTTATTTAAAATATTTGCGCATTTTACCCATAACTAACCACATTAATCAAATCAACTCTTACTATTTCAGAATAATAAATAGAGAAAATTAAATTTCATTTATTAATAATTTGGGGTCTTACAACCTCCCCTCCTTATGAAATTTCGTCCTCGAAATTGACATACGTACCTGGTGTTTCGAAAAGATGAGGATACCTCGCTTTCATTTCCGTTTCCAACTCCCAGGTCATTTCTTCAATAGCATGGTTTCTCCACAAAACTTTAACTTGTGGTATGACCTTCGTGCGTAGGACATGCTCCTTTTTATCCATGATCTTGACAGGTACCTCCTCGTACGTTAAGTCTTCAGCTATCTCGTCCGGTTCTAACTCAATAACATGGGTCGGGTCTTTCACATATTTACGAAGCACAGATATATGAAAAACATTATGAACACGAGACATACTTGGAGGTAATGCAAGTCTATAGGCCACATTTCCTACTCGGTCAAGAATCTGAAATGGACCAATAAATCGTGGATTGAGCTTTCCTCTCTTCCCAAATCTTGTAACTCCTTTCTATGGAGCTACACGTAATAATACATGATCCCCAATGTCAAATTCTACGTCCTTTCGATGAAGATCCGCATAACTCTTTTGTCGATCCTGTGCCGTTTGTATACATTGTCGAATCGTTTGGATCTTTTTCGTAGTCATACGTACCAACTCTGGTCCTAACAACGTTGTTTCTCCCACCTCATCCCAACATACTGGAGAGCGACACTTTCATCCATACAATGCTTCAAATGGAGCCACACCTATACTTGCCTGATAACTGTTGTTGTAGGAGAATTCCACCAAAATGTATGTCGAATATCACGATACATTTTAGTACTTCCAGGATGGATTGTAAATGGTGTATTGTGTGCTTCCATCATGATCTTGTACTTCAAATCAGAATCGTTAGGAACACGAAGTCTGGAGTGGACTCGAAGTATTCCTTCTTCATCGATTCTTGCTTCTGGAATAACACCTTCTTGCACTTTCTTCTTCATACACATCAGCTCTCGGTCTGTGGCTTAAGCAACTTTGATTAAAGTTGATTCTACGCGTATACTTGACATTATCGCACTCGTTCCTGCATATGATCTTCTACTCAATGCTTCAGCTACCGCGTTCGCTTTTTCAGGATGGTATTGGATGGTATGATCGAAATCTTTCAACAGCTCGAGCCAACGTCGGTGTCGCATGTTGAATTCTTGGAAGCTCTTCTCGCATTCCTCGGTCCATTCGAAGTTTGTATCTTTTCGAGTTAGCTGAGTTAATGGAGTAGCGATTCGAGAAAATCCTTTTACAAATCTCCGATAATAACCAGCTAAGCCTAGAAAGCTATGTATTTCGATTACTGACTTAGGTTACTCTCAACTGTGACTCATATCCCAATCTTGGATAGCACGTCACAATGACACCTATCAGTTTACTACCGCACGAATATGGTGTCCCCTACGGAGAGTCTGGATTCAGTGCATTCCACAAAGGAAGTCACCAGATAGAGGCTCGGTTATCAACTTCTATAGTTGGGTTTTTAACTCCTAAAGTTTAATAGGAGCCATTTGATATGAGATTTTAGAAATGGGTTTTGTACCGGGTTCAAAGTCGATACAAAATTCAATATCACGCTTTGGGAGTAAGCCAAGAAATTCTTCAGGAAATACATCAGGAAATTTACTAACAATAGAAATATCATTCAAATCTGACGTATTTTTGTTCAAGTCCATAACATGGGTTAAGAAAGCTTGACATCCGTTTTTCAATAAACGAATAGCTTTATGACTTGATATGACAGTGATTGATTTTAATGGCTTTGTTGCTTGAATCCGAACAACAGGTTGATTAGGAATATGAAAACTAATCACCTTACGAAAACAATCAATTTTGGCATGATGAGTAGTTAACCAATCAATTCCTAAAATCACGTCAAATGCAAGTATCTTTAAAGAGATAAGGTCAACAGGTAAGGTGATGGTACCAACTTGGATCAAACAAGATTTATAAACAGTGGATGTGATGAAAGTTTCCCCTAACGGAGTCTCCACAGATAAATCAAAGTCTAATTTCTCCGGAGTCAAGTTTAAACGTTGAGCACAAGCAGGAGAAATAAATGAATGGGTAGCACCGGTATCTAGTAAGGTATAAACTTCACATGAATTTATGATTAGCTTACCCGTGATCACCTCGTTTGGGTTCCTCGCATGTTGACCAGTCACGACAAACGCTCTTCTAGGAACCGTTGACTTTGACTTTTCTGGAACAACTTTTTGAGTCACCACCCCCGTTGGACTTGGTTTTGCTACAGTGCAATCTCGAGCGATATGTCCTTCCTTTCCACAGTTATAACATACCTTAAACTGTTGTGGGCAGTTTGGGCTGATATGTCCTTCTTTTCAGCACTTATAGCATATGACCGGTGGTCGTTCTCCTCCCTTGGAACCAGTTGCTGCTGGTCCTGACGTCTTCGTATTATCATTGTTGAATCTCCTCTTTTTAAAATCTCCTCCTGACTCGCTTCTTCTATTTTCATGGCCACGATTACCACCAGAGTGGTTGCCGTTCTTGTCTGTATTTTTCTTTCTCTGCTGGTTATCATTGTTCTGATGACTGCTGTCACCGATATGATCCTGGTTGTGGTCCCTCGATTGACCGTACTCGTTATCTCACTCTAATAATTGAGCCCTGTTGACAACATCTGAATAGAGAGAAAATTTATGAGAAATGAGATATTGACGTATGCCGGGTTTCAAACCTCTCAGAAACATCCGCGTCATACGTTCCTCATTCTCCACCAAATGAGGTGCAAACCTAGACAACTCTGCAAACTTCGCCTCGTACTGGGACACCGTCATGTTATTCTGCTCCAGTCTAATAAACTCTACCTCCTTCATATGACGAATACTTTCAGGAAAGTACTTGTCATTGAATAGCTTCTGAAATATCTCCCAAGACATGCTGAGTGCAGCTGGATGGGTACGCTTCACAGATTCCCACCAGTAGTCTGCCTCGCCACGGAACATAAAGGTGGCAAATGGAACCTTCTGTTCCTCCGTGCATCCCAAGACATCAAATATCTTGGTAATTTGCTTGAACCATGTCTCCGCCTTAATCGGATCCGGCTTTCCCCAGAATTCTGGTGGTCCCAACTCTTTGAACTGCTTAGCTGTGACCAGCTGTGCGTTGCCATTGTTTGTTCCTATATTTTGAACAGGAATCTCCTTCGTCTGGTTTTGCATGAATCGCAAAAAGCTTCTAAACATCTCATTGTTCACCATCTGCTTAGTGGTGTTGTTCACAGGAGGAACATTGCCAGCCTGTTGCACGTTCTCCTCGTTGGTGAGTACAGGTGTCTCCACGGTTTCATTTACTCCACTGTTAACATTCTCAGTCGACATTCTCAAATACTGCCATAAAACAAGGGTTAATTTAACAAATTAACAAATCACATAATATCCCTATATTATAACTAACCAACAAATAATCTTAGGTAGGACACACTAGCGAAGGATTTACTCGTCTCTCCCCTCCTAGTTCTATTTCCCGATCTCAGCCAGAGATCATATCCCTAAGCTCTGATACCAACTGTGACGCCCCCAAAACAGGTATACAACACATATTCTGAGTCGTCAATAACATGGTACAGAAACAACTACAACTTTATTAATACAACATAAAAACTGTGAGTGTAAATACAAATATTGTCATCTAGACAATATCCACACTCAAATAAGTCCTCATTACAATTATTGGAACAATATTTTACAAAAAAAAATGGTGAGGACTACTAAAACAACTTCCTAGAACCTTCATTCCATACCCCGACTAGTACATGCTACATTCTCGCCTCCCGAGAAGAAAATAGAACAACAAGAAAAAGGGTGAGCTCAACTAGCCCAGTAAAGAATATTATGACTAAGATAATATACAACAAATTATCGTTAGTCTTCAACAGGGAAAAATTTAATAGAATACAATAGACAACAAGTTTTAATTTAATATTCGCAGCGGAAAATAATAATTCATAGAGAAGTTACGTAGAGAATGAAATCTACGATTATCTATGAATTTAAAAGCCCGTCATCAATATTTTATCCCTGTAACATCAATCAATAAATATCTTGAATCAAATAGTCATCTTTGCACTACAGGCCAAAGATATCCATCAGTTGGTCATGTTCACCTCAACACCTGTTCATCTTTGCACTACGGGCCAAAGATATTCATCAGAAATTATTCATCTTTGCACTACAGGCCAAAGATATTCAGTTATATCATCATTTAAGACTGAGGATGATGAAAAATATTTTACAGAAAACGAATCCAGTGAAGCAAAATAACAAATATTAAGGATTCGCATTTCAATTTATCCATGTCCAAAAATACCTTATCATAGTGAAGTAAAATTCAAGAATGATCAAAACATGGATACAATCAAAGCTAGTATCCAGAATAGATATTTGGACGAAAAGAAGGAAATTTCATTTTTCGGTGAATAGTAACTCGTGAATAGTAACTCGTGAATAGTAACTCATGAATATTAACTCATGAATAGTAACCCCGACATGAAAAGTTTCAAATTTGATAAAAATTCAGATCAATACTTCGGCATAATGATATTGAAGAAAATAATATCATTTAAGAAGAAATAGCATCCCTTACCTCGGAAAGACGGTACTTCTGACTGTAATACTAGATATAGTGCTGAAGGAAACTTGCACCGTAAAGTAACACTCAAAGTATCAAATACTCACAAGAATACGCTCGTTATAGAGAGAGAAATAGAGAGAAACTTGTGTTTCTGGTGTGATTTCAATTCTAACCTAAGCACCCTATTTATAGAAAAATGCTTAGAACACCAAAGCAGAAAATTTAATATAATAATAATATATTTATCAAATTTTCCTTAGCCCACCTCTAGACATCTGATCTCAGCCCATTTATATCACATGTTAGCCCACTTAAATGCCAAAAAACGTTTTTCTTCAAAATAATAAATAAAACTTCCAAAAATCAATTATTTCGGAACTTCAATAATTCATAATAAATAGCCCTTTTATCAGAAAATTCGAATCTCGCTAGTTTTTATAGGAAATTCAATTCTCTACAACTTTACAGAAGAAAGTTTTTCTAAATTCCAAACAAAAATTGACCGAAATTCACAAACGGACGATTTTATAGTCAATAATAAATTTTCGGTCAAGAATTATGTCCACCAACACACAAAACATGTGTTAATCATTTAATGCCACAAAAATACTCTTCCTCCTCATATACTCATATATCCCACATTCATTATAAAAATACCACCATCAATATATTATTAAAATAATATATTTAAATAAATTATTTTATCAGAAAAAGATAAAATATTAATTTTCAACAATTGTCACATTAAAATTTTTCTCTATCTATATCCACATAAAATCACTATTTTCCTCGTCATATAAATCAATAATTAATTATACACAAATAATATTACAGAATCACAGTACTAGCAACCAGGCCGTTCCCAGGAAAGAGAGGGCTTTCCAATAAGGATCTCTCTTTACTGGCGCGCAATTAGATGACCAAACCTCTCCTTAGACAGAACTTTCTAGACATTGCCAATAATGTTATCTAATAATATTATTCAGATAATATGAATTATTGCTCCGATAATAAAAAATACTGCGTAGTGACAATTATTGAAACAACAGTAATATAAAATATCAACGCAGCACTTATTGAATCAATAAAATATAATATTGAACAGTAATTACTGTAACAATTATTGAGTAGTGCCTTCTTATGTAAGAATCAATAATTGGTGCAATACCGTGTGCTACGCGTATTACCGTGTTTTAACCACCGGGTATTCCAACAGTATTAATGGTAACAACTACGCCGTTATTTATAAACAACTTATTTTTATCGTTTTCTTCATCCAATCGTTTTCTGTTATGGGGCCCACACAAGGCTGCGCCGTCGTACGAATATTCCCCGACAACAAGAATATTACACGACCAAACAAATATTCCCCGACAACAATGAATATTTTATAACCACTTGCTTATTTAAAATATTTGCGCATTTTACCCATAACTAACCACATTAATCAAATCAACTCTTACTATTTCAGAATAATAAATAGAGGAAATTAAATTTCATTTATTAATAATTTGGGGTCTTACATTGCCCCACTAGAATATATATCGAAGATCATTATACATTTTGGTACTCCCAGGATGGATTGTAAACGGTGTGTTGTGCGCCTCCATCATGATGTTATACTTTAAATCAGGGTCGTTAGGAACACAAAGTCTGGAGTTGACTCGAAGTATTCCTTCCTCATCGATTTTTGCTTCCGGCATAGCACCTTCTTGCACTTTCTTCCTCATACGCATCAGCTCCAAGTCTGTAGATTGAGCAGCTTTAACTTTATTAATTAAAGTCGGTTCTACTCGTATATTCGCCATTACTACATGGGCCCCCAGAGTCTTTAACTCTATCTCCATCCTTTGCAAGTCACACAAAATAGGCCTTTGCGTTGACAATATCGCACTCGTACCTGCATATGATCTTCTACTCAATGCGTCAGCTACCACGTTCGCTTTTCCAGGATGGTATTGAAGGGTATGATTATAATCTTTCAACAGTTCAAGCTAACGTCGTTCCCGCATGTTAAGTTCCTTTTGGGTGAAGAAATATTTGAGGCTTTTATGATCCGTAAAGATCTCCACTTTCTCCCCACACAAGTAATGCCTCCAAATTTTAAGTGCAAAGATAATAGCTGCCAACTCTAGATCATGAGTAGGATAATTCCTCTCATATTCTTTGAGTTACCGAGAGGCATAGGCTATGACTTTTCTATGTTGCATGAGAACACATCCTAACCCTTTGCCCGAAGCATCACTGTAGATGACAAATCCCTCCGAGCCAGATGGTATTGTCAGAACAGGTCCTGAAATGAGTCTCCTCTTAAGTTATTGAAAACTCTTCTCACATTCTTCGCTCCAACCGAATTTTGTATCTTTCTGAGTCAGCTGAGTTAATGGAGTAGCGATTCGAGAAAACCCTTCTACGAATCTCCGATAATAACCAGCTAAGCCGAGAAAGCTACGTACTTCGGTCACTGATTTAGGTTGCTCCTAGCTTTGAATAGCTTCAATCTTTGCTGGGTCAACAGATATTCCATGACTTGATACTACGTGCCCAAGGAATGCTACTTCCTCCGACCAGAACTCGCATTTCTTCAACTTGGCATAAAGCTTGTTTTCACGAAGCTTTTGGAGTATCAGCCTCAAGTGTTGCTCATGATCTTCACGACTTTTGGAATAAATAAGGATGTCATCAATAAAGACGACCACAAAGTGATCCAAATATTCCTTGAATACTCGGTTCATCATATCCATGAAGGCAACAGAAGCATTAGTCAATCCAAAAGACATGACTAAGAATTCATAATGCCCGTACAGAGTTCTGAAGGCAGTCTTTGGAATATCCTCAGTTCTAACCTTCAGCTGATGATATTCAGAACGAAGATCGATCTTTGAAAAGAATTGTGCTCCTTGCAACTGGTCAAACAAGTCATCAATGCGAGGCAACGGGTACTTATTTTTGATGGTGACATGATTTAACTCCCGATAATCAATACAAAGTCACATACTTCTATCTTTCTTCTTCACGAATAGAACAGGAGCACCCCAAGGAGAAGTACTAGGTCGAATGAAATCGATATCTAACAATTCCTGCAATTAGGTCTTTAACTCCTGAAGTTCAATAGGAGCCATCCGATATGAGGCTTTAAAAATGGGTTTTGTACCGGGTTCAAGGTTAATACAAAATTAAATTTCACGCTCTGGAGGTAGGCCAGGAAGTTCTTCAGGGAATACGTCAGGAAATTCATTAACAATAGAAATATCATTCAAAACTGACGCATTTTTGTTTAGATCTGTGACATGAGCTAAGAAAGCTTGACATCCGTTTTTCAATAAACGAATAGCTTTATGGCTTGAGATGACAGTGATTGATTTTAATGGTTTGGTCGCTTGAATTCGCATAATAGGTTGATTAGGAATATGAAAGCTAACAACATTACGAAAATAATCAATTTTAGCATGATGAGTAGTTAACCAATCAATTCCTAGAATCACATCAAATGCAAGTATTTTCAATGAAATAAGATCGACAGGTAATGTGAGGGTACCGATTTGAACCAAACAAGACTTATAAACAGTGGATGTAATGAAGGTTTCTCCCAATGGAGTTTCCACAGATAAGTCAAAGTCTAATTTCTCAGTAGTCAAATTTAATCGTTGAGCGCAAGTAGGAGAAATAAAAGAATAGATAGAACCGGTATCAAATAAGGTATAAACTTCGCTAGAGTTTATGATAAGATTATCTGTGATGACCTCGTTCGGTTTCCTTGCCTTCTAGGAGGTCACAATAAACGATCTCCCTTGAACTACTAGTTTTGACTTATCTGGGACGGTATTTTGTGTCACCGTTCCAACTGGACTTATCTTCGGTGCATGAGAAAATCGGGCTAGGTGACCTTCTCTTTTATAATTATAACACGCTTTGGATGGCATCACGTAGTTTGGACTGATATGTCCCTCCCCTCCGCATTTGAAGCATATGATAGGTGGTCGTTCTCCTTCCTTAACAACGGGTGTTGGTGCTAACGTTTTTCCATCATTGTTGAATCTCCTCTTCTTGAAATGTTCACTTTTATTACCTTGGCCATGATTACCACCAAAGTGGTTACCATTTCTGGCATGTTGATTCCCTCCACATTTGTTGTCACCGCTTCGATAGCTGTTACCACTAGTATTTTCATTCTGCAGGCTGCTTTCTCTTGGTTGCATTGACTCGTTATCGCGCTCCAATAACTGAGCCCTATTTACAACATCTGAATACAAACACAGTTTATGAGAAATAAGATATTGACGTATCTCCTGTTTTAAACCTCTTAAAAACATCCGCGTCATTCTTTCCTCATTATCAACCAAGTGGGACGCAAATCGGGACAACTCGACAAACTTAGCTTCGTACTACGACACGGTCATATTATTTTGCTCTAACTTGATGAACTCTACCTCCTTCATGTGACGAATACTTTCGGGAAAGTACTTGTCATTGAACAGTTCTTGAAACTTTTCCCATGCCAAGACATCTTCAATGCGGCAGGTTGAGTACGCTTTACCGATTCCCACCAGTAATCAGCCTCTCCTCACAATATAAAGGTGGCAAAGGGAACCTTTTTCTCCTCGGCGCATCCTAAGATATCAAATATCTTGGTGATCTGCTTGATCCACGTTTCCGCCTTAGGTGATTTTGGCTCTCCAATAAACTCTGGTGGTCCCAGCTCTTTGAACTGCTTAGCGGTGACCGTCCGAGAGTTTTCAGTGTTTCCACCTATAGTTTGGACAAGAGCCTCTCTCGCCTGATGTTGCATGAATTGCATAAAGCCTCTGAACATTTCATCATTCATCATTTGGTCAGTGTTGTTGTTTGCATTAGGATTGTCGCCTTCCTGATATACATTATCCTGATTATTGATATGTGGAACCTCGGTCTCCTGTGCTCCATTGCTATTTTCAACATTCTTGGATGTCATTTTCAGATACTGCCACAAAACAAAGGTTAATTGACATGTAACATAATATCCCTATACTATGACAGACCAATTAAATACCAAATAAATTTAGGTAGGTCATACTAGCGAAAGAATTCCCCGTTTCTCCCCTCCTAGTTCTTATCTCACATCTCAGCCAGGGATCATATCTCTAAGCTTTGATACCAACTGTGACGCCCCCAAAATAGGTATACATCACCTATTCTAAGTCGTCAAATACATGGTACAAAATACAAATAAAACTTAATTATACAACTGTCGTGTAAAATACGATAAAACATAAGTTGTGAGTTTTAATACAACACTTTCTTCTAACTAGTATTCAAACTCAAAATAAGTCCTCAATACATTTATTTTCACACTATTTCATAGAATAGTGAGGACTACTAATGCTATCATCTGAACTGTCACTCCGTTCCCCGACTAGTCCCCGCTACGTTTTCATTTCCTGAAGAGAACAATGAAAGCAAAAGGGTGAGCTCAACTAGCCCAGTAAGAAATATTATGACTAAGATAATGCAAAATAAATTATCGTTAGCCTTCAATAGTGTTAAACTGATAAAATATAACAAAAATCAAGTTTAACTGCAGCGGAACAAGCTATCCATTAAAAGAGTCAAGTAGAGAATTAAATCTACTATCTTTTATGATTTAAAAAGTTTTTCATTACTTTTATCGCTGAGATTCAGCTTAATAAATAATCCACATCATCCCTGCACTACGGCCAAGGATATTCATTAGTATCACGACCATAAATTATCCATGCACTACGGGTCAAGGATATTTGTGTATTCATCAATGGTCATGATCATGCCAACAACTGTCCATCAATGCACTACGGGCCAATGAGGACTTTTACCACATCATTCGTAACATTACGGTCATAATTACACCGAATAATCCCTGGTTATAATCATACCAAGTCTATCTATGCACTACATGCCACAAATGACTTTCAACAAAATATAAACATGAGGATGATGACAATGATATAAGAATTCAATAAAACAAGTTCAAGAATTAATTTATCCAAGAACCAACAACGTCCAAATTGTCAACATGATACTACTTTGTAGAGTAAAATTTAAGAATGCTCAGAAGAATATTTTCATGAAAAGATACTGGATGAAGTGCAAATATCAAAGATATTCCACTAATTTCATGGAGTATAAAAGCCACAACTTTAACTAACTGAGTATAATAAAGAATGGAATAACAAAAGAATTCACCAAGCATGCGATAGACCGCACAGACAGGTTATTCCAACAGAAAAATAAATAATGGAACCAGGTCATGCGTAAACGCACCGACAGGATATTCCGACAGAATAATAAAAAATAGAACCAGGTCCGGCATAAACGCATCGACAGGATATTCCAACAGAATAATAAAGACGGAACCAGGTCCGGCGTAAAATACACAGACAGGGTATTCCAACAGAATAATAAAGACGAAACCAGGTCCGGCGTAAAACGCACAGGCAGAATATTCCGATAGAATAATAAAGAACAAAATATTAGAAGAATTTCACCATGTATGCGGTACTTCGCATGAACAAGTTATTCCAACAGAATAATAAGGAATGGAATAACAGAAGTTCTCTTCATGAATACGAAAGAAATAATACCTCTTACCTTAAGAAGAAGAGTACTTGATATAGGAGTAGGAAAGTAGCAGAATACTTTTCTTCTTTCTTTCTATAATTTCTCTCTCTAGAGTTTCAGTGAATTCGTAAGAAATAATGAAGGAATGAGCTTTTATTTATAGAAGAATGGACTGCATAGTAACTAATTCATGAACGGTCCGGATTGATTTACTTTTAATCGGACGATCCATATTTAAAGCAAATTTTTTTAAATAAAATATAATATATTTTATTTATAATCTAATAAAACGAATAACTTTATAAAAGTATTTTGTTTTATATAAAAAGATTTTACTATACAAAATACTATGCAGACACTATGCAACACTATGCATAATTAAATATAATATATTCTATTTATAGAATAACTTTATAAAAGTATTCTGTTTTATATAAAAAACTTTTCTGTTTTATTACATTAATAATACTAATAAAACAAAACTGAGTGACTTATCACATAAGCATCAATAATTAATACCGTGTGCTACTATGCAACCACGCGTATTACTATACTTTTAGTACCGAGTGGTTCAACAGTATTAATGGTAAAACTTCTGCCGTTATTTTTATAAAATATTTTTGTCGTTTTCTCAATCCGATAATAATTTCGTTGCGGGGTCCACCAATGATTATGTCGTTGTACAAATATTTCCTGATAAAATGAATATTTTCCGACCAATCGAATATTATACAACAACTTGCGTACTTTGAAAAATTTATAAATATTACCAACAACTATAACATTATATCAAATTCATTCCATAATATTTAAAAATGATATTTATAGAAAACTCATCATTATTAAAAAAATATTGGGGTTTTTCAGGTGTAACAGGAATAAAGTATTGATGATGGACTTTTAAATCATAGAACATAATCGACATCATGGTTTACTTGACTATTTTAATGGATTGCTATTTCTGATGCAGTTGTTGATCTAAAATTTGCTGTCTATTGTATCCTATCAGATTTTTCACGGTTGAGGACTAAGAATAATTTATTCTGTATTATCTTAGTCATAATATTCTTTACTAGGCTAGTCGAGCTCACCCTTTTCTTTCATTGTTCTCTTCAGGAAATGAGAATATAACTGGGACTAGTTAAGGAATGGAGTGATGGTCCAAGATGGTTGTTATAGTAGTCCTCAATATTCTATAAAATAGTGTAATAATAAATGTAATAAGGACTTTATTTGAATTTGAATATTATCTACGAGACAACATTTGTATTAAAACTCACAACTTATGTTTTGTCGTATTTTACACGACAGTTAATAGTTGTATAAATGAAGTTTATATTTGAATTATGTACCATGTATTTTGCGACTCAGAATGGGTTGTGTGGACCTATTTTGGGGGCGTCACAGTTACCCCCCTTTATATATTTTCCAATGGTTGAGGGCCCACTAAATTTGGAAAACAAAAGAATTGTAGGAGATGGTTTTGTCACCAATTAGGAAATAATAAGTGCACAGAAGTTTTAAAAAGAAATAATTCAAAATCAAAATGTTAACATTTACTCCACTTTTATTCACATGCTGAAAATTATATATTATAATAATAATATTACCATTTAAATTATAAAAAATTATATTATTATATTATCACATTATACTATTATAATGTAATATTATAATAATATATTTGAATGAATATTTTATCGGAGAAGATAATTGTGATTCCATAGAAAAATATGTCAAACTTTCAATAAATGTTTCATGCTAAATTCTTTCATTTATATCAAAATTAAACCAATATCCACCACATAATAATTATTCACAATTAATATTAGGGAATTGTTAAATTCACAACACTTTTTGTTATTTTTACAACAAAAGTGTCGCTGTAGATGTATAGCGACGGTGAGAACCGTAGCTATAGGATCTATAGCGATACTTTTGTTGTGAAAATAACATTTTCTGTTGTGAATTTAACAGTTCTCTTAATATTATAAGCTCACAATATTAACAACCAGATTATTCCCAAGAGAAATGGGATTTTCTGATAAGGATTTATCCTTATTGGCGCGCAATTATATAACCTAACTCTTTTTTCTCGACATAATTTTCTAAATATTGCCAATAATGCTAACTAATAATATTATTCAAATAATATAAAATATTGTACAGATGTTACTGTAACAATTATTGAATCAATGATATGAGATACTATGCATCAACTACTGTGATAATTATTAAATATTGAGTGACTTCTTACACAAGAATCAATAATCAGAGATATTGTGCAATACCATTTGCTACTGTGTAACAATGCGTATTACTATACTTTTATCACCGGGTATTTCAACAGTTAACGATAAAAGTTTTGCCGTTATTTTTTATAAAAAGGTTATTTCTATCGCTTTCTATATTCGACAGTTATTCTGTTATGTGGTCCACCAATAATTGCGCCGTTGTACGAATATTCTCCGAGAAAAAGAATATTTCCCGACCAAAGGAATATTTTATGACAACTTGCTTACTTTGAAAAATTTACACATATCACCCATAACTATAGCATTATATCAAATCAACACCTTATTATTTAAAATAATATTTAGAAAAATTAAATCTTTGTTCATAAAAAGTTAGGGTCTTACATCTTGGACTCGACTATTCAAAATTTTGTCCATTTCATTGACACACAAGTCATACCATCGAAAAGTGTAATACTTTGTGTCGATAGGTTAATAGTAAACTTGAG
The DNA here is from genome assembly GCA_016801055.1 of Panax notoginseng. Taxonomy (NCBI): domain Eukaryota; kingdom Viridiplantae; phylum Streptophyta; class Magnoliopsida; order Apiales; family Araliaceae; genus Panax; species Panax notoginseng. The sequence continues at coordinate 127,810,456 of CM029021.1, forward strand.
GGTGTTTGATAAAAACTGAATGAATTTGAATTTGAATTTGAATTTGAATCGAAATGAGCTAAATCTGAATAAAAAAAGTTATTTGATAATTGACATGTCTGAAAATCTGAATAACAAATTTTTATTATTTTACTCTTCTAAAAAAATTTAAAATTGTTATAAATGTATTTAATATTGTAAAAAAAAAAAAAACTTCATTCAGCTCATTCAACCAAAAAAATGAAATTAAACCATTCAACCCAAATCTTCTGAATGACTGACCGATTCAACCATTCAAACGATTTTTTTTCAAAATAAATGCACTTCATGGCTACCGATTCAACCATTCAACCATTTAGACATAAACAAACAACCCCTTAGATACACTAAAGTGCTTACCAAGCATGAGAATAATTTTATATGTACAAATCGTGCACAAATATTTATGCACAAATGATGTTATTCTGTGTATTAAATAGTTAAAATATGATGTAAAATGTTTATAAATCGTACCAATAAATTAAATTGTAAAGCTCATATAATATTTTTCACAATGACATACAACTATTTGTATGTGTATGTGGTTTGTGTACACAAAATTAATCAACTAATTTCAATTTTAAACTTTTTATTATTATTTAATTTTTTAAATAATTTGTAGTATTAATATGAATTAAAATTAAATAAATTTACTCCCCGTCTCTAAAAAAATGAATAAAGTATAATTTACACACATATTATAAAAAATAAAAATATAAAATATATTAATGTTTAGTTTTACGATCTCCAAATTGACCTCGAAAAAAGCCAAATATAACTGGGTTTATAAGATATTCAAATATAACTCAATTTATAATATAAGTAAATTATTATAAAATATTACTAAGATTCTTATTTTTTTTCATTCACAAATAGATTATTACTATATTTTATAATTGACTGTCACACTATCTAATGAATAATGTTAAAATACAAAATATTCTTCAAACTGCAGATGTGGCATACTTCAGCTCAGTATATTGTGTGGAGCCGAAGATTATATTTAAATAATTTATTGATCAATATGATGAGGTGGAGTATGCCCTATCTAATTTATTACCACGGTAAAAAAAATATTTTTACCAAATGTCCAACCGTGTGTCCGTGTTGTTGCACTCCTTTGACCAATGACTTTTGTGTGCATGTTGAAAATTAGTAAAATTGACGAAGAATCGTATAAAAAATTGGACAACAAATTTTAACAAACCCCACCTTTCTCAACCAATCCATCCTCTTTCCCTCTCTCTCAGCTTCAATGCTTGATCCTCTCAGCTGTGATCTCGTCACCCATTTTTCTTTCAATCTGAGGTACGTACTTTTCTTTTTTATTCCTGTTGTTCTGCTTTTTCTTCGGTACATGATGATTTCTTGATTCCTCCGCTTTCTGTATTTTCTGCAAAATATATTGACTGCTTTGTTTGTAATTTGAAGTTCTAATTTGTCGTTTTGTAATTCCATGGTCTAATGATGTTATAATTTGATTGTTATGTGATAGCTAGAAAACTTTTAAAACATCTTGTGTTGTGGCTATAATTTGGTACTTTTACAATAAACAAAAAAGAAAATAAAAAGAAAAAAGAAGAAAAGAAAAAGAATTGGGAGTTAATGAACTGCACCTATTGTCAGTTTGTTCCAACTTTTTGGTTTATTAGAGTTTCCTTTTTTATACAGGCTAAGCATTTGCTTTATAGGATATTTTTTTTCATGTTGGCTAGCTCCCCCTGTTCTTGGAATACATGCATTAGCATTTAATCCATAAGGTATTCTATAATAAGTATTTTTTTAATGTAGCTGTAATTTAAGAGAGTTATGCCTATTTTTCTCATTCTAGTACAATTTATTTGCCCCATAGGAATGGTTGGATCATGATATGTGATTTATTCTGAGGACTAAGATGGACTATGCTTAATTTTAGGGTAAATTTCACTTAACCACCTAAGGTTTATATGTTTTCCCACATGACCAATTGAGTGAACACTTGAACACCTGTACTATTGAGGCTAAGTGAAACTGTTACATTTTTCATCCAAATTGACCATGCGTGTGTGCCATTCTCTAAATGTGCGTGAAGACCCACTAAAATTGTAAAATTTTGTAATAAATGTCCAAAATTTAAATACCCAAACCCACTATCTCTCATCATCTTCACTACTAAGACACCACCACCACCTTCTACCACAAAACCTCCATAGCCACCAACATTTTTTAGACTATATTCAACAATGAATTCTATTTTACAATAAACTTGAAACTCAATTAATGATAATATACCAGATCTTGTGACCCAATTGAATCTAGAAATATGTTGAGAAATATTACAAAATCTTTGATGAGATTTTAAAATCTTCTAAATTAAATAATTTTCTCTCTTCTGCCATGTCTCTCTATATGAAAATTGCATGCTACAAATTAAAATTCGAAGAAAACGTGAGATTTCTTAAAACCTATTTCTTGTGCCGACTTATCATTTTTCTTCTTCGATTTTGACCCAATTACATTTTATTTTTATTATTTTGTACATACCCAATTGCATTTTCAGCTCTATCAATATTCTACCAAAGACACATAAATGTTTGAATTTTTTGAGTTTGATTCAATGTTTATTTCTCTGCTATATTACCTTTTATCTTCTTATGATTATAATTCTCCATTGAAGTCTCAAGTTTCCTTATTCATCTTTTATGTTTTTAAGTAATATTATACAATAATTTTTGTGAATATTTCATAGCCTCAATTTGATTTTTGAATTTGGGTGTTTTTGGTTAGTTTGAAATTCAATTGTAGGTGTTTAAAAATTATATATTAAGAAGTTGGTGTAAGGGTAATTGCAAGTGTATTCAAAGTATAATCAAGAAAGATGTGAGTTTTGCCAAAGAAAAATAAAATGTGGATTAGTGCTTACTTGAGTGTAGGTATTTGAGATTAGGGATAAGGTTCTTGGGGCAAAAATGTACTTGCAAACTTCAGTTAACGGAGTTATGATGGAAAACGAGTTTTCACTTGGCCTCTGTAGAAAGAAATACTCAGAGTTTAGGTTTATAATTCCTTCTTAATTTCATCTCAATTACATTTGTTTATGCAAGTATATTTATGGTAATCTCTAATTACAGCTATGTATACACAATAATTATGGGACATGACTAACTATAATTATGGAAACTATATCATATATTCTAACACTCCCCCTCAAGTTGGTGTATAGATGTCTCGCATATCCAACTTGAAACATAATGGATGAAACATCTTATTACTAAGGCCCTTAGTCAAAATATCAACAAGCTGGTGCTTTGTTTTGACAAAAGGTAAGCAAATAAGACCACTAGTTAACTTTTCTTTAACGAAGTGTCTGTCAATCTCAATGTGCTTCGTTCTATTATGTTGTACTGGGTCGTTTGCAATACTAATGGCTGCATTATTATCACAAAATAACTGCCTTTTAGTTGTAATACCCAAATCTTCTAACAAGGTTCGAAGCCACATTAGTTCACATATACCCAAGACTATAGCTCGATATTCGGCTTCAACACTGGATCTTGCCACTACGTATTGTTTCTTAATGTGCCAAGTAACGAGATTGCCTCCAACAAATGAACAGTAACTCGAAGTAGAACGACGATCCTCTATAGAGCCAACTCAATTTGAGTCGGAAAATGCTTCAACCCTCATATGACCACGTGGTGCGAACAATAAGCCTTTTCCGGGAGCAGACTTGAGATACTTCAGAATTCTGTAGATAGTTTCCATATGACAATGTCCAGTATGATATACCGACTCACTATTCCCACAACATAAGATATATCAGGTCTAGTATGAGAAAGATATATCAATCGTCCCACCAAACGTTGATATCTTTCTTTATCAACCGTAGGTTCTGTGCCACCTATTAAATGATGATTAACTTCAATAGGAGAATCAATAGGCTTACATCCAACTTGCCAGTTTCTGTTAAAAGATCAAGTACATATTTCCTTTGAGATAGAAAAATTCCACTAGAAAATCTTGCACCTTCAATACTAAGGAAATATTTCAAAGGACCAAGATATTTGATCTCAAACTCTTTGCCAGACTTGCTTTGAGATTAACTATCTCTTCTCTGTCATCCTCTGTCACCACAATGTCATCAACATAAACAATAAGAATAGTAGTCTTACCTTTTATTTGTTTGACAAATAAAGTACGATCTGCTCGACTCTGCTTGTACCCAAATCTTATCATTGCTTTGTGGAATCTACCAAACCAGACTCTAGGAGATTGCTTCAAACTATATAAAGCCTTTCGCAACTTACAAACCTTACCCTTGGTGGCAGATGAAGCAAAACCAAGGGGTATTTTCATGTATACTTCCTCCTCTAAGTCACCATGAAGGAACGCATCTTTCACATCCAATTGCTGAAGATTCCAACCGAAGTTTGTTGCACATGAGATTATGGTATGAACATAATTCATCTTCGCCACAGGAGCAAATGTCTCTTGGTATAATCTATCCCATGGGTCTAAGTATACACTTTTGCAACTAATCTGGCTTTGAGTCTCTCAACTGTCTCATCTGGCTTCTGTTTGACTGTATATACCCATTTGCAACCTACTGGTTTTTTCCCGTAAGGAAGCGTAACTAGTTCTCATGTATCATTCTTTTCCAGGACATCTATCATAGTTTGTTTCCAATTTTCATTACTAATTGCTTCTCTCCACCCCTAATGAACTGTGAAATTAGAGATAGGATGTTGAGTACAAGATCTAACTCCTTTTCTAAGAGTAATAGGAAGGTCAGTATCATCAGAAGAACATGTAGGATTAGGATTCTCACAATTAGTTTTATCAAAACTAAGTTCTGAGCAGGGATGGTGTAGTAGTGCAGAAACGGTGACCTTATTCTTCCCTCTTCGAACATAGGTCTTCAACTCAGGCTCATTCTGTCTAGCACTCGACTCTTGTAACTATGACTCCCCCTTTGTAGATGTATCAGAAACAACAAGAGCAGGAGAGGAATTTATAGGATAAGATGATATAGTATAACTTGTAATACTAGTCTCAAGAGGAAACTTCTCATCAATAACATCCTCTCCTGAGGAGAAGGGGAAGAAGAATAAAAAGGTTCCGATTCCCAAAAAGTTATATCCCGAGTGACAAATACTTTGTTTGAAGGAGGATGATAACATTTATAACCCTTTTGGGTTGGAGAATAATCAATGAAAATACACCTAAGAGTCTTAGGATCCAATTTTTCCCGAGTGGGAGATTTATCATGAATATAGCACACACAGCTAAAAACCCGAGGTGAAGGAGAGAGACTTGTGTTGGAGAAAAGAGATGAGAATTTTGTTTGAAGGAAGGCTGTTTATAAGAAATGTAGCAGTCAGAACATCTTCCCATAGAAATTTAGGTGTGTTCATAGTGAACATAAGAGTGTGGGCTACCTCTAGGAAGTGTCAATTTCCCTTTCCGGCACTCCATTTTGTTCTGGAGCTTTGACATAGGATGTTTGAAGAATGATGCCATACTGAGAGAGATGAGATGCGAAGACATTATTGTTACTATATTCACGATCATCACCACTATGGAGAATTTTGACTTTAACGTCAAATTGGGTTTGAATCATTTTATGAAATTCTTGAAAACAATCAAACACTATTTTTGGAACGCATAAGATAAATCCAAGTGACACGAGAATGACAATCAATAAAGCTAACAAACCATCTAAAATCAGAACGGAAAAAAACCCGAGAGGGTCCCCACTCATCAGTATGTATAATAGCAAAAGACTCAGAATGTCGACTGTTAATAACGGAATAAGTAGAACGTTTGTGTTTACCCAATTCACATGGTTCACACAAAAACTGAGTTTTATTACATTGTTTAACTAAAGATGGAAATAAAGACTCTAATACTGAAAAATAAGGATGTCCCAAACGTCGATGCCATTGATGAGGAGAGGTCTGACCGGAGTCAGAAGTAGAGTGAAGAGCCTGAGTAGAGAACATATTAGAGGGAGCATCTAAATAATAGAGACCACCAACTGCACTATCACTGCCAATCTTTTGTTCCGTCACCAAGTCCTGAAAAACACAATGAGTTAGGAAAAAAATTATTGAATAGTGTAGAGATTTAGAAATACGTTGGACATATAATAAATTTGCAGTAAATGAAGGAATATGAAGAACATATGATAATGTTAATGAAGGAGTACAAACTACAGAACTACTCCCATAGATAGAAGAATGGGAACCATCAGCTACTCGAACCTTGTCTTTTTCAGAGCAAGGTGTATGAAGTAAAGAGGTTGGAGGACCCAGTCATATGCTCGGAAGCACCTGTGTCTATAATCCAACTGGGTCAAGTTGATGAAACATGAAAAGCATAAGAATGTATACTTGACTGGGCATAATGAGAAGAAGTAAATTTGGAACAGAATTTTCGAAATGCTGAGATTTCCTCAGGAGCGAGTGTAGTAGTAGTTTCTGAAGTACTGGATGCATCAATAAGAAATGGTGTAGTAGATATATAGGCCTGGGATCCACGACCAGGACCACGACCACGACCAGACTGACCTCCACGCCCTTTAGGACACCCATGAAGCTTTAAGAAGCGATCCTTAGTGTGATTCTTTCCCCACAGTAGTCGCGGGACTCCTCAACAGGAGACTGAATGGAGAAGCCATGCAACAATGGCTGATCGGTCAACATGATTTAAATTTAGAACCATCACCCGACGTTTACTTTCCTCTTACTGGACTATAGCATGAGCCTCTCGCAGTGATGGAAAAGGTGTCTGACCAATCAACTGTGCTTGAACTTGATCATACTCTATGTTCAAACCTGCCAAGAAATCACAGCCTCACGTTTACTTGCATTTGGCTTTCAATTATTGTGCAATTTATATATTCTAATGTCTGAATTTTTATATGTTTATATATTTACATATATGTTTATGGGAAAAATGAGGTTGCGGTAATCACAACTAGTTGATTGTGTAGTTGATTGCGTCAATGGCTGCAAAATTAAGCAGTTTTCTTTGATGAAATTGGTGAAATGACAAAACTGCTACAATGAAATCTCCAAACTTACGCCGTTATCCCATATATATATATTTACATTTTTTTCCAGGGGTCTTGAAGATTTGAGACATTTATTTTTCTTTTTCCTAAACAGTTTTTGGATTGCTAATTTCTTTTCTGGATTGAAAGAAAGAGGGTGCAACTAAGAACATTTTTTTGGGCAACAATAGCTCTGGATGACTTTTTCCGTGCTAATCAGTTCTATGTGAGGTTATTTTAAATCCTTCATTTATGCAGATTTTCTGTCAGTTGAAGGTGCGTCACTATTTCTTATCATTATTTTGTTTGGATATACATGCTTATAGTCATGAATGTATTTGACATTTTTGATTTGGAAGAATCTTCTGAAAGAAACATTTTGTTTTACTAATTTAGTTTGAGAACTGAGGAATAGTAATATGATTATGTATAGCTATGGTTGAGGAGTGAATTTGTTGGTTGTTGATCTGAATGCCCATTATTAAGTGCTTTGAGGCTAATCCTGATTTCCCACATTTTAAAGCTTTTTGCAGATGTTGTTTCTTTTCTTCCATTGCTATGTTAATACTTTTTCCATTGCAAATTGCTTTAATATCAATTTGAAAGTGCCACAGATTCCTCTTTTCCTCCCTAATTTATATCTAATACTCTGGGTTTCAACTTATCATCTTATGGTGGTTGAACTATTCTGCTAGAGAAACAACTTTAAAAAATTTGGTGCATCTTAATCATTTGTATTATGTTGCATGATTTTTATTGTTTCTAGAGGTAAGGAGTAAGTCGATATCTTTGATGATGATTTTTTGGCTATTCATAGCATTACTAAATACTCCAATTTTGGGTCAGTTACCACATACAGTAACAACTACCAAGTATGTGCAAGTCAGCTTCAGAACTGGGCATAAAAAAGAGAATTCATATTAAATGATATAAGTATAATATTTATATGCTAAAAGATATCTTCGGGTATAGAGCTAACGGGCGGAGAGAACTTAAATTAAATGACAGATGAATACTAGTTTAGTACCCATTTGTCGTATGCTACAAACAGTTTCACTTCCCCTATGCATCAAGTGGAAAAGGAATATAATTTATAGTTGTTAACAAAAACATGTAGGCTTTGGCATTAACATCCATGGTATATAGTTCGTTTCCGCTACTTAAGTTGGTGATTTCTTTTGCAGGTAAAAGCTTGCTTAGCCACGAGCAAATAACATTTTCCATAATGGGTTGGCTTAGCAAAATTTTTAAAGGCTCAAGTCATAATGAATCAGAAGGGCAATATGATTGGGGATATGGCACAAATTCAGGCGAGAATTATCCTTCTACTTCATGGGTAACTATTCCTGCTAACTCTGGACATGCTTTAGTATTATTTACTTATGAGCCACTGTATGGATGTGCTGTAATGATCGAGAATGTAGCATATCCTTGTAATTAAGGTTATTAATATTTATTGAATAAAATATATATTTTTATGGAAATGTTTGTGTTTCATGTGGATAAAGGTTGATTTTTGACCGAGATTACGTGTTATGTGATTATGAATGTGCGTTGAAATTTTTAGACAAAATAAAAATGTTCCGAGAAAAATGCTAAATCACTATTCATAAAACCCAAAACGCAAAAAACACTTTCGTTTTTTGTACTTTTCGAATTACGGCATAGCGTTTATTTGGAAAAGGGAGACGTAATATCCAATAAAAATATTTTTATCAGAAAAGACGTCGAAACACTATTCACGCTAAAAAACGTATTTTCATATTTTCGAATTTTTGACTTACGACATAGCGTTTGTTCGGGAAATAGGGATGGAAAGCGAAATCGAAATTTCGATATGAGAAAGTCAATATTTTGACTAAACGTAAAAGTTAGAAAGTTAACTAGAAAACGAAACTAATTTTTAAGTAACCAAGTCAAGTGAAGTCTAGGGTTTGAAATGGTTTGGCTAGGGTTAGAATTGCTTGGCTTAGGGTTGAGCGAAGGGTCAAGTTTAGGGTTAAAACCTAATGCTTAGAGCCAAAGTAAATGGAGGACATGTGTCACTCAGTGTGAATTGAGCTTAAGGTTAAATGAACTTGGAAAAGTGAAGAGAGGTTTATGGATAAGTGCCACTTGTTGGGCAATTGGCACATGGGATAAAAGAGAGCAAATAGCAAAAGGAGTGAGTCATAGAGGGGGAGTACTCGGCCATAGGGCTTTGGGGGGACAATAGGAGATGGAAAAATTCTATAAATGGAAAGTTTGATGCAAGAGCAAGCAAGCAATTAATGTATGGTTTCCTTTATTCATTTTGTTTAAGCCAAAGAAGGCCTTAAGCAATTATTAGGTCCCCTTAACCTTACATTTGTTAGCTTAACCTTAGAGGATGGTTAGGTTAGTTGGTGGGAGATTAGCTAGACTAATCATCCAACCACTTAGCCATTTCTTCATTCTTCATTTAGAGTAAGAGAGAAAAAGAGAGAAAAGGAAGAGAAAGAAAAGCAAGAACTTGAGGAGTAAGATAGAGTGATCTTTGATCATCTTATGATCAAGAAGAAAGAGAACATCAAAGGTAAGAAACCCTAGAACCCTATCTAATACATCTTATTTCTTTTAAAAGATTTCTAGTATGTTAAGAAGTGCCTTGTTGGTGGATGTTGATGAAAGATCATGAAGGATCTTGGAGTGATAAGGGTGTATATGGTTTAAATATGTTAAACTGCTTGTTAAATTACATGGAAATGGAATCAAAAATGAAATTACAAACCTATCCATAAAGGAATGAAAGAATGGACTAATATTGGACTAAATGGGCTGTTTTGGGACCCTTTTTGTGTGGGGTTCCAAATGTAAAAATTAAATTCTAGGGTGTTGTGTTATGCTCCTAGGAGTTACGATCACCACCCAATTGGAACGGAGGTAAAAGCTTGTGTAATGAAGTCATGGTGATTTTTTTTTTGTAAAACTAGTCAAAAGCTAAAAAACGTAGTGTGACCCCTGATTTTCTAGCATATATTTCTGTACCGATTGGGTTGTTAGAATTTTTTTCTATTTTGGGGATAATGTAGTTCGTAAAACAAGGAGTTCGTAGACGTAAGATTGACCTCATTCTGTGTTCGGAGGTGGGAGTTATGCCCCTCGGAAGGAGGCTAGTCAAATATGCCAAAATCAGGTAGTTAGGCGTTAGAGGTTTTTGGGGCCACTGTTTTGGCCTGAAAATGGGTTTGGAAAAAAATTTCCACCCGAGGGATTTGTAGCAGATGTTACAAGGAAGAAAATGACTCGTGAATAGACTAATTTCGACTTATAACGACCAGGTTATGAGGTTCGGAAGGAGGGGGGGTCAGAATAGTCAAACAGAGGCGGGCAGCAAACGCTGGGCGCGTAGCGGGGCGCTGGGGCCTCGCTGCTGGGTTGTCTGGGTGTGTGGTTTGGCACGGGCGTGTTGTGAGCTATTTTTGGACGCCATGCAACGCCAAGTGACATGATGCATGTCGGGGCGTGTCGTGGGACGCTGAGTGACGTGGTGCATGTTGGGGCGTGTTGGGTGACGTTGAGCGGTGTCGTGCGCGTCGGGCGTGCCACGGGCATGTAGCCGTGCCGTGTCGCAACGATATGAGATATTTTTGACACTGTTCTAAAATATTCCAACTTATAAAATAATAATAATAATAACAATAATAATAAATATTATAAACTGACTAATAAGGGATATAAACCATTAGGACTGAGCAAAATACGGATAAAACCGAATAATCGAACTATTTTAACCGAATTTTTTCAGTTATTCGATTAATTTTAGTAATTCGGTTATATCCGAATTTATTTTCGATTTTCGGTTTCGGGTTTAATTTTTCTTTTTTTGTTATTCGGTTAACCGAATAATTGAAATAAAAAAGGGGCTTAAAAATTATAAGTCAATAGTCAGTAAACTCATACTTCTCATTCATAGTCCATAGATCTCAGAAATTCTGAATCTCTCATCTCTCGAAGACTCCTCTCACCTCTCGCCCCAAATCGATATCTCTGCTCTCTGCTCTCATCTCTCAGTCTCAGACCAGATCGGCAGATCTTAGATCTTTATTCTTTCATCTCTCACCCCTGCCCTGACCTTCGTATCTCTCACTCTCTGCCCTATTGCATTTGCCCTAACCCAAAAGCCAGCCAAAGGCCACATCTTCACTCGCATCACAGATCTCAGTTTCTTCACATCTTCACTCGCATCACAGATCTCAGTTTATAATATTAGGTTGATTACTAATTTTATGTTTCTTCATTTGAAGTGTACGAGGCTGCTCAGTCCTCGGCTGCAGCATTTAAGAAGTGGAGGATGGGTGGGCCCAGATTTCAAAAGGCCTCTGTTCTTGGGAGAAAAGAAAACCGATTGAGTAGGTGCTACCTATAATTGTTTGATGCATCTAATGCACAGGTCATCATAATACGCATTAGCTGGAATGTTGTTATGTGAGATATCTATCCAAGACTGTAAACTTCATGCAGGAGATTAAGTACTACTTTGAATTTGGTGAAAACTTCATAGCAGAGTGCTCGGAAATGGAAATACTTATCTTTCTGCTTCTGGCTTCTGCTTCTGGCTTCTGATGTTTTGTTGTTAAATTCGGTTATTATCCAAATAACCGAATAACAAATTCGGTTATTTGGTTATTCGGTTTCGGTTAGTAGTTCGGATACCTAAAACAGTTGAATTTCGGTTTTCGGTTATAACCGAAAAGCTAATTCGGTTCGTGTAAAACCGAATGCTCACCCCTATAAACCATCCTAGGGAGTCGTTAAGAGGGTTGTGGCGTTCCTGAATGCCGCAACGCCGGAAGACGTTTTAAGTAGATTTTCGCGTTATTTAATTTATAAAACGCAAACAACATAAAATGAGTAATAATGCAATGTAAACCAATATGTGGAGTTTTTATGTGACTAAGTGGTATATTATTATTAATTAAATGTGTAGGATAATTGAAGGGCATTATTAAATAATTATTAAAACGGTTCAGACAAGTATTCTTAAACTCTTTTGCGAGTTTTACTTCTATAAAATCTATTGTTTTGCGAATTTTTCAGCTTCATTTAAAAAATTGTATTAAAATGTTGATTTATGCAATATTTATATATATTGTGAAAAATCTAAACTTATGCAATAAAATTTATAATTGCAAAAGTTATTCAGTATGCTAAAATTTCATTCTTATAACAAATTCAAAGTTCGGTATTATTTGAATTATTATAACATTATGTCAATGCCTTGTTGTTTCGACTAGACACGTGATAAGATATAATTTAAATTTATTAAATTCTTAAATGCTTTCCAAACCAAATTTAATTGGTGAGGACTCTAACTTAAGTCTGAGATGAACAACCGTATTTTTGGTCGGAATTCTAACTAGCCTTTGCGGTGTAAATGTAAATGCAAATAGTCGTTTAAAAGAAATAGGTTGTGCACAACATAAGTACAATAGGTTGACCCCTTAGCGTACTTAGAAAAGGATGGTTTACAGATGAATTTCTGTTAAACCTTTTATGAAAAGGAAAAATGTTCAAGGTCGTTAGATCACTCAGTATGTAGTTTAAAGAATGTTAAATAAAAAGGGAATTTATTATTATTATTCCTATTTATTCGAGATAGTTTCACAACTATTGTTCAGTTATTAAAAGGAAAATATGATTCTTGATTTTGTTGTTATTTCATCTGTTATACTTGTTGAGCTTGTTAGATCATCCTTGCATTATGATAAATGTTTTCAGCTAGCTCGAGTGGGGCGAGAGTTCGGTAAGAAAGACAAAGGAAAAGGAAAAGGAAAAGGAAAAGGAAAAGTTTTCGAGTAAAATATGTTATGTAATAGTTTAGATTATGGATGATATTTATTAAGTAGAAAGATGTAATATTTATTATATTATGATGCTTCCAAACTTGTAAAGGTCATAGCACCTGGGAAGTTAGAGTAAAATAATTTGTAATAATTTAGTAATTATCTTTCTGTCTTTATGTTTATGCCTAGTGGATAGTACAATGATGTACCATTGTTGGGGTTTAAAGGTACTCGGAATTGGGGGCGTCATATATGCTATATTGTTTTCTCATAGTTTACTCCAGTGAGGGTCGTAATTTCACTCTTCAAGTTAATCAAAGATGCTAATGTGACATTTTGAGCATTTTTTGCATTATTATGATATGGTGTTTATATTCTGCCATATATCCCTTTTTGCCCTTACATTAGAATTTTTTTATTATTTTAATCAAAATTTTATGGTAATCTTCTTTATTGGGGAACCTGGATGTAGGATGCATGGTCAAAGACTGAAGATATTGATCGTGCTATTGCATTATCCCTGTCAGAAGAAGATAAGAAAGGGAAAATTGTGATTGGTGAGTAATTTTACTTTTCTAATTATACAATCTGAGCAAGGAAGTTAGTTTGAAGTAGAAACTGCCTATCATCTATGTGTTAACTTGTTGATACTTTCTGCGTAAGGCTACATCTCTCATACTACTTCCAATAATATGTTATAGCATAGTAACTTATAAAAGAGTAACTAAATAAAATTCAGTATTAGTAAGAGACAATTTGTGAAATAGATGCGAGTCCTTTTGTTATCCATGTTTTTCATGTGTTTATACAACTTGCTACTGATCCAACTTTTTGGGCAGATGATGAATCCCAACTGAAAGAAGATGAACAACTTGCTAGAGCTCTACAAGAAAGCTTGAACATTGAGTCTCCACCTCCGATTGGAAACAGAAATGGAATTGTAAGCGGAAATGTGATCGGAAATGGAAATGGAAATTTTTATCAACCTATACCTTTCCCTTATTTCCCTAGCTTCAGGTATAAGAGCTTATTATGTCAATTATAATTTTTGTCTTAATTTTTGGTGGCAACATTTTCAAGGGAAAACTTTGCTAAAAGAGCCTTGTTTTCCTTTACTTACCCTCATTTTTCTCACATTTGCAATTGGAATTGTTCAATTTTAATTGTTAATGGTAACTTAGTTTGCAACTTTAATTCCTTTAATATGAGAAATAAATAGCCTCATGCTGGGGTGAGCTGGGACTATAAAGTTAAGAGTTTAAAATTTTGGCCTAAGCCCTAAAGCAGCCCATGATTATCTGGTTCTTAAGAAGCCCAGACTTAGAAGAAGAAAAACAAAATACATATAATTCACCACTCTTTTTACTAGTCCAAGTCTTTTTGATAAGTCAAGCTTTTTGCATTTTAAGATGGTCTTTTAGTTTAGCTTAGACATGATCCAAATCAATAACATGTGTAAATTTGTCCAAACAGTCTTTATGATTATTGAATGTTATTGGGGTTGTTAACGCCAAATTTTGTACGCCTGACGAAATCACCAAAACAGCAGGCCAAAACAGCGTTAACAGTTGATGGAGTAGTTGATTGTATTGTTGTGAAATCAAACTCACGAAATGCACACAGATAAACATACACACATCATTGTAAGAGATAAAATACGGACACAAGAATTTACTTGGAAACCCAATTGGGAAAAAACCACGGGGAGAGATAAGAAATCCACTATAAAATAATAACAGGAATACAAATTGTTTATTTGTGTCATATGTTATTGTGTTCTCCCCCAAACCCTTGCTTATTGCTGTATTTATAGCTGTCATGTCCACCCGAATCCAATTAGGAATAGGAGTTCTTTTCAGAATCACCTTATAATTGCAATTAATGACCGATAGATTCATTCCCAAATTAGATCTTCTTATCTCACTAAATAAGGAAACACAATCTTACTATAATAAGGACTCTCCCACTATTTGAGCAAGCTATCAAAATAAATGTATATGGGCCAACACCAGATCCGGACTATTAAATAAATTGGGTTACACCTTGGCTAGATCCAAATAATCACATCCCAGCATTGTCCCCCAGTCTCTTATTTATAAAGAACTTAAAATAAGAGAGTACAAATTTATATCAACAAAAAATCCGTATCTGCCAAAGACGAACTGTCACACCCAAATATCATACGCCGAACAGAAACTTTTGACTCTCAATATTGCCGCCCCACTCCTCTATTCAATTCTAAGATAGATAAATAATCGCCCTTATCACTGCCGAAGATAGATAAATAACCGATCTTATCACAACCGAAGATGTAGATAACCAACCTTATCACAACCGAAGATGTAGATAACCAACCTTATCACAACCGAAGATGTAGATAACCAACCTTATCACAACCGAAGATAACCAACATTATCACAACTAAAGATATAGATAACCAACCTTATTATAACCGAAATTGCCTTTCCAACCCCTATGGGAGGTATCAGATAGGGGTTCCAGAGAACTGAATGTAAGAAATAATGAAAATATTCGTTTCGAAGAACTGAATGTATTCGTTCCGAAGAACTGTTCGACCTTATAACGTCAAAATTGCCTTCCCAACCCGTTGGGAGGCTTTTGTCTGATCTTATAACACTATCCAACCTTATAACGCCAAAATTATCTACCAACCCGTTGGGAGGCTTTGATCCGATCTTACAACGCCAAAATTGCCACTTCTTTTCGGGAGAACTAAGCCTTTCCGAAGGATCCAACCTTATACCGCCATAATAGCCGTCCCGACCCCAGTTGGAGGTTTCTTTTCGGGAGAACTAAGCCTTCCTTAAGGATACGACCTTATGACGCCATCCAACCTTATACCACCATAATAGCCGTCCCGACCTCGGTGGGAGGCTTCCTTTCGGGAGAACTAAGTCTTCCCGAAGGATTCGACCTTATAACGCCATCCAACCTTATACCGGCTATTATCCCAAACCGCCGAGAGACTTTTGTCCGACCTTATAACACCATCCGACCTTATAACGCCAAAATTACCTTCTCAACCCGTTGGGAGGCTTTGACCCGGCTTTATATCTCCAAATGTAGATAGCTGAAAACATGATGAAGCCGATGAGATATAGTCCGAAGCAGACTGCTATCGTCCGAAGTGGACCGCTGTTACCCAAAGTGTCATGAGTGAACATCTCGAACCGTCGAAACTTATACTAGGTTTGTATCTCTTGCCCCCCAGCCAATTTATCCTCATCCATCTTCAATGTTCCATTACTTGCTCTGGAATAGGAAGAGTGAAGTGACTGCACTTGATTCCAAGGCTCCAATCCCAAAATAGACAAATTGAAGTCCACGAAACAACCGTCCCATCAAAGACAATCCGAGCAATCCCAATTTGACAATATTCTGCATTACCAAGTTTTATTCCAAAAACATATGTATGTTTTTTACCATGAAGATTTTCCTCCAAATTTCTTCTCTAAATGACTTTCAAAACTTTACTACCACTACCTTTTCTTCTGTTATGGTGAGAAGAACATCTCCAAGTGGTATCCACACAATTCCTTTATTCACATATGAAAATTGAACCTCTGTGATGGTTGTTCAGCTCGCGACAAATTCAATCTACCTCCATACGACGGTTGAAAAGGATTTCCTCCATAAGACTATTTGTTAGTCGTTTTGCTGAAGACGCTCGGATTTTGGGGCTGCTGCAAACTCCATCACTCGGTTATAACCAAACTGCCAATGCTGCTACAGATCTTTCCTTCCATACGCTGCTACAATATGCTGTTGTACTACCCCGCATCAAGTTGGCCTAGTTCTGATTACAATATCCACTGCTTTGATAACTTCCAGAAGTCTGTGCTGGATATGCTCCTGAGTTCTGATTTGATGAACACACCATTGCACATCGAGATTGCGTCGCCATTTTGAAAAGTGGAATTAGGAAACCTCCCATTGTCATAGCTCCCTGCTTTTTGAAATTGCCGACAAATTGGTGCAGAGCAAATTGCCGATGTAGGACAAAGGTTCGTGTGACCAATTGAAGTCTACTCTTGATCCAAGGCATTGGTGCCAGTCTGACATGCTAGTCTCCTGCTTCAGTGACACAGTTTCTTTTAAAATCTCAGACTGGGCCCCAACAAGAAACTCCTCTTGCACCTGGTCTTCCACTTCTTTGGTTCGTCCACCTTCGTTGCCCTCAAAAAGCTTAAAGAACTTATCTATTACCTTATCTTTAAGATCTACTTTAGAATATTAAGAAGACAACTCTGTATTTTGAACAGGAACTACAGATGATGACATCATCATCCAAACCCCCACTAAACAAAGACCAACAAACACCACAAAAGTAGCTATTGAACAATAACTTGATGACTTCCTGCCATCATCCCGAGAAGACTTTCCCACAACTGTGTTTTAGATACTGTACTCCTTTATTAAATACCTTTGTACTGGGTATGATGTATTAACTAATAGTAATCACATGGTATGATGTATTGTTTTGAATAAAGAAAATTAGTTTTATAAGCAACACTTAATGCAACAATAGATTTTATCCTTTATAAGCATAACATCATATTGTAAATAAAAAACCCACCAAGTCAAGGACATGTTATATGAAATTTAAATTACAGGTAAAGTGGTAGTAATAATCATGTTAATTTCATAAATTAATAAAAGAGAACCACTTATCTTTTATGCGTAGGATTTGCCTCCTTGTCTTAGTAAGTCGACACGGATATAGATTAATTGTGTTGGTGATTTTTTGAACAGAATTTTGCTTTCCCATAGACGGTGCCAATGTTTACGCCAAATTTTGTACGCCTGACGAAATCACCAAAACAGCAGGCCAAAACGGCGTTAACAGTTGATGGAGTAGTTGATTGTATTGTTGTGAAATCAAACTCACGAAATGCACACAGATAAACATACACACATCATTGTAAGAGATAAAATACGGACACAAGAATTTACTTGGAAACCCAATTGGGAAAAAACCACGGGGAGAGATAAGAAATCCACTATAAAATAATAACAGGAATACAAATTGTTTATTTGTGTCATATGTTATTGTGTTCTCCCCCAAACCCTTGCTTATTGTTGTATTTATAGCTGTCATGTCCACCCGAATCCAATTAGGAATAGGAGTTCTTTTCAGAATCACCTTATAATTGCAATTAATGACCGATAGATTCATTCCCAAATTAGATCTTCTTATCTCACTAAATAAGGAAACACAATCTTACTATAATAAGGACTCTCCCACTATTTGAGCAAGCTATCAAAATAAATGTATATGGGCCAACACCAGATCCGGACTATTAAATAAATTGGGTTACACCTTGGCTAGATCCAAATAATCACATCCCAACATTGTCCCCCAGTCTCTTATTTATAAAGAACTTAAAATAAGAGAGTACAAATTTATATCAA
This sequence comes from Panax notoginseng, assembly GCA_016801055.1. Classification (NCBI taxonomy): domain Eukaryota; kingdom Viridiplantae; phylum Streptophyta; class Magnoliopsida; order Apiales; family Araliaceae; genus Panax; species Panax notoginseng. Next base: position 127,828,744 of record CM029021.1, read on the forward strand.
CAAAAAATCCGTATCTGCCAAAGACGAACTGTCACACCCAAATATCATACGCCGAACAGAAACTTTTGACTCTCAATATTGCCGCCCCACTCCTCTATTCAATTCTAAGATAGATAAATAATCGCCCTTATCACTACCGAAGATAGATAACCAACCTTAACCTGAAGATATAGATAACCAACCTTATCACAACCGAAGATGTAGATAACTAACTTTATCACAACCGAAGATGTAGATAACCAACCTTATCACAACCGAAGATATAGATAACCAACCTTATCACAACCGAAGATAACCAACATTATCACAACTAAAGATATAGATAACCAACCTTATTATAACCGAAATTGCCTTCCCAACCCCTGTGGGAGGTATCAGATAGGGGTTCCAGAGAACTGAATGTAAGAAATAATGAAAATATTCGTTCCGAAGAACTGAATGTATTCGTTCCGAAGAACTGTTCGACCTTATAACGTCAAAATTGCCTTCCCAACCCGTTGGGAGGCTTTTGTCTGATCTTATAACACCATCCGACCTTATAACGCCAAAATTATCTACCAACCCGTTGGGAGGCTTTGATCCGACCTTACAACGCCAAAATTGCCACTTCTTTTCGGGAGAACTAAGCCTTTCCGAAGGATCCAACCTTATACCGCCATAATAGCCGTCCCGACCCCAGTTGGAGGTTTCCTTTCGGGAGAACTAAGTCTTCCTTAAGGATTCGACCTTATAACGCCATCCAACCTTATACCACCATAATAGCTGTCCCGACCTCGGTGGGAGGTTTCTTTTCGGGAGAACTAAGCCTTCCTTAAGGATCCGACCTTATAACGCCATCCAACCTTATACCACCATAATAGCTGTCCCGACCTCGGTCTTATACCGGCTATTATCCCAAACCGCCGAGAGACTTTTGTCCGACCTTATAACACCATCCGACCTTATAACGCCAAAATTACTTCTCAACCCGTTGGGAGGCTTTGACCCGGCTTTATATCTCCAAATGTAGATAGCTGAAAACATGATGAAGCCGATGAGATATAGTCCGAAGCAGACTGCTATCGTCCGAAGTGGACCGCTGTTACCCAAAGTGTCATGAGTGAACATCTCGAACCGTCGAAACTTATACTAGGTTTGTATCTCTTGCCCCCCAGCCAATTTATCCTCATCCATCTTCAATGTTCCATTACTTGCTCTGGAATAGGAAGAGTGAAGTGACTGCACTTGATTCCAAGGCTCCAATCCCAAAATAGACAAATTGAAGTCCACGAAACAACCGTCCCATCAAAGACAATCCGAGCAATCCCAATTTGACAATATTCTGCATTACCAAGTTTTATTCCAAAAACATATGTATGTTTTTTACCATGAAGATTTTCCTCCAAATTTCTTCTCTAAATGACTTTCAAAACTTTACTGCCACTACCTTTTCTTCTGTTATGGTGAGAAGAACATCTCCAAGTGGTATCCACACAATTCCTTTATTCACATATGAAAATTGAACCTCTGTGATGGTTGTTCAGCTCGCGACAAATTCAATCTACCACCATACGACGGCTGAAAAGGATTTCCTCCATAAGACTATTTGTTAGTCGTTTTGCTGAAGACGCTCGGATTTTGGGGCTGCTGCAAACTCCATCACTCGGTTAGAACCAAACTGCCAATGCTGCTACAGATCTTTCCTTCCATACGCTGCTACAATATGCTGTTGTACTACCCCGCATCAAGTTGGCCTAGTTCTGATTACAATATCCACTGCTTTGATAACTTCCAGAAGTCTGTGCTGGATATGCTCCTGAGTTCTGATTTGATGAACACACCATTGCACATCGAGATTGCGTCGCCATTTTGAAAAGTGGAATTAGGAAACCTCCCATTGTCATAGCTCCCTGCTTTTTGAAATTGCCGACAAATTGGTGCAGAGCAAATTGCCGATGTAGGACAAAGGTTCGTGTGACCAATTGAAGTCTACTCTTGATCCAAGGCATTGGTGCCAGTCTGACATGCTAGTCTCCTGCTTCAGTGACACAGTTTCTTTTAAAATCTCAGACTGGGCCCCAACAAGAAACTCCTCTTGCACCTGGTCTTCCACTTCTTTGGTTCGTCCACCTTCGTTGCCCTCAAAAAGCTTAAAGAACTTATCTATTACCTTATCTTTAAGATCTACTTTAGAATATTAAGAAGACAACTCTGTATTTTGAACAGGAACTACAGATGATGACATCATCATCCAAACCCCCACTAAACAAAGACCAACAAACACCACAAAAGTAGCTATTGAACAATAACTTGATGACTTCCTGCCATCATCCCGAGAAGACTTTCCCACAACTGTGTTTTAGATACTGTACTCCTTTATTAAATACCTTTGTACTGGGTATGATGTATTAACTAATAGTAATCACATGGTATGATGTATTGTTTTGAATAAAGAAAATTAGTTTTATAAGCAACACTTAATGCAACAATAGATTTTATCCTTTATAAGCATAACATCATATTGTAAATAAAAAACCCACCAAGTCAAGGACATGTTATATGAAATTTAAATTACAGGTAAAGTGGTAGCAATAATCATGTTAATTTCATAAATTAATAAAAGAGAACCACTTATCTTTTATGCGTAGGATTTGCCTCCTTGTCTTAGTAAGTCGACACGGATATAGATTAATTGTGTTGGTGATTTTTTGAACAGAATTTTGCTTTCCCATAGACGGTGCCAATGTTTACGCCAAATTTTGTACGCCTGACGAAATCACCAAAACAGCAGGTCAAAATGGCGCTAACAGTTGATAGAGTAGTTGATTGTATTGTTGTGAAATCAAACTCATGAAATGCACACAGATAAACATACAAACATTATTGTAATAGATATAAAATATGGATACAAAAATTTATGTGGAAACCCAATTGAGAAAAAACCACGGAGAGAGATAAGAAATCCACTATAAAATAATAATGGGAGTACAAATGGTTTATTTGTGTCGTATGTTATTGTGTTCTCCCCCAAAACCTTTCTTATTGCTGTCATGTCCACTCGAATCCAATTAAAAGTAAGAGTCCTTTTTAGAATCACCTTATAACTGCAATTAATGACTGATCGATTCATTCCCAAATTAGATCTCTTTATCCCACCAAATAAGAAAACACAATCTTACTTTAATAAGGACTCTCCCACTATTTGATCAATCTATCAAAATAAATGTATATGAGCCAACACCAGATCTGGATCATTAAATAAATTGGGCTACACCTTGGCTAGACCCAAATAATCACATCCCAACAGGGGTTTTTCTTTTTCATTTGTTTTTTATTTCCCTGAATCGTTACTGGCATCCTATATTGAGTTTGCCCTATTGCATACGCATATGCATTCAACTTCTTCTTGCATATGAAGAAGGAAATGAGGATGAATTCATTCTTTTCTCTCCATTTTCTTTGGGCATTACTGATTCTTCAAATAATGATACTCCGTCCATGTTTTGCTTTTGTCACTTTTCTTCTTACTTTTTTGTTGTTCTACTAATTTCCTGGCCTTGGTGGCTTACTTGTTAACATGACACAACTATAGTTTGTCTTTTATACATTCTGTGTAAGAATTTGTATACTTATTTGACATTGTGTATGCTTGTGAAAGATGCATAACAAATTATGTAAGTTAATGTAAGAAAAATTAAGCTTATATAATCAACAGTTGGAAGGAACGGAAGACTTGAATTTTCCTGCTTACATTTGAAGCGCTGTTGCTTCTTTTCCTAATTAGAAAAAGAGACAGATTACTTTTGTGTGAAAATGCAAATACATTCTAATATAGCTGAATGAAAATGTTTTGCATATCAAGAAGTTATAGAGATAAGTCTTATTTTTGTTACGTCACGTCTTATTTTCATTAGTTTCTTTTCGTCTTTTTTTATCTCTCGTCTAAGCATAATTCTCTCATTTCTAATTTCTATACTTGGGAGGGAGATTTTTTTCCGTAATTTAAATGATAGGGAGACGAAGGAATTCTCTTTATTTATTCAACTTCTTAATTCAATTTCCGGCGTGTTTGGTGTTTTGATTCTTTGGGCCGTGTCGCTCTTTTTTCACATACTTATTGGGTTATCGTCTAGTTCATCATTTTTCCCTAGCCTCTTATATTTGGAAAATAAAGGATCCCTAAAAAATTAAGGCTTTTATGTGGTCCTTAATTCTTGGTCGGCTTAGCACTAATGATATGCGTCAAAGGCATAGACCTTACAAATATTTATCCCCAGATGTGTGTAATGTGTTTGAAGGATAGTAGTGAGTCTCATTCTCATTTATTTCTTTACTGTTCTATGGCTTGGCGGTTGTGGTGATGTTTGTTTAGTGTGATGGGTGAAAGTTGGATATGTCCCTATTCCACTTTTAGTTTGCAAATTCAGGGGTTTTGGTCTTACTACCGATAGAAGGATTCTTTGGAGATGTGCTTGTTTTGCTATTTTATAGTGAATTTGGATCGAGAGGAATGCTATAATTTTTTGTGATCAGATTACAAATATTGAGTTGCTTTGGGATAAAATATATTTCTTTACTTCTCTTTGGGCTCATGCAAGGGTGGTGATTCATTAATATCCAGTTATGCTCATTTTGTTTTTGTTGAAAGGAAGAAACTGATTTTGGGTTATTATTTCTTGATGCTCTCAATTACATTGACTTATAACAATCCCTAATTTATAGTTATGGTAATCCCTAATTTAGAGCAATGTATACACACTAATTATGGGATAAGATTATATCTTCTAACACTCCTCTCAAGTTGGTGTATAGATGTCTCGCATTCCCAACTTGAAACAAAATGGATGAAACATCTTACTACTAAGACCTTTGGTCAAAATATCAGCAAGTTAATGTTCTGTTTTGACGAAAGATAAGCAAATAAGACCACTAGTTAACTTTTCTTTAATGAAGTGCCTGTCAATCTCAATGTACCATGTTCTATCGTGCTGTATCGAGTCGTTTGTAATACTAATGACTGCTTTATTATCACAAAATAATTGCATAGGTCTTTTAGTTGTAACACCCAAATCTTCTAGCAAAGTTTGAAGCCTCATTAATTCACATATACCCAAGGCGATAGCTCGATATTCTGCCTCAGCATTGGATCTTGCCACCACGGATTGTTTTTTACTGCACCAAGTAACAAGATTGTCTCCAATAAATTAGCAGTAACCAGATGTAAAACGACGATATTCTATAGAGCCAACCCAAACTGAGTCGGAGAATGCTTCCATTCTCATATGACCATGTGGTGCGAACAATATACCTTTCCCAGGAGCGATATCTAAATTCTGTAAACAATTTTCATGTGACATTGTTGAGGATCATGTATATACTGACTTACTACTCCCACAACATAATATATATCCGGTCTAGTATAAGAAAGATATATCAATCGTCCTACCAAACGTTGATATCTTTCTCTATCAAGATATCAATCGTCCCACCAAACGTTGAGCCACCTACTAAATGATGATTAACTTCTATAGGAGAATCAACAGACTTACATCCCAACATACCAGTTATGTTAGAAGATCAATTACATATTTCCTTTTAGATAGAAATATTCCACTGGAATATCATAGAACTTCAATACCAAGAAAATATTTCAAAAGACCAAGATCTTTGATCTCAAACTCTCTGGCTAATTTCACTTTGAGATTCACTATCTCTTCTCTATTATCCGTTGTCACCACAATGTCATCAACATAAACAATAAGAATGGTAATCTTACCCTTTATTTGTTTGACAAATAGAGTATAATTTGCTCAACTCTGTTTGTACCCAAACCTTATCATTACTTTATGAAATCTACCAAACTAGACTGTAGGAGATTGCTTCAGACCATACAGTGGAATCTACCAAATCAGGCTCTAGGAGATTTCTTTAGACCATACAGAGCCTTTCGCAACTTACAAACCTTATCCTCGGTGGCAGATGAAGCAAAAACAAGAGGTATTTCCATGTATACTTCCTCCTCCAAGTTATCATGAAGGAATGCATTTTTTATGTCTAATTGTTGAAGATCCCAACCAAAGTTTGCTGCACATAAGATTATGGTACGAACAAAGTTCATCTTTGCCACATGAGCAAATGTCTCCTGGTAATTAATCACATGGGTTTGAGTATATCCTTTTGTAACTAGTCTGGCTTTGAGTCTCTCAACTGTCCCATCATATTTCTGTTTGATTGTATATCCCCACTTACATCCAACTGGTTTTTTTCCATAAGGAAGAGTGACTAGTTCCCATGTATCATTCTTTATTAGGGCATTCATCTCTTCTATCATAGCCTGTTTTTAGTTCTCATCGCTAATTGCTTCTCTCCACCCGTGAGGAACAGATATCGAAGACAAGGAAGAAAAAAAGGAATGGTAGGATGCATATAATTTATTAGATGCTAAGAAATTGGAGATAGGATGTTCAATACAAGATCTAACCCATTTTCTAAGACCAATAGGAAGATCAGTATAATTAGAAGAACAAGTAGGATTAGGATTCTTATCATTAGTATTATCAGAACTAGGTTTTGATCAGAGTTGGTGCAGTGGTGCAGAAATGATGACTTTATTCTTGTCTCTTCGAGCATAGGTCATTAACTCAGGCTCATTGTGTCTAGCATATAACTCCTGTAACTCCCCCTGTGAAGATTTATCAGAGACAACAATAGGAATAGGAGAAGAACTTTTAGGATAAGGTGGTATAGTACTACTTGTAATATCAACCTCAGGAAGAAGTTTCTCCTCATCAATAAAATCATCCCTGAGGAGAAGGTGAGGAAGAATAAAAAGGTTCCAACTCCCAAAAAGTGACATCATGAGTGACATACTTTGTTTGAATGTGGATGATAACATTTGTAACCTTTTTGGGTGGAAGAATACCTAATGAAAACACATCTAAGAGCCTTGAGATCTAGTTTTCCCCGCACACAAAACCAAAAACTCGAGGCTAAGGAGAAGGACTTGTCGTGTGTTGGAGGAAAGAGGGACTTGTGTTCCCAAGAATTCTAGAAGGAAGTCGGTTTATAAGAAATGCAGCAGTTAGAACATCTCCCCGTAGAAATTTAGGTATGTTCATAATGAACATAAAAGTGTGTGTTACTGTTGGCTTGTTTGGGTATTAATCAAAGCAACACACACGCAAGTGCACGCGGTCAACAAGTAATATAGAATGACTAGAGTATCGTTCCCACGGAGAATAATGATTTGTATTTTAACTAACATGCATCAATTTTTTAATTTTGCATTTTATCTAAAACTGCTGAATAACAAAAGGCAACTAAATAACACGTAATTTTAATCAGACAAGGGAGATATGAGATTATAACTTCACTTAATGTGTCATCCAAATTACTACACTTCCTGTTAAGCTTAATTGATTACTTTGGATTACTAGTCGAGAACACGAAAGTAAAATATGACCATCTCTCAATGTACCATACCAATATCACAATGAATCCACAAATGATAGAATAATTGTGAACACCCACATTAATTAACTCACTATATCTCTATGCGACTTAGAATTAGTTAGGGTTTAAGTCCAAGCTCTCAAATGATTACGATCGGTGCTTCGGTATATCTTTATCTTTAGCACGAATTATGGAATCTAACACCATGTAGAATCATAAACACAAGCTATAATGGTCAGATCTGAACTCATAATTCATTTCTCAATTTCATATGAGTTATCCCGGTAATTGGTGATCAAGTAATTAGACAATTAGAACAAACCATAGTAGACAATCCATACATAATCAATCAAATCACAACAAAGAAGCATAACAATTTGAATTAAGCACTAAGATTCATTATAATCCCAAATAGAAATTAGTTCATAATATAATCAAAATCCGTCATCCACATTAGTTTATACATTGAAAGTCAAAAATGAGAAGCAAGAGAAGCTAGGGAATGGGAGATGCAAATCTGATTTCTCCTCTCTAATTCTGAACCTTCAATGTTGTGCAAATGCTTCACTCCCAAATCCAGCCCTAATTAAACTAATCTAGAAGTTCAAAATGAAAATCTACTATAGATTCAAAGTAGAGAGAAGTGTATATACAAGGTTCTCTCTCTATCCTCTATATTACCCTAAAAGGCAATAGAAACGTCCTAATATCAGCTTCCTAACTTGCAATGACCCCCTCTTCAAGAAAGAATTCGATTGGTCACTTGAATGAAAAGTCAGCACATCAGTCTTCAATGACCGGTGCAGCTGCACCGGATCTGTGCTTTGTCTGGGCGTAGCTGCGCCCCAGGGCATTCGGCAGCCAGGCTTGGGCGCAGCTGCGCTCTGCTGCAGTCTGTACTTTCTCATGCCTTAGTCACTTTTGCTCCCATGCACCATGTCCCATGTTTGCTATGCCAGTTTGTCCTCCATTATACGAATGATGCCACCAAGCGAGTTTATGAACGTGAAGCCTACAAAAAGAGAAGAAATACATGAAAAGTAACTAAAACAAATGAGATTAAACAACGATTATAGTTAGTATCCAATAAGTAGGGCTAAAACCTACTTATCAGCTACCTTGAGTAAGTGCCGATTTTTTTTTTCTGTCACCCCATTTTGTTCTGCGATTTTGACACAGGAGGTTTGAAGTATGATGTCATGCTGAGAGAAATAGGATGCAAAAACATTATTATTACTATATTCACGACCATTATCACTATGGAGAATTTTGACTTTAGTTTCAAATTGAGTTTGGATCATTTTATGAAATTCCTGAAAACAGTCAAACACCTCATTTTTGGAAAAGCTAAATCAAAGTTACACGAGAATAACAATCAATAAAAGTAACAAACCATCTATAACCAGAACGGGAAACAACCTGAGAGGGTCCTCAACACATTAGCTTGTATAACAACAAAAGATTCAAAATGTCGATTTTTAATAGCAGAATAAATAAAACGTCCGTGTTTACCCAATTCACACGGTTAACACTGCTTAACTAAAGATGGAAATAAAGACTCTAATACTGATAAAGGGGGATATCCCAAACGTCGATGCCATTAATGAAGAGAAGTCAAGCTAGAGTCAGTAGTAGATTGAAAAGCCTGAGTAGTAGTCCTATCTGTAATTAGAGGCGTGTTAGACGAGGAGACATCTAAATAATATAGACCACCAACTGCACTACCACTGCCAATCTTCTGCCCTGTCACTAAGTCCTGAAAAACGCAATGAGTTGGGAAAAAAGTGACTGAGCAATGTAAGGATTCAGTAAGACGTTGGATAGATAATAAGTTTGCGGTAAATGAAGGAATATAAAGAATAAATGATAATGTTAATTAAGAAGTACAAACTACTGAACCACTCCCGGAGAAAGGAGAAAGGGAACTATCAGCTACTCGAACCTTGTCTTTCCCAGAACAAGGTGTGTATGTGATAAAGAGATTGGAGGACTCAGTCGTATACTCGGAAGCACCTGTGTAAATGATCCAACTAGAGCAAATTGATGATACATTAAAAGCATAAGAGTGTATACCTGACTGTGCATAAGAAGAAATAAATTTGGAACAGAGTTTCCGGAGAGCTGAGATTTCCTTGGGAGTGAGAGCAGTAGTAGCGTCTGAAGTTCTGGATGCATCAACATGTGGTGTTGTAGTGGGCATATGGGCATCAGAACCACGTCCACGACTACTACCAGAATGACCTCCACGACCTTTAGGGCGTCCATGAAGCCTAAAACAACGATCCCTGGTATGGTTCTTTCTCCCATAGTAGTCACATTCGCTGGACTCCTTCTCGTTCGAGTGTGTGACTGTAGACTGGATGGAGAAGCTAGGCTCAGTCAACATGATTTAGATTTAGAACCATAACCCGACGTCTGCTTTCCTCCTATTGGACTCGAGCATGAGCTTCTTGTAGTGATGGAAATAGTATCTGACCAATAAACTGTGCTCGAACTTGATCATACTCTATGCTCAAACCAACCAAAAAAATCACAACTCTATCTTCACTAACAAACTTTTGATAAGCTGCTGCATCTTCCGCACATTTGGCTGAAAAAATCCGGTAATGATCAAGCTCCTGCCAAAGTGCATTAATCTCTACAAAATACTGAGCCACAGTCTTCCCCCCTTGAACCACCTCACGGATTCTTTTACGAATATCATATACTTTAGACATATCACTAGAAATAGAGAAAGTTTGAGAGATAGCCTCCCAAAACTCATATGCAGTGTCTAAAAACATGTAACTGCTCCTCATACTAGGTTCCATTGAATTAAAAATCCATGTCTTCACCACAGAAGTATCAGATTTCCACTCCTCTTGAGCCATATCAACTTTTTCAGGCATAGTAGTTGTTCCATTGATAAAATGTTGCATACAATTGGCCTCAATTGACATGCGGCACGCTTGAGACTAAGCCAATAGTTGGTTCCATCCAGTTTGAAAGGGCTTAGAACCAATGCTGAATTAAGAGTATGGTTTCTAATAACTTGTCCCATGTTACTGTTATGAACCCCACTGCTAGCACCACTTTGTTAAATCCGCAATATAATAGGAAGATGCAATATATATTCGACGAAGATAAACTTTCCCAAGGACAGCAAATAATTGCACTACACTTAGAAACAAAATTTATGCAGAAGAAGTAATAAGGAATCACAGTAGTAACAAAAAAAAATTGAAGCTACATACGAAAGTAACCAACTGGTGTAAAAAAGATTAGAAAAACCTGAACCAAACACAATACTACTGTAGATAGCAAGAGGAGAGAGGGGCGAACATCATGGAAGTGACCGCATCGGTAGAAGTTCATCGGAAAAGTCTCACGCGCCTGATAAAGGTGGCGCGTGGCGTCGGCCCTCCACGAGTGAGGTGACATTTGGAGGCTTGTGCAGTGGTGGGTCAAAAGTCTGAAACCTCTGTGATGGTCTCCTGACAATGGGTAACCCATTTATGATCTTAATTTTTCATACAGATTTGTTCAACTAATTTTCTGAGAGGAAATAAGAATTGTAGCAGAAAAAGAAAATAAGAAGGCTATTTTTCTTATAAGAACAAGGAACGTAGCTCTGATACCATGTAAAAAGGAAGAAACTGATTTTGGGTTATTATTTCTTGATACATTTGCTCTTAATCACATTGACTTATATAAACAAGTTTCACAATATAGCGATCCCCAATTTACAGCTATAGTAATCCCTAATTTACACTAATGTATACACACTAATTATGGGATAAGATTAACTACAATTATGGGATAAGATTGTATCTTCTAGCAGTTTTCTTTAATTTCTTTTGGGAGGACTTCTTGTCCTCATCATGCATTGTAATTTTCTCCTCTAATCAATAAAAATTCTTCTTTTATCTAAACAAATAATGTTTAACAGGGGACTGTATATGATGGATATCTATGGTAGGACATACGGAAAAAATTCAGCTTCTTGTCCCCTGTTTTACATGTAAATTTTGATATTGAGGATTAAACATTCGTAACTCACTTAGACATGCTTTGTTGATTGAATTTAATTTTAAGACCCTGTTTTCTTTTAAAAAAAAGATTTAAGCAAAAGTTTGTTTCAACTTTCAACCTTATGCGCCATAAGTCTATACATCAACAGTATCCTTTTGGATATCAGATTTACCAGTTCTCATTATTATTGAAGATGTCCAAAAGTGCAAGTGACTACAAAACATTTATTCAGAAACATGTTTAAACATTGGTTTGTTAATTTTAATTTTCTTTTCTGTGGTAGGATATGTGCTGGTTGTAATGTTGAGATTGGCCATGGGCGATTTTTGAGTTGCATGGGTGCAGTTTGGCATCCAGAATGTTTCCGATGCCATGCTTGTAACCAACCAATAACTGATTACGAGGTACTAACTTCTTTTGGCAGACTTCTAAAATCTACTTGCGAGCTGATTCTTTGACTTGCACATCTTACTACTTTTTCTCTCTGTCTCACAAAAACCATCCCCTTTGTAAAAAAAGCCCATTTGGAGATCAAACACCAACTCGAAGGAATGGCAATGACCAATGTGAACTCATGTTTATAACTTCGACCTTAGTCAATAAATTGGCGACCCTTTTCCTAATTCATTTTGCTGTGTTTATACATCAACAATGATGTCATGGTATAATAATGATTTGTAGATCTAACATTGTAATGTTCATATGTTACGGGACCCACAAGTAAAACACCCTTTTGTAGGATGGAGGTGGTGTATATAAATGCAGTATATTGGGTAATTTTGCTTTTCTTTTTGCTCTTGCAGTTTTCTATGTCTGGGAGTTACCCTCATCACAAATCTTGCTACAAGGAACATTATCACCCAAAGTGCGATGTTTGCAAACACTTTGTAAGTATCTCTTGGTATAAAAAAAAGAATCTTACTATTATCCTGCACGTGCCTAGAATATTGTTTACTGATTTTATCTTGAAAATGTGTGTTCTATACTGATGTAAATGGACTGCCAACCTAAGCCTTTTCTGAATCTTGAATTTGATGATTATTAGCCATATACCGTAATGAATAAAAGGAGTTCAGCCACTGTTTTTTTTTGGGTTTTTCTTTTTCCAAGTGACAACTGAATGCTGATTTTGTTTGTGTTAACAAACCTAAAAATATATAGAATGACAGATGCATTTAAATATCATATCATGGCGACCTATATTACTATTGTAATTAGTATTATGCATTATAAATAAGTTTGTGCTTTGGCATGGACTCATATAGTATATCACACGAGTGGCTGTTAACTAATTAAGCACAAAAATGAAGATGGTGAAAAGTTAATGTGTTTCATATTCTTCTACACTCACGAAATCGCATGCTGTTTCATTGGACTTTCTTCAAGTTTCTGTTTCCCCCGGTGGTGCATATCATCTTCTAGTTAGTCTTCATTCTATTAATAATTTTTGAACTGACAAGTGCCTATTAACATAAGTATATTCATCCTATTTTAGATATTTAGTAATTCTATTCTTGTTGTTCCTTAAAACGCATAAAATCCTTCTACAGATTCCAACAAATGCTGCTGGTCTTATTGAATATAGGGCACATCCTTTTTGGGCCCAAAAATACTGTCCTTTTCATGAGCATGACGGAACTCCTCGCTGTTGTAGCTGTGAGCGTATGGAGGTCAGTTTGAATTAATTACACATTGTCATGCTTCCCAAATATATCCAGCTTACATGTTTTTTGTCAAATGTTGGTTAATGAATATTTCGCTCGTCAATGCAGGCACGGGACGCAAAATACGTTGCGCTTGATGATGGTCGGAAGCTTTGCCTGGAGTGCCTGGATTCTGCAATCATGGATACCGACCAGTGTCAACCACTATACCTTGATATTCAGGAGTTTTATGAAGGTTTAAATATGAAGGTGGAACAGAAAGTTCCATTGCTTTTGGTTGAGAGACAAGCACTTAATGAAGCCATGGATGGGGAGAAGAATGTAAGGGATTATGGTTGACACTGTCTCATAAGTTATAAGTTTTTGTTTATTTTTATCTGTGGCGGGCTGTCTTTTGAAGGAGAATAAGTCAACTTTGGATTTTCTTTTTTGACCAGGGTCATTATCACATGCTTGAGACTAGAGGACTATGCCTTTCTGAAGAACAAACAGTCAGCACGGTAAGGACTTTGAAAATCCTTTACTTGTTTCTTTGTCCTTCTCATTCTTAAATTTCATTCAAGAAGATTTATATTTACTCTCGCAAATACCAGATTTTAAGGCGACCTAAAATAGGAGCAGGGAATCAAGTCACAGACATGAGAACAGAGCCTTATAAGCTGACTCGTCGTTGTGAGGTGACAGCAATTCTCATTTTATATGGCCTTCCAAGGTATCGTTTCACTCTCTCCCTACCCATTTAGCATGTCACAACTCACAATAGGAAAATTTCTATCTGTGTGTGTATTAATGTATGATGTCATAATCCCTCCTATCATGTGAATATGTGATGCACATTAGGGAACACAATGATTCCAACAAGCTTTAAACATGAGCAGACCATTTTTGTAGCACTGTTACTGGTCAGGATCAATAGTTTAATGCATATCTCGTGTATACCTTTACGATTGAGACACAGTTTTGGGGAGAGTGACAAGCTTTTAATGGGAAAGTGAACGGTTGTCTTTCTAGGTGTCGAATAGTCATATGTCCATCTCTTTAATATGTTATACTTCAGTTTTATCAGAACATATATACAGTGGTGAAGTCAAGGTCAAAATTTTTACGAAGTTATAAATATTTTGGCTGGGGTTCGGGGACTACCCCGAGCCATTTTTTTTAATACTTTTGTATTTTCGGGACACACACACACACACACACACACACACACACACACACACACACACACACATATATATATATATATATACTATATTACAATGACAATATAATAAATATTAATATTAATTATTAATATATTGACTCATAATAGACTTTTTTTAATTACAACTGTTCATAAGTAATTAATTCATTAATTATTTTTAAAAATAATATAAATTAGATTATTATTTAGTTTAAAATATTATAGAGAGATATACATATATTTAGAGGATATGAGTCATATGTAGTTAAAATTTGATTGACAAGTTATAAATTTTCTATTTGACCCCGTATAGTATAAAATTTATATAATCTTAGTGAGATCAATTTATATATAATACTAATTTTTTTTTAAATTTACCTTAAATTATAAAGTAATTATTTTTTTCAGTGGGGTCAATTGACCCCACAATATACTATGTGGCTTCGCCCCTGCATATATATATATATATATATATATATATATATATATATATATATATATATATGTATGTATGTATGTATGTATTGTTATACTTTTTAGATTTGCCCATAGTTTAAAACAATAGACTGAAATACGCTTTGCTTACAGGTTGCTGACTGGATCAATCCTAGCGCATGAGATGATGCACGCATGGCTGCGACTTAGAGGTGCTCTACTATGCTGTGTCATATCTTGCTAATGTGCATTGCATAAACCAGTGAATAGTATCATCTGAATTCAATACTTACAGCCTATATATTAGTCTGTTTGATTCCCTCTGCCAATTGTAAATATGGCCGCGTCTAAATTTAAGAAAGTCATCATTCATTACTTGATTTTTTTGTGGTGACTTTATTATACATAGGATTTTGTGTTCAAATGTAAAGGTTGAAATGTACTGTAACAACTCTGGTCAAATCCCAAGTCCTAATCGAATCAAATCCATCCAAACAAGGCCTTAAACCACTAGCCTAATAGTATCTTCTTGGGTTATCTTAGCCCACCACAGGTTCACTCAAAAGGTCTCATGATTGAAGGCACTATTGTTAGCAACTTAATTCCTTATATACAAATAAATTTTTTTCACATGTTTCGATATGGGACTGGGCTGTTTCATGTATGACCATTCCCAATTTGGCAATCACTTTAACTCAAGGTTTTGAAGTTTTGAAATGCTGATGTATTTTTCTTTTGATGTATTTTTCTTTTGGTGAAAGGTTATCGGACTCTCAGTCAAGATGTTGAAGAAGGTATCTGTCAGGTGCTAGCTCACATGTGGTTAGAATCCCAGATAATTTCTGTATCAGGTAGTAATGTTGTGTCAACCTCTTCCTCTGCTTTCACACCATCAAAGAATGGGACAAGGTCTTCTTTCGAGAAAAAGCTTGGGGAGTTTTTCAAACACCAGATTGAATCAGATACGTCACCAATATATGGAAATGGTTTCAGAGCTGGCCATCAGGCAGTGCTTAAATACGGTCTTCAAAGGACCCTGGACCACATTCGGTTTACGGGGTGCTTTCCTTACTAAATTATTGGCCTGCATATGAATAGTTTTTTCCAGTCTGACAGAGTATGTTTAGCTTCTTCATGAGCACCTTAGGGCAACATATAGAAATTATACCACGATACAGTGAGAAAACCTCTAATTACATAACCTCGTTAATTTGTTCCCCTTATCTACTTCTCTTTGATATATAATAAAATCAATGTTCATTTTATTTTTTGTTGTCACAATATTATCTTAATTTTGAACTTAGCTTAAATATGCATATTTCTTTGGTTTCAGTGCTCAGCTGCTGAGCCATGGATCTTCAGCTGTTGTATTATTAGAGATATATAACAACTGAGATATATTATTGTAAATGTATGATTTTCAAGCAACACTCTGATTCACATGGAAGAAGTCTTCAACTTTTATTACTAATGGTGAATATTTCCAAGAAATAATAATGGTTTACAACCCTATTGACACGATCCTGGTCAGGGTCGCATTGAATGACAATAACTCAATTCATTTCCCAAGGGTTTATCAAGTGATTTTAAGTAATTGGGTTGAAGTTTATTCAAGGATACTTAAAACGGAGCTCAATTCAAGCGAACCGCGAGGAGAGGATAAATTATATGATTTGCGTCTTCTAAATTCAACATATTCAGCAAGACCAAATCAAGGCAAGCCAAGTCATCAAACCTGTGTTCATTTATGTCGCCTGATTCTTAACAAGACTATGTTTCAGTTCATGGAGGGATTAACATTCACGCGACTATATGATTTTCCAAGCACGAGAAGGAGCTCACCAACAATCACGAGGCAACACAAGTTTGACATGCACAGAATAAGGGGGAATGATACAAACGACACGACGAGGCATTTGTTATGGATAATTCTAAATTCGTTAACTTGGTTCAAGAGGTTGGTCCAAGTTTAATGTTCCAAGCCATGTCAAGAATAGCACGCCGCACACCTAGCACAGCGTACGCTAGCACGCGCGGGCGCTCAAGCAACTAGGCGCCGCAACACTCCATCCTAGCGCCACAGCGCTCTCTCTGTTTAAACCAGAGCAACAACGCTCAATCATAGCGCCGCAACGCTATGTCTCTATTGAGCATCGCCGCATCGCTAGGGCCGAATCCGGAATTTTCTTAGCTGATTTTTTGCACGGATTTTTAGTTAGGTTTTCCAATTCTATTGTAATTGAATCTTTTTAGCTAGGATTTTGATTCTAAGTCAATTGTTATTTCCTTATAGGATTAGTGTTACTTTTTACTAGTATAAATATGGTGCAAGGCTGACGTATACAATAATGTTTTATTCAATTAATACATTACTTGTGAGTTTTCTCATCTTTTGGTTCTTTAAGAATTCCTAAGCTAGTTCTTAGTTTTCTTGATATTCAATTTGACTTATCATACAACAATTTATAGTTGTGTGTGACATTTTCTACCGCATCAATCGTCGATTGTACCTAGGTTCCTGCTTCCATATAAGTACAGGATCAAGGTGTCGTTGGTGTCCATTTAACGCAACGTTTCTTACACTATCGATTGTACCGAGGTTCTCGTCTCCATATAGACAAAGTGTTTAGGTGTCGAGTATGTTCCGATTGCTAGAAACGATCCCGGCGACAACCACGTCACGCAAGCGTGCCGTGGAGTCTATCACTTATAAAGTGTAAGGTGCCTTTATTTACTTGTTGTATTGGAAATCTATAAGCTGAAATATAATATTATGACATAAAGTGTCTAATTACTGGAAAAAGCAATAAGAAGTGAAGGGTGAAGATTATTGTCTTAAAAACTTGTAGTTGGTTTATAGTATGGAGATGGAGGCTGTTGCTCTACTTATTTGTAAGCTGAAAGTCAGCCTTATAATTTGTTCAAAGTTCTTCACCTTCTCCAACTCCAATATGTGGAATTTCTACTAACCTGTATGTTGTGAACTATAGGATTCAGATACCTGAGAATTTTTGTTAGCAGTGATTTATTTGAAGTTTTGGTAGTTCCCTCTGCAGATGAAGATTTTTGTCTTGAGAGTTGAATAATAGGAAGGGAAGACTAAGAATGAATGTTGTAAACTTCCTGACCCTCTAATTCTATTTCTTGCATATGCTATGAGTTTAACTGTATTTACTTTGTTATCATTTTGAAATCCCTGCACGGCCAAGGATGGAACCAGTCACCTTCACTCATTGAGACAATGTAAGTAATCTCTTATATCTTCGTGTCTTCTTTTTCTCTGTATCTCTATATTTATTTGTGTGAAAAAGCCTGCGTGTTGGTTGGGGTCCATTGGTTGGACCACTCAATTTGGGGGTACTCCGTCGTTACCCATATTTCTACTAGTGAAGATTGGATTTTGAACAGATAACTGACCTACAATAAGAATAACATATTGAGCACTAAAATCACTTAAAATTTTTTGCTTTTTGATATATTTACAAAATAATTATATATGTGATTGCTTCTAGTTCTTCGCCTCGTGTGATGCAGGGACTGGAAAACTAAAGGAAGTCGCTTCTATTTTCTTCAAGTATTCTACAGAAAAGTTTTGAACTTTGTTAGTCAACTTGAATTTTCACCAGACTAGACACTACCTCACTCATACTCGGTCTGCTTACTGGATCCCTTCTCAAGCAGGCAAGACTTAATTTTATCACCCTTAATGCATATTCCATTCCCCCATTTTCTGTCAGCATAGGATCAATGAAGTAACTAAGCTCAATTTCTGCATTTTCTCCCCCTGCGGCAGAGGCAATAGCTGCTGAAAGTATTACTTCTCGACCTTCCTGTATAACTAGTGCATCTTTTCCTGTGATCAGTTCCAACACCACCACTCCAAAGGCGTAGACATCAATTGAAGTAGTCATCAACCCTGTCTCCATATACTCAGGTGCCATGTAACCTCTGGTGCCCAGAACCCTCGTTGTCAGGACACTACCTTAAGTTCCCTTCATTGCTGTTCTTGCGTGACTGAAATTTGAAATCTTCGCTCTTAGATTGCTGTCTAGGAGAATTTTGCTGCTCTTGATATCCATGTGCACGTATGCTGGTTTAGTGAAGTTATGAAGATAGTGGAGTCCATTGGCGACATCCAGGGCAATCTGAATCCTCTTGATCCAGCAGCTGTCAGATTCTTTGAACCTCTCCTTGCGAAGCCATTCTCTTAAAGAACAATTCTTCATGTACTCATAAACAAGGTAGAAACAGTCGTGATTTTTGCACATACCATGGAGCTTGATCAAATTTAAGTGTTAGATCTTGTTCAGCATGTTCACCTCGTTGGACACATCTAAGCTCATCTTTTTAATTGCTAGAATTTTCCCACCAAACACTCCCCTATACACAGAATTCCTGACCTTACTTCTGGAAGAAAAACTATTTGTAGCTTTCTTCAGTTCCTCAAAGCTTAAAACAAGGACTTGTTGAAAACTAGCAATCTCAACAAGAATGTCTTCTTGCAACTCCCCTTCTGTTTTTTCATTTCCATTACTCTGGGAAATTCCTTTCCCTATCTTCTTAAAATGACAAAGGGTAGTGGTTAGAATCAAAAACATCAGAAAACAACTTGTTGCAGCTGCGACACCCACATATAGCTTCCCTTTCAATTTCTTCTTCCCAACACTAGAAGTAGGTGGAGGTGAAATGCTAGGTTTGTTGTGGATTATGGTTTGTGAACTCGAAGGTTCAGTTGGCATAGGAATTAGAATGGTTGTGAAAGGAAAAAAAGTTGGATTTCCTTTCAAAAACCCATTTGCATCAAGTATGCCTTTCCCACTTACATTAAATCTCTCACCAATATGCATAATATTATCATCTCTGTTACTCGAGTAAGCAAGTAAATATCTTGACCCATTTGCAGCCTGTCTCTTTGTAGCGCAAGCACAGCGAAGCGGGACTTGCAGCTGAAGTCCAGGATACAAATCAAACTCGCTGTAAGGATTTGTACGCTTGAGGGAATCACACGTTGGCAATCCTTGGTACGTGTCATTCGCTGCTATTAAATATGTTTCATGAACTGCTTCAATAATAAACGTGGTGTTGGCTTGATAGTACTGACCTGAGCAAGAACAGTTCACTGGAACAATAACCTCCTTGTCTACAGGGAATACCGAAATTCCTGTGCCATTGTTAAATCGAGCAAGCTCCGTTGGATCTGAAGAAGTGAGAGTTGAAATGGTGGAAACTGAATCATAAGGAGGCCAAGACTTGAACAGCAGAAAGGCTTGGCAAGAGGTATATTTCCCATTGCAAGTGTAAAGAAAAACCTGAGATGGTTTTGTTTCGTCACTGTTATTGCAACTAAATATTGACTTTCCGGAGTATTCTTGTTGAGCTTTGATGCATAAAATAAGAAAACTGAGAGCGAAGAAACTGAGGTGATCCCAATTCATATCAAGACTTTTCTTGGAGAAATGAAATGTTTATCTGGGACTCGAGAATGATATTGAAGGTAAAATTGCAGCAAGAATTTATTTTGCTGTATAAAATTATAGAATATATATATATATAATTTCCAGTACATGCATCATCATTGTTAAATTTCCAGTACATACATCATCATTTACAGTACCACTTCAAGGAAAAGACATATTTCCGACGAAATATATTTCCAAAAAATACATGCATAATCATCTTATAAAAATCAATCACACCATTACTATCGAGATAAAACACTCGAATCATGGCCTCAACCGATTTCCCATGACCCCCAAGCTTATTCAAAACAAGTTGCAATCCTCTGGGTGTAATGCAACAACACCCTGGCCTGCATCCACCTCAAATGATCATCACTACTAATTATAACATCTCCATTCTCATCCACTAAACGAACAAAATTTCCAACCTCCAGTAAATTATCGCCATCCGAATCAAACTCAGTTATCGCTCTTTTACCCTCATCAAGAGACATGGACTCACGTCACTCACCTATAGACAAAAAATAAGCTACCAAATCTTAATAGCCATCACCATCGACATCAAAAAAGCAAAAAACTTTTCATCTTTTTTTTTGTAGGGAGCTGGGTGGGATCAGGAGGGGTTGGATATTTGAATGATTTTGAGCCATTTAGATGGTTTAGGATTGGGAATATTATAGCTAGGAGACATATATGATGATGTTTTGGTGCAAGTTGTAAGAAGTAAGAGTATGAAAACTATATGGAGTGAGATTTGGTGCAATTTACATGGGAATGAATAAATAGGATCCGGTTAGCATGAAGTTATTTTTTTGATAAGTTGGTCAATTGGCCAATAGAATACTGACACACATATAATTTCACTTGCGTGTCAGTATTCTATTGGTCAATTGACAAATTTATACTAAAATAAACTTCATACTAACCGATTCCGAATAAAAAGCCTACTTGGAAAAGGAGAGTCATGGATATAATTAATTGTGAATAAAATAAATCCTAGTATATAAAATTAATAATCAATTACAAATTACAAGAGATGTATTCAACTAAATAACTAAAAAATATTTGAAACATTATAAGAAAAAATATTAAGACCCTTAACATTAACAAAACAAAAAACACATTCATTAAGCAACTCAATTTAATATACATTTATATACAAATATTAAATGATTACTTGTCAAACTTAATAGTTAAATTTATAAATGCTAAAGATCTTAAATAGTCAAATAGACATTTCATCATTTAAATATATATAATGTAACAAATGCAAGAATCCATCGTATCATCATGATTAATAATACTTTTTATAATCTAAGGGGGGTGTTTTCAATTAAGATTTTTAAATATTTTTTTTAAGTGACAGATTTTTGTAGAATTTGTGGAATTTTAATGACTTTTACAGATTTTAAAGACTTTTTTAAAATGACTTTTATAGACTTCATGAAATAAGTAACAGAGTTTTATAAACTTTTTACCAAGTTTGTGATAGACTTTTGTATACTTCTAATATATCTTGCAACTTATATTAATTATTAATTAGCCCATGTGTACTACCTCTACCTCTTTTTTCATGAACAAGAGTAAATCTCATTATATTATTGTGGCATGAGATTTTATATATGTTGAAATCGTTTACATTATTCTACTCATTTCATGATATATTTGGATACTCGGATACCAATAAAACTTTAGAAACTACAGACGCAATACAAAAATTAAGCTAACTTTTTATTGAGCTATATATACTTTATGCATATGCGTACGCTTTTTACTAATAATTGATTGCTTTTTATTATTGATTGCTTTACTATATATATATATATATATATATATATATATATATATATATATATGTTGATTGTGTGATTGTGTGATTTTGTCAACCCAATTTTCCATCTTAACTGTTGCTAATTTTGTTTGATTGTGTGGACCTTTTTTATGCGCCTAACATATATCGAAACAGTGCGTTTTTCCCTTTTTTTATAAGGGAAAGATAACGATTCTGTCAATTTGTCATGCAGGAATACAACCACATGTTATATTATTTCATTATGATACACCAAAGACACTTGAAGACGAATATGGAGGATGTCTCAAAAATTAATAGTGATTTCTTTCGTTTAAAATGTCAAAAAATAAAAAAAAAACATACACATACACATCATATATTTTATATTTTCATATATTATAATACATAATCTTTATAATTGATATGAAAGTTTTATGATTTTATCTCACTTTTGTTGAACAAATCTCTTTCCTTTTCTATCGGAAGCCTTTTTCCCTCACCAATTCAGATTAGGTCTAGTTATTTATTTATTTATTAATATATCTTGTTAATTCTCTTATAATAAATCCAATTATTTTTATGGGCCAAATTTTATCAAATTATTTATCTATCACATATTAATATTTATTAGCCCATATAAAATAAATAACTAATTTAACCCAATAAAAGAAAAAAATCTAATTAATAACTAGTTTTATCCACTTTTGTGTTTATTTAGAAGTATTTAGAAATCTTTAGAGATGAGATAAGACTTTGGATATGGGTTGATAGTTATAATTCATTTTCTAAAGTCTGTCAAACTCTATCATTTGATAGAAATCTTTAAAATCTATGACTTTTTGAATACCAAAATACTTTTATAGACTTTGTAAAAATTTTAATTTAATATCAACATTAAAAAAGTTGTAATTAAATACCAGTAAACTTTTATAAACTCTTTAAATATGTTGATTGAATACAATCAAACTTTTAAAATCTTTAAAAGTCTTTAAAAATCTTAATTAATACACCCCCTAAATACTAAAATAATTTTATCAATCAAAATCACATGAATTTATGTTTAACTTTAAAATATTTTTTTTTATAAAAAAATGGACGTACAATAACATGGAAGTATAAAACACTACTACACTGCCAATTGAAAAATGGAGGTTATAAATTCCCCAAACACGTAAAAGAGAGCGGAGGAAACTAATTCCCGCCATGAAAATTCATCGGCAAGATTTTCCCCATAGCCAGACATACCCTCAGAGCAACTCCTTCTAATGGCCAGCAACAACGAAGAAGACGAATTCCATGAATCTCCCAAAGCTCAGGTACACTCATCGACTTTTCTCTCTCCTCTACCACCGAAACTCAATCCACTCATCACCATTCCTTCAATGGAAGCTCAGAGACGAATACAAGCTAACCCGACCCGAATTATGCGACCGCATTTGCCGCCTTCTCATCCTCCACCGATACGCCGCCATAAAAGACCTTTCTTTTGATTTCTCAGACGAGCTCGTCGATTCCGTCCTTCGGAAACTGAAATTGAACCCTAATTCTTCTCTTTACTTTTTCGAATTAGCTTTGAAGCAGAAAAAGTTTCGGCCTAACATAAGGTCTTACTGTAAAATAGTTCACATTTTAGCAAAAGCTCGAATGTTTGATGAAACAAGAGCTTATTTGTGTCAGTTAGTTGGGTTTTGTAACAATAGGCATTCGAGTTTGTTAATTTGGGATGAGTTAGTTAGGGTTTATAGGGAATTTGCTTTTTCGCCTACTGTTTTTGATATGATTTTGAAGGTGTATGCTGAGAAGGGGTTGACTAAGGGTGCATTGTACGTGTTTGATAATATGGGTAAATATGGTCGTGTGCCCAGCTTGCGGTCTTGTAATAGTTTGTTGAGTAGTTTGGTTAGGAATGGCGAAAGCCATATAGTTTTTTGTGTTTATGACCAGATGAATAGAGTTGGGATAGTTCCTGATGTGTATACTTGTACAATAATGGTTAATGCATACTGTAAGGCCGGTAGAATGGGTAAAGCTGTGGAATTTTTGAAAGAAATGGAGAATTTGGGTGTTGAGCCGAATGTGGTGACTTACCATAGTTTGATCAATGGGTATGTTGAGGTAGGGGATGTAAAAGGAGCTGAAGGAGTGTTTAGGTTGATGAATGGAAATGGTGTTGCAAAGAATGTGGTTACGTATACATTGCTGATCAAGTGTTATTGCAAAGAAGGCAAGATGGAAGAAGCAGAGAAGGTGCTTCGAGGTATGAAGGAGGACCCGTTATTGGCTGTGGATGAGCGTGCTTATGGTGTAATAATTGATGGGTTTTGTCTACTTGGAAAAATGGATGATGCTGTTAGGATTTGGGATGAAATGTTGGAGTTTGGATTGAAGATAAATATGTTTATTTGCAACTCTATGATCAATGGTTATTGTAAACTTGGTCAAATTCTGAAAGCTGAGGAAGTTGTCAGGAGCATAGCCAGATGGAATTTAAAGCCAGATTTGTATAGCTATAATACATTACTGGATGGGTATTGCAGGGAAGGTCATACGAATGAAGCGTTCAAGCTTTCTGAAAAGATGCTCCATGATGGCATAGATCTGACTGTTGTAACTTATAATACTCTTCTAAAAGGTTTGTGTCGAAATGGCGCCTTCAATGATGCTTTGCACCTTTGGTCTTTGATGCTAAAAAGAGGGGTGGCTCCTGATGTGGTGGGGTACAGTACCTTGCTTGACGGACTTTTTAAGATGGGGGATTGTGAGAAAGCTTTAGTTCTGTGGAAGCATTTTCTAGCGAAGAGCTTTAAAAAAAGTAGATTTGCTTTCAATATAATGCTGAATGGATTGTGTAAGATGGGGAAGATGGTTGAAGCAGAGCAGATATTTCAGATGATGAAGAAAGCTGGCTGTTCACCTGATGGCATCACATATAGGACCCTTGCTGATGGTTATTGTAAAGCCGGGGATGTCGAACAGGCTTTTAAAGTTAAGGATGTCATGGAAAGGGAAGCTATTCCTGCTTCTACTGAAATTTATAATTCACTTATAACTGGACTTTTTAGGGATAGGAAGTTGAGCAAAGTGACAGATCTACTAGCTGAGATGAATTGTAGGGGATTAACCCCAAATTTTGTAACCTATGGAGCCCTAATTGCTGGTTGGTGCAAGGCTGGGATACTGGATAAAGCATTTAGTGTATACTTTGAGATGACCGAAAAGGGTTTGGCTCCCAATATAATTATATATAGTGCAATTCTCAGTGGGTTATACAGGCTTGGCAGGGCAGATGAAGCAAATGTGTTGCTGCAGAAGATAATGGATTTTGATCTTCTTCAAGGCCATAAATGTTTTGACATATTACCCAAGTGTGACATGAAAAACCTAGATGCTCAGAGAATTGCAAATTCCCTTGATGAAAGTGCTAAAACTTCTCTTCTGCCCAACAATGTTGTGTTTAATATAGCTCTTGCAGCATTATGCAAATTCGGAAAGGTTGATGATGCAAGAACATTTATCTCTTCTTTGTCTCTAAGAGGCTTTGTTCTTGATAATTTCTCCTACTGTACCCTAATCCATGGGTTTTCAGCTGCTGGTAATGTTAATGAAGCTTTTAACTTGCGTGATGAGATGCTGAAAAAGGGTGTTGTTCCAAACATCTCTACATACAATGCTCTTATAAATGGCCTATGTAAATCGGGAAACCTTGATCGAGCACTTAAGCTTTTCCATAAGCTTCGGTTAAAAGGTGTAGCTCCTAATGTCATCACCTATAATACGTTGATTCATGAATATTGTAAGACTGGAAGAACTGGTGAAGCCCTTAAACTGAAAGAGAAAATGATAGAAGAAGGGATTTCTCCTTCTGTTGTTACCTACACTGCTTTAGTAAATGGTCTTTGTAAGGAAGGTAACATGGGAGAAGCACTGAAGCTTTTGGATCATATGATGAAAGCAAGTTTAGATCCTCATACCAATAAATACTGCTCAATGGCTCAAGGTTACATTAAATGTGGAGACATACAGAAGATCTCCAATCTTTATGACATTATGCATGTCAAGAGTATTTCTTCTGGTGTTTCTTTACATGAAAATCTCAAATTAGCTGAATTCACAAACTATGGAGGAACTCCTGATGCATGGAACATGTCTGAAGCTGTGTGTTGATGAGGTTGGGACTACAAAAAATTGTGATGAAGGAATGCTCTTTTGATGCATCTATTTGAATTTGGGAGTATGTTGGCTACTGAGCAATCACAAACTCGTATTTTTGAGGTTTCAATCCCTTGTTAAGATGAACCATATATGTTTTGGTTCCATCTAGAAAGGCACTGGTAAACTGTACCGCAGATAATGATTGGCTTTCTTTATGCCGACACCTTGAGTTCTACTGAGCAGGAAGTGATTGCTTAGTTTATATTTCTCGGCAAACAAAATACTTACATAGACCATAATCTTTTTCATCTTAACCAACTATGAGCTACTCAAGTTTCAAATTTCCTCATCTGAAAGGTCCAATAGTGTACTTTGGTAATTTTTTGCTGCATTAGTTCTCAACTTTTGATTATACTCAACTTATACTGAATTACTGATAAATTAATGCTTGGTCTATTAGATGCATGCTTCTTTTTTTAACTGTTTTTTCCCACTTCTCAATTTGGAGATATATTTACCATCCATGCCTTAAATAAAATTGTGCACTTACTTTGTATTTATGCTTGCATTTTCAGCAAATGCTGCATGTGTGTGCTGGCTGTTCTCCAAATGTGAAATTAACGTAGCTAGTAGTCGCTACTCCAGGGTGCTTCATTTTGTAAAATTAAGTAAGTTGACGATGTGCTTTTGTTCTCCTGCTTTAAAGTTTAAGATTTGTCTTATGCATTTGAACTTCAAGTTGTTTTGTTTCAAGATTCATAAGATCTAATAGTCAGAAATTTTTCATTAGTTCTGCAAAAGTTTGCGTATAAAGTCATTGTAATAAGATTGTCTGACAAAGAACCTGAGCATAAATTATATCAATTCCTAATTTAAGGCAATAAAGATGTATAATTGAATGCAATCATATGAGACTGGGGTTTTTAAAAAAAAAATTATTTATCAATTATCAGACTGCAATCTAATCAGACTCGGACATCTTAGAACTTTCACAGATCAACCTGCTTAATCTTTCTAGATTATTCGTGGGACCAGTAAAGGATCATTTGAAACTAAAGACTTTCTAACAATATTGGGCAATATTTTGTGTTTGAGTTTTTTTTTCTTGGCTATTTAATTAAAACAGAGCATTGTAGATGCATGAGATGTCGCTTTCATTTTTAAGACTTAAGAGGTTGGAGGACAAGACTCCTTTAAGGCATCACAACTCGAGAAAGTGACAAAACCTTAAAATAGAACAGACTGGGATTGGAGACCCTCGAAACGCTCATTGCCTTAGCCCACAATGACTCCAAATGGTGATCCTATCCGGCTATCCCACAACAATGAGACGGAAAGGAGCAACCTTAAAATTTACACAAATTCCTTCATTGAAAATAGGGGTAAATTGATCGACATAAATTTATTGAAACTGGAGCAGATTTTTGGGCGTCATTGATCAGAAGACTTTGAAATTATTAGCAGTCTTTTTGATCTTAATTACTTAACTCAAAATTACCAGAACAAAATTAAGCAGAAGATTCTGGACATATTTTATTGATACAGTTTTATCATTGGTGGGAGCAGATCTCAATTCACGATGTGAGGAAATCCATAAATAAACTTTAATTTTCTCTTTGTGACTTGGCCAAAATGAACTGAGATCTTCCATATGCTTGGAACTTTAGCAAGAACTTCGGAAATGATGACAGTAAAATTTCCAGATTTAATATTATGTAGTTCCTTGTTGAAGCATTTCAAATTTTAATCTAGCTCAATCTTGTTGCAAATACCCATACCATCCATGATGTTTAAGTTTTATTGGATAAGATCTTCTGTCTACTTAATGTATTTTTTAATGTTAAGATATATCCTCGTTTCTATCCTTCTAAACTATAATCGTCTACTCCTATATACATCATTTCCCTTCTCTTTGGAGGATTTCCTATATACATCATTTCCCTTCTCTTTGGAGGATTTGCAGTTATTACTTGGGTTTAGTATTGAGGTTATTGTAATTTTGTAATAAGCACACCTAGAAGGGGTGAATAGGTGTAAATACCCAAAAGTAATCTACAGTAGTCAATTTTTAAAGTTTACTACTGCAGTCTATAATCGGACGGTCTAACCTTGTCAGTATTAGTTATGTTCTTCGTCTATTATAAACGGACAGCTAATACCTGTCTGTTTTAGTATAAATTTTGGCCACGATTTAAAACCAAAAACTGCAGAATATTAAAGCTTAAAACATAAACAAAAGAACAGTAATTCACACCAAGATTTTTACGTGGTTTAGCCCCTATCCTCTAGTCTAGTAGCCTAATCCACGTCCAATAACAACTGGTATCGGAGACTCTTTTTATTAAACTTAATATTAAATTAAATACAATAAAAAGAACTCCCTGTTCAAATAAAGTTTTCCACTGCGATGGACATCTCTGCCCTCTTTGCACCACTGCATCCTTTCTCACCACTGAGACCTTTGCACCTGTGCAACCTTGAAAGCTGTCTATGAACAAACCCTATCTACGGCTAGATAGACCAAGCCCAACAGGACTAGAACTCAGATTACAAAGAATTTTGAATACAATGAGCTCTTAATTTTCAGCTAAGAAGAATTAATAAGCAATACAATATATAGCTGAAAATAGCTTTGGTAGGCTTTGGACTTTTTCAGATATATCTTCAACAGTACTGAACTAATATTAGCTTCAAGTCTTTTTTTTTGGTGTACCTGTTTTTTCAAGAAGATATATATATATATATATATATATATATATATATATATATATATATATATATATATATATGCAAATCTAACGGCTATATCTTTTTATTAGTAATATATCCTTAACCAATATATCTTTTTAGCATCAGATATAGACCAACGGATATAAAATAAGAAGTTAGCATAAATATCTCAAATCACATTTGGAATGGAAATAGTATTTCAGCAGCTAGTAGATAACTATCAGATAAAAAGATTTAAAATCCAAGTCAAAAAAAGATAGCTAAAAACAATGAGAGAAGGAGTCCAAATATGCTCAGTCAAAGTAGTTCTATTTACAAGGACTCTTAATCAAATAACAGATCTTAATTAAGCAGGATATATTTAAGGAAATCCTCATCAATAATTAATAACTTCCGATCTAATATTTCCTGAGACCAATAGGTATTAATCTAATAACACATTTAACAAACTTGAGCCAGCAAAGAATTTACTTTATAATATATATAAACCAACCCAAGTAATTAAGTAGTTACATAAAATCAAATCAATTTTAATCAGCCCAAGCAATTAAAATAAAATACAAGCCCAATAATATTGTCAACATTAAAATCATAAAAGATTTAAACCAACATTCTCAAATAGATTTCCAAATATATTGTCATTATTAAAATCACAAAAAATATAAACCAACAGTTATATGGGAATCCCTTTCATACTTGTGGTAATCCCAATCTTAGGCATATTAAGCACTGCAGCTGACCCTTGTTTACCTGTAATCCTCCATTATTAGGCTTATTTTAGCCCTGCATTTGGATGTAGCCTAGCCTTGTGCTTGGGGATATATCTAGGCTTTTACAGTGCCAAACTGGCAATTAAACTTTCATTGTTACATTAACTCTTTCTTACAGTTGTGATGTATTGCTCTTATTGCAGGTTCTTGTTTATCACATTTGTTTTCTCCTGTGAGAAATCTTCCTTGTACGGTGTATGCCAGACTTCGGGACAACTGACTATCCATTATGACCCAAGCCCAAGGCTAGCTTTTTTAAATTATACTATAACCCAACCCAGCAAGATATATTCTCAACCTGGGCCAGCTGCAGGACCTTTTCATGCTCATCATGGCATTGTAAGCAGCATGCAAAGTGTATAAAAGGTAATTTCGGAGCTTTTGCTGTTAGTTATTTGTAGGATAAATGCTGAAGAAAATGTAGAAGCAGAATTAATATCAGAAGATGAACCCGGGCCACTGTTGTGTTGAGTAATAGTAAATGATGGTTCCACAATAAGACTTTTTCTAATAAAAATTTAGAAAAGTAAAATTGATAAAGTAAATTAAAATTTTATTTGCATAATTCACGTTAGATATGAATCTTTACTTAAAAAGAGTTAAACTGTGTTACTGTTATGATTTACTTGGGAAAATTTGATGTATACCTGCATATTACAGTTTCGGAGCTTCTATTGATCTGCTGACCACAACTTGGGTTTTGAAGTAATCAATTAATTAATATTCAAAAGCAATCGAACATGATTATATAAGCCTCCATACTTGACCTGAACTTAATTGTTTAGCCATGCTTAATGCATGGAAAAACCTAGTACGTACGACAATTCCTTTGTTTTTTACTTGTCATCGTTACCCCCTCCCCTGTTTTTTGCTTTATTATTAGGCTATGAGTTTCTAATCGATTGTAATGTATAAATTAGTTAGTGAACTACTTAGTGAAGGATACCCTGAAAAGTTTAGACCAGAGTAGATTAGCATAGACCATGCCTATTCTGTATAGTGGATATTTAATATTGTATTACAACTCTTTGTTTTCTTTCAATTATTTTGCCTTCTAGAGATATTTTTTTTAAAAAAAATTAAATAATAAAAATTCCCTTCTAGGGAGGATGCTTAATCTTATTTACTTATTGGTTGGGCAGGATAAGTGATGTTCCAACTTCCAGGTGAAGTGAGAGCTTAATCTCTCCATGTCAAAATTTAAGATATATATATTTTTTATCCGTTATAAAATTAGAGATGTACTTTTTTTATTTTTATATTATAAAGTGACATGAAGTTATGTAGCAAGTATAAAGGCTAAATTTGGAAAAATAAATTTTCTTTAAAACTCTTTGTTTATCAAATGTAGAGTCCGGATCTTAAGCTCACCCCTTATTCAACTAATCCGAGTTTATCCCCCTTTAGCGACGAACCCGGCGACGGTTCGGTCATACAACCGTCATTTATACTTTTAGCGATGGACAACATATAGTGTCGCTAAAAGTATAGACAACGGTTGTATGACCGAACTGTCGCTGGATCCGTCGCTAAAAGGGGGTGAGCTCGGGTGAGTTAAATAAGGGGTGAGCTTAAGATCCGAACCGATCAAATGTATATCTAATTTTAAAAAGAAACGAAAGGAATGAGTATTGGGTTAGGTCTGTTTATTGGTAATTGAATGCGAGGTGCAAGCCACTGATGAGGGTACTAGAAGCTGTCTAAAAGTTTTTCATGTTTCATGTGTTTTGTCCAAAAATAAAATTACACATAACACGGTGTAAATCTGGCCAAGTGTTGTATTCCAAAAGTAGTCAGTTTCCTAAAATTAGACACTCACTGTCCACGTATGATGTTATGGTTTTGAATAAAGATGTGATACCTTTTCCATAAAACAAAAAAATGATTAGTAGCCGTATATGTTGCTGTTCTTTCTTTTATTTTGTGTTGGTTTTTTTCTGCCATGACATCTATGGGACAAGCAACACATTTATTTGCATTTATATCCCTTTCTTTCTTATTTCATTTTCTTGGTGCCAACTACCTAGGCCTAGACTAACACGGCATTATGGCAAGTAACACAAGGGCAAGGGAGTTGTTATTACCAGTAGGGGCATGCATGGGTGGCAATGTAATTCATATTATTATATAAATCAAACTTTAGAGAGTTGGGAGTATAAAATAAAATATATATAAGTCTTTTTTTCATTAAAGATTTGAAGATATTCTTTACCTGCTTAACTCAAGCAAGCTAAGCAGGTGAATTCTGATTTGAAGTTTGTGTTGGGGGTATTTTGTTGAAGTATGATGATTTAATCATGGAGTTTACACTGAAGAATTATTAATAGGGTAGGGTTGGGTAGGTAGGGAGGGATATTAAAATGGGTTATTATTGTTTATTTTTAGAATAATAATAATACTATGGTTGTTCTATATAACAGGCCAGGCCATGCCAGGCGATCGATCGATTTATAGTATATTAAAGAAAGAAGAATGGACAAAATATGAAGTCATGATCCGATGTAAATGGTTGGTTTGTTAGGTGATTTAACATGCTAGTATTTTGTTAATTAAATTAAATTAGTTAAAATATCATTCTGACATTCCAAGTCAACGTAGGAATGGGAGGAGGAGTATAATATTAGCCCTAGCCCAACCTGTTGAGGTTGAGAATCACGATCAGGTCAAATCAAATCAACCGAGTCAATAGGATAGGATATCTTAATTAATTAATTAGTTCCATGATATTATTCCTCTAAATAATAATAATAATCTTAATTGGATACCAATTTCTTGCATTTTGGTACTTTAAAAATTCCTCTTTCATCCAAGTAAAATAAATATCCAGGAAGTTGTTCTCAAGTCAGTCGATATCTCAACGCATACAGTTGTAGGGAAAGATAGTGCCTGCCTGCCTGCCTGCCTGCCAAGAATTTAAGAGAATCAATATTCGAGGCGGTTCGGTTTAATTTGTCGACATATATAGAATAGAAATAGAAATGAATTGTAGTAGTACTAGTAGTATATTACTACTCCTACTATTTAAATCTTCTTATATTGAAACTATCAATGTATGTATGTATATACATCCGGCGCTTAAACTTAAGTGATAAGGGTAAAATAGTGCAGGCATCGTAATACGTTCTTCTACATTAGCCACCACCAAAGTCGCCTTTATTTCTTTCTACCAAACAAATGAATATAACTCCATTTTAAAAGTATAAAAATTCAAAATAAATGTTTTTTATTTGGATCTTGCAAAAACTAATTACTGTAATTTTATTAGTATTACATTTTAAATATTTATAATTATATTAATTTAAATTAAATGAAATGAATGCACAGTATGTATGTATATTGAGATATAAAATTTCACATCGGTCAATTATATATAATTCTCGATTAGTTTTGAGTTAGAAGCTTCAATATGGTATTAGAACTCAAAAGTTGATTTTGAGTAAATTTTAATTAAAAATATATATTTATAATTAATTGACGACAAAAAGCTAAAACTAATGGGAATATACAATGCGTACGTAGGCAGGCAGGCAGGCTGGCTGGCGAGTATGTAGAGTTAATTCATGTGATGTTTGTGTGGATGCATGTGTGACTATTTCCATTTTCACAAAAACAAACACTCTTATTCTACCTACTTCTTTGTAGGAGTATTATTCTTATTCTTTTAACGTTACTATGTATACTTGCGCCACTTAATAAATAAATAATGCAACCCCTTCCCTTAAACTTCTTCACAGTTGTAAACTTTGGCCGATAATTTTTGTTTAGAATTTTGTACTTAATTGATTGTTAGGTTATATAAAATGTAAATTTTAAATTAGAAAATTGATATTAGTGCTCCACTCAAGTGCACTAATGATTTACTAATCCTTCCATATGACATATTTTTGGAAGTGGTTAGCATGAAATTTATTATTGGGTAAGTTGGTCAATTGACCAATAGAGTGTCGACACGCAGGTGAGACTCTATGTGTGTCAGCATTCTATTGACCAATTAACCAACTTACTCAAAAATAAACTTCATGCTAATCGAATCCCATATTTTTAGTCCAATTTACTTTTAAATATATAATTAATTTTTTATTATTTTTCGTTGTTCACACTATTAATATTTAACTTTTAATAAATAGTTTATTGTTGTGAAGACAATTATCATAAAAAAAAACTTTTAGGATCCCGTTAATGCAAGTGAAACGTCGTAAAACTATATATATAAAATTTCTTTATGTAAATAACAATTTTCATAAGTTATGTATTGTTGGTGATTTTATTTTTTGAAGCATTATAGTATTTATGTCCATGAATTTTAGTGAGTATAAATACGACGAGTTGGTGAACTTATTAAATTGGAAGATTGGGTACAAATAAATACTAGTAGCAAGGTACTACCAAATGTCCTGTCATGTCCTGTGAAGGGCCGTTGGGCGTAGATATCCGTACCAGTCGGCCGTCCGGCATTTGTCCCAAATTTGTGCCGGAAATATTAAGGCGGTGAAAAAAAAATCGGATTATTAAGACAAAAAAAGGTGGGCCCAGAAATAAGGACTTTTCTTCCGTACAAGTAAATTTCACCTGTTAAATGTGGAGGCCTCGTGGTTCAACTTTCAACTGGTCACTCTCAAAACTATAGACTTTCTTGCTCTGCTGCACCGACACTCTTTTATATATATATATACCCTTCTTACCCATATAATTTATAGGATTAATTCAGATTAAAAATCCTTAAAAATAGAAAAATAAATGTCAGATTGATTAAAAAAAATGTAGGACTTTATCCAATTCTGGAAGAAGGTTTAATAACATTGCTAAATTTATATAATTTTTTTAATTTTATTTTTTCAAAAGAATAAATTGGTAATACACGATTATGTCACTAGTTAATTTGATTTGGTCATGCATGATTGCATTCATATCACTTGTGCTGAATTACTTTTCTCATCAAGCCATACCAAAATAATGGTAGTGATCCTAACTTTGGAACTCCTAAAATCTCAAACCATAATTAAGATAAATATCATAATAAGTTAGTAGTTCCCATATTTATTTTAAACATAAACTTCATTATGTTATTTTTTTTTTCACAACTAGTGAACACCGTATCATAAATACTCTTAAAAATAATCATAGTCTAAAATTACAGTAGAATATACAATTTGCAAGTAGGATAATTTTTTTTTTGACTAAAAGACAATTTGAACCCCAAACTTTACACTGTTGTTGACTTTTGCACTTAAAATCAAAAAAGGTGTCTAAGTATACCCCAAACTTTATTATATGTAACAAAACGCACACTTTCTTCACTTAACTGGTCAAAAGTGACCAGCTAAGGCTGTAACACAAGTTTGGGGTACAAATTGTCTTTTAGTCTTAAAAAGTGACAAAAATAATTAATTTTAAATAAAATAAAATAATTTCAAAATAATTAATTTAAATAAAATAATTAATTTTAAAAATAAAATAATTAATTTTAAAATAAAATAATTAAAATAATAAAACAGATTTTTTTTTGTAAAAAGTTCTGTTTTTACAAAAAAAAAATTAAAAAAAATTTCTTTTTACAAAAATTGTAAAATAAATTTGTGATTACAAAATTGTAAAATACAATTTTTTATAAAAAAAATAATCTGTTTTTACAAAAATTGTAAAATAAAATTGTGTTTTACAAAATTGTAAAATACAATTTTTTTTTTATAAAATTGTGTTTAAAAACAGAATTTTTTAAAAACTTGTAAAAGCAAAATTTTTTTTCAATTTTTTTGTAAAAACAGAATTTTTTAAAACAATTTTTTTGTAAAAATAGAATTTAAAAACAGAATTTTAAAAAAAAAATTTGTCTAAAACAGAATTTAAGTTTTTGTTTTTAAAAACAGATTTTTTTTAAGTTTTTAAAAAATTCTTTTTTTAAACACAATTTTGTAAAACAAAATTTTGTATTACAATTTTTGTAAAAACATATTTTTTTTAAAAAAAAATTGTATTTTACAATTTTGTAAACACAATTTTACAATTTTGTAAAACATAATTTGATTTTACAATTTTTGTAAAAACATAATTATTAAAAAATTTTTTTGTAAAAACAGAATTTTTTACAAAAAAAAATCTGTTTTACAATTTTGTTTTTAAAAAATAGACTAAAAGACAACTTAAATTCTGTTTTAGACAAATTTTTTTTAAAACAATTCTGTTTTTAAATTCTATTTTTACAAATTTTTTTTTTAAAATTCTATTTTTACAAAAAAATTGAAAAAAAAAAATCAGCTTTTACAAGTTTTTAAAAAATTCTGTTTTTAAACACAATTTTGTAAAAAAAATTGTATTTTACAATTTTGTAAAACACATATTTAATTTACAATTTTTGTAAAAACAGATTTTTTTTATAAAAAATTATATTTTACAATTTTGTAAACACAAATTTATTTTACAATTTTTGTAAAATCAAATTTTTTTAAAATTATTTTTTGTAAAAACAGAATTTTTTACAAAAAAAAATCTGTTTTATTATTTTAATTATTTTATTTTAAAATTAATTATTTTATTTTATTTAAAATTAAATTTTTTTTCCAATTTTTAAGACTAAAATACAATTTGCACCCCAAACTTGTGTTACAGCCTTAGCCGGTCACTTTTGACCGGTTAAGTGAAGAAAGTGTGCGTTTTGTTACGTATAATGAAGTTTGGGGTGTACTTAGACACTTTTTTCGATTTGGGGTGCAAAAGTCAACAACGGTATAAAATTTGGGGTGCAAATTGTCTTTTAGTCTTTTTTTTTTCATTTGAGTTCTATATTTGAAACTTATCAGTAAAAAGAAAAAAAAGAAAAACCCTTGCACTTTTTTTTTTCCTTTCCCGATTTACTTCTAATATTGAATTCAATGCACCGTATCATGCATGATTGCATACATATCACTTGTGCTGAATTACTTTACTTCTATAACCACTTAGTCCTTATAGACTATTTATCATTTCATAGCTCAATCTGATCACATCGTGATCATTAGTTTACCTTAGGGTTCTTTCCCTTTATCAACTAAGCTCCATTCGAGTTCATTCTTATTGTCTTTGTCATCTTTATCTTATAGACATCATCTTAACATTTTTATTACCGGAGTTAGGAAACTCCTGAATTCTCATTCTCTTAGATACTTCAAGATTCTTCTTTGAATCTTCACTTATATATTTTAATCCTTATCTTTCTCTCTCTCAGGTTATAGCCTAAGGTACACTCACCTAAAATTTATAACCTACGGATTTGATACCAACCTGTGATGCCCCCAAATTCTGGTTCCTTCAGACCTCAGATCCAGTCCGCCACGATACTACTATCGTCAAACTATTTATTTCTTTCATTCATAACTTAATGAATATAACTTTGCTTATTACAATTTAGAATATAAATTCTTTCCATTTTTAGGATCTGTATAATGACCCCAAACTTTTATAAGTTTCAAATCTTGGTCATTTACTATTCCTGTATTACATCATATTCGATGTTATAAAAATATGCGGAATAATTTAAACTTTTTCAATCTCATTTGAAAAATCTTTTATTGATTACTTAACTTAAATCAATTATATATCCTTGAATCAAATTATGTTATGATTCATTCTATTCGAATTACTGTATAAATTTTTACATCTCGATTCGAATTTCTCTATGTATCTCATAGTACAACTTAACATGTATTACACATCATAAACTACTATCATGTACATTTTCTAGAACTTAAACATGGTTCAAGAGTATATATTTAAACAAATGAATCAATCTCCTTTGATATTATTGATCTTTATCAATCAAGTAGCACGTAATCTTTACCGTGTGTCCTTAACCTGCAAAAATGGTTATTTGCAAGGGTGAGCTTGACGGCCCATTAATTCTAACAGTTTTCATGTAGCACATAGCATATAATAGCATATTCAATTCATGCATTCATAATCAATTAATATATACTACGCATGTTACTTCTCACATAACAGGCATAGAGATTTACTTCACAAGCAAATAATCAAAGATCAACTTTCATATTTCATACATATCTCATATGCATTTCATATATATATACATCAACATTCTCATGGCATAATATAGCTCAATTAACAGTTATCGAATTCATATAACAAATAGGAACTGAAAGACTTGCTTGATTCGTAGTTTATCAACTACGACTTAACTGCTTAAAGCTTATCTGCACTGCGTGTATCCCTACACAGTTATATAATTATGGATTAATATTCATCAGTCATACATTTCATACGCTCTTAATATGAGAACAATTATTGTATCCTAACTTGGTTTCAATTTTACTTGAACTTAGGATAACCATGAGACTAGCTCATTCTACTATCATATTTATCTAAACAATCTTGTTTCATATCTTATAGTCCTTAAGGACAACATATAACCATAACTGAAGACCATGCAATTAACAAATTGCTCTTGGTCACTCTACAGAACGGCTCGGCCGCGCTGCATTTAAGCTTGGGAGTGGCGCGGCCGCGCTACTCCCTGCCAAAACCAGACTTAAGCTTTTCATCGCTCAGTTTATTCCTAACCTACTATGCATTCTGATACATACTATAAACAAACATCAAGTAGGTTCCATTATTTCTTCAAGTTCACATTTCAAATCATTTAGTTTTGAATTACATAGCTCTATGTTGAATTGTTTACATCGACAAGGCTTAACAATATCTTCTAACAAAGGTTCAATGTTTATAAGCTTTTAAACCTTATATTGGTACTACAAGCCTTTAATACGCATGTTCACATGTATCTATCTCATTTACATAGACATAACATAGTTCATACTTTTAAAACATGCTTAAATAACTTATGTCATGCTTGACTAGTTGAGTACACATATCATCCATGTTCAAAGGCATAAACAACTCTATCATGTTTGCTTATAAGGTCATAATGCAAGTAATACAATGCTCATCAAAGTTTGTTTCTAAAACTTTCAAATTTCTCTTTAAAACCCATACAAAACCGAGCTTGACAACCCTTAATGTGCAATATATCTTGAAATTACATTTCTTATCCATCCGCACACATAACTAGACCACAATCACATGTTCCCAAAGTCGAAACTTAAAAGACACAAAGTTCTTGAAGTTTATTTTCAAAACTTCAAGTTTTTCTTTCAAAACACTTTAAACCAAGCTATATCAATCTAGTATATGCAAGGTAACTTTAAAACTACATTTCATGGACGTTTATATGCGTACATGGGGTCCAAGGTCAGAACTCAAAGGACACCAAATTCATCAACTTTCGTTTCTCAAAAACTTTAACTTTTCTTTTAGAAATCATTGTTAAAGCATTCCATTATGAGTAAAGTAATCTTAGCCATATGACATGTCTATTATCATACATATTCATGTTTTATCACTTAGAATAACATATTCCATCGTCGGGAGCACTATACTTGCGTATGTGCTCGTTCGACGCCCTCTGATCGCCTCCGAATACGTAATAGTCACAAATATGATTATTTTGACCCTTCCTAACGACCTCAAATTGAAAAACTTAAAGAACAAAAGTTGTAGGTCTATTCGTCCTCATTTCGGATCATCTTGAATCGCCTCAATCGGAGTCCGTATGAAAAAGTTATGGTCATTTTACCAAAATAAGTCAAAGTAGTCACAGTTAGCACACATTGGGCGCGGGAGCGACCCTTGCTCTCACCATTCCAGCGCGCCAGCCCCATTTCCCATCCCCAGCTGTGCGCCCGTGCGTGGCTTCGCACAGATTACAGTTTTTGACATAACGTTCTCATTTTAAGTCCGAATTAGTTGGTTTTCGATTCGTTGGACTCGTTAAACTCTTAGCTACTCATCTACAGACTAATTATAACACTTCAAACATATTAACAAATCATTTTGAGGGTTCCAATTCAATGTTCATGCTATATTTTCATATTTTGATAAATTTAGCGAATTCGTTCACTACGAATTTGTTTCTCAACCAAATTGATCCGTTTAACTCTCGTTGTTTTCATTTCTAACTGTATTAACAACATCTAGCAACAATTGACATATTATAACAAGTTTTTGTCATCAATTTTGTGACTCAAAAGAAACTATTTCATGACATTCTTTTCTAAGAATTGAAGAACTTGAATTCAAGAACATGTATGTTAGAATCATTACCTTTTGATGGCTTCAATTTGCTATCTATAGCACTCCAACCCTCTGCTAGCTCCCAATACTACTGAACTTCCATAACCCATTTCTCAGTGAATTTTATCCAACTGGAAAGAAGAAGGAGTCCCTATTTATAGGGAGATCATTATCCAAATAATGGGTTTGCCCACAAATTGAAACCAAAGGGAAGAAGAAGAAGCCAGTGGATTGAGAAGAGTTGATTACCAACTCTTTCTCCAGCCATTCTTATTCAATCATTATCAAGCTTTCTAGCCTTTTGTTTCTCAGCAATGGTAGAGTTAGGCCATTGGCCTATTAGCGACTAATTATTGTTTGGGACACTGAAAATGGGACAAGGTTTATTCCTCAGCACTAAAGCTTAGTCTAGTTACTTTAATTCCCAAAATATCATTTTAATGTACACTTGTTACTATATTAGGGAAAAATTAGGGATTATTTATGTACCCACATTGTAATGACCGTGAATATTAAACTCCTTATTAATTAAATATGTGATTTAATTTTAATAAGTTAGTTTGGTGAGTCTATTTAAACCTTATGTGGTTATGCAAATTTAAGAAATGATTAAAGGGAGTCACTAATAGTTTATTTAAATTAGTGGACTAACCCTAAGATTTTAATATCAAAGAATTGATAGGATTATTAATATTTAAATATTCAATTTATTTGAATATAGTGGCAGGATATAAACATATTGATTAATTGCAATTATGGATAATTAATTGATAATGTGTTGATTAATAATTATTATGAATAATAATAATTAATGAGTAAGAGATTAATAAATATAATATGATTTTTTTACTTGATTAATTTGTGC
This sequence comes from Panax notoginseng, assembly GCA_016801055.1. NCBI lineage: Eukaryota > Viridiplantae > Streptophyta > Magnoliopsida > Apiales > Araliaceae > Panax > Panax notoginseng. Next base: position 127,869,355 of record CM029021.1, read on the forward strand.
AAGCATGCAATATAGTAGACCTTTATTGTATGGTAGCTAACTATATTTTTATATAGTACAAGGTGACACATTAATATGTCTGTATATTATATATAGACTATATAGTAAGAATTATTGCATTCATGAGAGTACATAAATAATTCCCAACTTTCCATTGTGTGGTAGCATTAACACATTGAAATTACATTTTGGGAATTATAGTAACTAAACCATGCTTATTGCTGAGAATTGCTCTTGTCCCAAATTTAGTGTCACCAAGTACATGAATAGTAACATGAAGCTAATTTACGTATCTTCCAAAAAGCTAGCTATCCTACTCTATATTCATTTCAAATTCAACCAACCTAGAGCAATTAGTGGATGGGGAGTGGGATTCATGAGTGGAATCACCAACTCTCACCAACCTCCTCTTATCCTTTATACATTCTTGAAATCCTTTGGTTTGATTTGAGAGGTAATGACATTATCTATGTAATCATTCTCCTATAAATGAGACCTTCACCTTCCTCATTACAATTGCTGAGAATTAATTGCTAAGGAGCTTGTAAGGAGTGAGTGTATTGCAACTGAATTGACTCAAGAGGTATAAAACTTAACTTTTGTTCTTATGTTGAGTTTTGGTAAATTCTTGCAATTCTCATGAATTCTTTGTTATTTGGTATGAATTGGCTTAAGAGTGTGTTGTTTTAGTTAGTATGCATGCTTAGAAGTATTAGAGGTAGTTTTAGTTGCAGCAAAAGATGTTGGGCAACGTTTGGAGTTGAGCCTCTGCAGAAGCAGAGGCCATATTTTTGTCTCTGGGCGAAGTGGCGCGACCGCCCCACTTCCATAGTCTTTCATCGCGCGGCCGCGCGGGTAGTATATCACAGTTACTCATATTAGCTCCTTAAGATATGTTGAGCATACTATGACAGTTAGTATATGCATATGAATGACCTGAACATGTGGACTAAGGTAGTTATGTATATAGTAAGCCATAATAGGTTTGTTTTGACTTAGTTATTCAAAGAAGGCTTAAAGATTTGAAAACCAGAAATTGTATACATGGAGTAATATACATTCTGACCTTGTGAACATATGTAAATAACTTGAGTATGTGCACAAATACATATGAAAGCATGAATTAGCTAATATAGACGTATCTTGTATGCTTAAATGAATTTTATTAATGGAGACTTAAAGTTTTGAAAATGAGCTTGATAAACTATGTATACATTAAGTTGAGAACTTGTAAGTATGCTTTTGATGTTTAACATGTATATATAAAAGTATGATGTATGGTAGGTAAAGTGGCTTGCATGATTGATAGCTTAATGTGAAGTTTTCAAAGGAAACCTTAAAGACTAATTTTGTCAATAGCTATATTATAATTATTCTAGAATCTGATATCATGATTAGAGGTGTCATGCATATAAACATGATTGACCTTGTTAGGTTAACATGTGAAGTCTTGATTAAATGAAAACGAATAGTGACCTATGATATGTTTCGATTAAGGGTTAAATTTAGTTATTCACATCATAACATGTGTGTTGTGCATGATTATTCATATTTGTGCAAGACGGGAGAACACTGACCTTCTGAAGAATCAACTATGTCTTGGTTTACACCAGGAGCAGCGCGGCCGCGCCACTCCTTAGTACAAACCAAGCGCGGCCGCACCGTCCTGCAGGGAGGTCTGAGTTCTGTAAATAAATTGAGGATTGATGCATATGCATATGATTACTTTAATCTGTAATACTTGTCCAGTATAGTATGAATGAGATAATAAGCATGTTATTGAAAGAATTCTATGATGAATTAGTGTTTACAACTTTAAAGTCAATAGTGATTTCAACTATTACATAGTGTGTTAGAAACTAATTGGGTAATGTAATGATACATGTATAGAAGCATGATATGTGATGATTTGATTCTTGTAAGTGTGGACTCATATTATTTTACACATACTAATTGGAAAGACTGACTTGTTAATGTTAGGTCATTTCAACGCAAGTTAATTAAAGCTAAAATTATATTGTAGCTGAGCAAACATGCAAGTTCCTTAATTCTTACTATTTTACTTGAGCAAGTTTCCTAACTTACACAACTTTGAGTTTTGTGAAAGTTTCCCATCCTTCTCATATTGCATTGAGCATGTTATTGTTGAATTGAAAGATATTCATTTAAGCTTGAAATTTATTTCCAAGCATGCTATTAAGTGGTTTAATTACCTTACAATTATTCCACATCGATATTATTGATATTCGCACTTAGTACACTTGAATTTGTACAGTCTTGGACTTGTACATTATTTAAAGTTCTATAATTCTTGAACTGTGTCAGATGGAGTCTGAACCTTTGTTCGGTCAGACAAGTATATGAAGATTTATAAAAGCTATCCAAACCAATTGATGGTAAAGATTCTTAGACGGAAAGAACACCCTATTTTGATAGGGGAGTACCCCAGGTATCTAATATAAGATACAAAGAGCAGAGTTAAATGTTATGCATATACATGGTGTACGCGAGGCTGATCCCCTCAAGTACTTATTCTGTAGCCAGTAACCAAAGGGTCAATTAACTATTGATTCCATTGGAGTGCTATAATTCAAAGTCTATTTGACTAGCAGTTATTCTAAAAGTAATCATTATCTTTGCTTCTAATATTCATATTGTTGAATCCTTCAGATATTCATATTGTTGAATTCATTGTCAGATATTTTTCCATTCATCATGATATACCCTTATTGTTATATTTAAACTTGCGGAGCAAACTCGTTGCTCATCTTTGCTATATCATGAATTATATTGCAGCTAAGCTCGAGACCTTAGGAAAGGACAAGGGTAAAGGAAAGATGTAGAATAGTCGCGAGGAGCAGACTTTACTATATGCCTAGTTTAAATTACTGTTATGTAATAAAAACCCTAATTATTATTTTAGGGTATGTTTGTAAGATGATATTAAGGTTATCGAATCTTTGGACTAGTAACACCTTTTGAATGAATAACATATGTTTATTATATTACAAATTTTAGTTATTATATGTTGTTTAGAGGTGGATACTTGTATTTTATCGTGATGACCGAACCGGGGTCAGAGGACCCGGTTTCGGGGGTGTCACACACATCATATAATTCATGTACATTGGTCCACATAATTTAATATTTAAAATATGTGTGGACTTAATTTAATTGCTTATTAATAACTTAATATCTTCTTTTACTATTTACTTACACATCGGTATTGAAATAAATATTTTAATAACACATTTATTTATTTCTATCTTTTAGAGTACACATATAATTGTCTCATCACATAGAATGAGATAACAAAACTTATTTAAATCAACCTTATGTTTTAATTACTTTTACCATATGATTTTTGTATATCATTTGTGACGCCCCCAAAATAGGTATACATCACCTATCTTGAGTCGCCAAATACATGGTACAGAATATAAATACAAACTTAATTATACAACTGTCGTGTAATATACGACAATACATAAACTGAGAGTTTTAATAGGAATATTGTCATCTAGACAATATCCACATTCAAAGGAGTCCTCATTACATTTATTGTCACACTATTTAACAGAATAGTGAGGACTACTAATTCTATCCTTTGGATCGTCACTCCTTTCCTTGACTCATCCCAGCTATATTCTCATTTCCTGCAGAGAACAGTGAAAGAAAGGGTGAGCTCAACTAGCCCAGTAAGAAATTTTATGACTAAGATAATGCAGAATAAATTATCAATGCATTACAGGTCACTGAGGACTTTTATCACATCATTTTTAACATTACAGGTCATGATTATACCGAATGATCCCTAGTCATAATCATACTAAGTCCATCTATGCACGTAAGCCAAAGATGACTTTCATTACAATATAAGCATGAGGATGATGACATTGACATAATAATTCAATAAAACAAGTTCAAGAATAAATTTAAAAGATTAATAAGGTAATTTATCCTGAACTCAATAACGTCCAAATTGTCAACATGATACTGCTTTGTGGAGTAAAATTCAAGAATGCTCAAAAGAATATTTTCACGAAAATATACTGGATGAAGCGCTAATATCCAGGATATTTCACTAATTTCAAGGAATATAGAAGCCAAAACTTTAACCAACTGAGTATAATAGAATATATGAAACTGCAAATAGATTTTCACCCGCCATGCGGTAATCCATGTATACTGATCATTTCCACAATTTAATAAAGAATGAATACAAACGATCATTCACCATGCATATGGTAATCCACATAGACAGGTTATTCCAACAGAATAATAAAGAATAAAATAACAGAAGGATTCACCATGCGTGAGATAGACTGCACAGACAGGTTATTCCCAACAGAATAATAAATAATAGAACCAGGTCATGCGTAATGCACAGACAGGATATTCTGACAGAATAATAAATAATGGAACCAGGTCCGGCGTAAACGCACAGATAGGATATTCTGACAGAATAATAAATAATGGAACCAGGTCCGCCGTAAACGCACAGACAGGATATTCTGACAAAATAATAAAGAACGAAATAATAGAAGAATTTCACCATGTATGCTGTACTTCGCATAAACAGGTTATTCCAACATAATAATGAGGAATGGAATAACAGAAGAATTTCACCATGTATACGGTAGTCCACGTATACAGGTTATTCTAACAGAATAATAAGAATGGAATAATAGAAGTTCTCTTCATGAATACGAAAGAAATAATACCCCTTACCATAGAAGAAACTAGAAATTAGAAAAGTGAAGTAGCAGAATACTTTTATTCTTTCTCTCTATAGTTTCTCTCTCTAGAGGTTCAGTGAATTCGTAAGAAATAATGAGCTTTTATTTATAGGAGAACTGAAAGTGGCTCTTGGTTTTAACGAAGGGTCAAAATGACTCTTAGTAATATTGAAGAGATAACTACTATATGCGAAGGGACAATTAACTCTTGAAACACCGAAGGGGCAAATAACTCTTGGAAAACTGAAGGGACAATTAACTCTTGAAAAACTGAAGGGACAAGTTTCTATTTAAACTTTAAATCAACGATCCATATTGATTTACTATTATAATTTCAACCAACGGTCTGAAAATTAACACATCTCCTCATAGAATAACATTGTACCCAAAAATGATTTGGACCGAAAAGAAATATATCTTTCAGGTGAATAGTACTCCGTGAATAGTAACTCATGAATAGTAACTCGTGAATAGTACTCCGACACGAAAAGTACTCCGAATACCTGATTGAACAATATAACCTCCAGACATCAATTATTATCGAAATAAATATCGATTTTCACTAACACAAATAATTTCAACACAATGGAACTATCAAATTCATCTTTCATCAACACGAATTTATTCATCATTATTATTATAACTCACAATATTTAACAACCAGGTCGTTCACAGGAAAGAGGGGCCTTTTTAATAAGGATTTTTCCCTATTGGCGCGCAATTAGGTGACCAAACCTCTCCTTGTCAGAACTTCTAGACATTGTAAATATTACAATTTAATAATATGAATAACTTTGTCGTCTCAATTATTGATTTAATAATATAACAGATTATGCAGATGATACTGTGACAATAATCGAATCAATAATATGAGATATATGATGCAGCAATTCCTGTAGCAATAATTAAGTATTACTGAGTGACTTCTCACGTTAGCATCAATAACCAATACCGTGTGCTACTATGCAACCACGCGTATTACTGTACTTTTACTACCGGGTAGTTCAACAGTTTTAACGGTAACACTTCCGCCGTTATTTTTATAAAAAGATAATTATGTCGTTTTCTTACTACGACAATACTTCCATTGTGGGGTCCACCAATGATTGTGCCATTGTACGAATATTCCCTGTTAAAACGAATATTCTCTGACCAATCGAATATTCTATAACCACTTGTTTACTTTGCAAAATTTGTAAATATTACCCACAACTATAACATTATATTATATCCACACCATAATATTCAAAAATATATTTCGAGAGAAATTAATCTTTATTCATAAAAGTTGGGGTATGTAATTATATACTACTACTACTCACATGTTTCCCATATTACACATTATTTAATATAAAATTTGTGTGACACACTTTACCTTAATTAATGCTAAATTATTTAGCTTACCTTACACTTGTAATAAGTGTAACCTTTACTCTTAAAATAATTAATATCTACTCTATTAATTATTTAAATTATACACTATACGTATAATTATTCGATTGTCCCAAGACAACTTCTTCCATCTCTAACCAATAATTATTTATAACTATATTGGTCCTGTTATTTTATTAATCACTTATCTTTCAAATATTACAATACTATGTAATATATTTAAAATATCAGATTAACATATTCCTTCCATTTTCTTTATGCAACACATAATCCTTATTTCACCATTTTACTTGAGTGAATTACCCCTTCCATTCAATTTACTATCACGCCACTGACACATAAGGCTTTAATATTAAAATTATATTATTCCATAATATAATTTTCCACTTAATTTAAGTTAACTAATATTTATTCTTGTTTAGTTAATTTCCATAACTAACTCTCAGTCGATTCATGTTTTGTTATCTCAATCCATTCATGGACATTATAAATATCAAATATGACCCATATGATAACATATTAGCTACTAATATATAATTCCTATAGTTCAGATTACACAATCATTAGATTTTACAAACTTATCTTGAACTGTCTACAGACCGGCGCGGCCGCGTTGGTCTTAGGCTTGAGAGTGGCGTGGCCGCGTCACCTCAAGTTAGGACGCAGACATGCTATGCTTCAAACGAAACAGAACTTATCTCGCAAATCATTTAACATGCTCCCTACATGCTATCTTATTATACTAACCAAAATCAATCTCTAATGACTACATTCTTCAATAACTTAGAGATTAAATTTCAAGTTTAACTCTTCTTTCTTTAATCTATACATTTAACCATATTCCCATATTAGTCAATAAATCTCTAACCAATATTTATCTAAAGATATATCGACTTTATTCACTCGTCAACAACGTACATATATACAAGTCCAAATCGAGCACACATCGAGTCTTTAATGGTATTCAATATAGTACACTGATGGTTTTCCACAAACAACCAACAAATTAATTTTCGTCTCGTCTACACTGTTTTCATAGTGAGTTAGATCGGTTACTAATTCGTATATACCTCCGCTCTCTGAAGGAATTGTTTAGCCCAACTCCTATACATCCACCATTAAAGGGTACGGTTGCACTGCCTTAGACTTGATACATACTCATACATATACTCAAGAAGTTGGTGATTTTCAAAGATATTTAATGTCACCAACTTACTATTATAAAATAATTTCACATAAATTATTTAATATTGATAGATAAATTTCTATCCATCTTTTTTAATTCAAATAACTCGCTTCTTCAATAAACAATAAATATATAATAATAATATACTTATTAAACACAGAATTCAGTTATTGCATAGTTTATATTACCCTATACAACACCACACCACATACCTCACAACATATATATATATTCTTATTTGAACCCTTCACATGCCTTAAAAATTTTATTTACTAAATTCTTATGTTAATATTTTTTAAAAATTCGGGTTCTTACATCCTCTCCCCCTTATAAGGATTCCGTCCTCGGAATCAACGAAACCTCCTCTACTCGGTGCTATTCGAAATATTATATATTCTTTTTGAATAATTTTATCCACTCTTTTCGGAAGTTTTTATTATTATAACTTTCTCAAATGCATTCTACCACTTTTTCCTTTCTAAGGAACATTCTACTTACTACATTCATCATTTAGAAGAATAAGAATCTTCCATGATTTTTCAATAATCGGAAAGTAGTATGAAAAATCTTAGATTTTAAATTATGCTGAGGGGTCATAAGACCGTGAACTCTTCTCTATTCAGAGTGTTTATCAATCACAAAGACTGAAAACACCTTTCTCACGTACTCTAGGTGACCAGCCTAGTGTAACACTATGTTGGGCCATAACGTAGTGTTTTGTAACGACTATATGAGTTACGCTCGGAACTATTGTCCCCGAAAACATGTCCCCTTATAGGGTTGTTCACCTCAGCCTTTCAACATCTGAATCCGTACCAGAGCAATCTGGTTTGGCATAAATATTCAAGAATGCTTGAATTCCATAAATGTTTTTCAACAGGAGTCTAGCCGAATCAAATAGCTTAGACTTTTATCAACAACTCAGACATCAATCGAAATAATTTAGCCAACTTAATTGGCCTTCTTCATAATTTATAAGAAAATCAAAAATTCTTTTATGACGTCATGATACCATACCAGATTAGTAATACGTTGAAGATTCCGTCATTATGTGACTTTGTCATACTATATCATACCATAGTGGGCTGACGATCTTTCGATTACAACCAATACTAGGTTTAACTACATTGATGACTCCATCGTTTACCATTTCTACACCATATCAAATGATGTAAATGGTCAGAAATACATTCTGAAAATTTTCAAATCATTTTTGTCTTAGCCGAAACAATTAGCATAGACATACGAATAACGGTATTGTTTTTTAACATCATTGGTTCAATCACATGATCCAATGTTTTTCAAGAAAATAGAAGTGCAAACATCAGCACGAAGTCAATAAATTTTGAAAATCTAGCAGAGCTAGAAGATTTAGAAAATCCATGTTTCTCCATTAACTTCAATCTTTACTCCATTGCTTCATTCTATCAATCTTTAACACCATTAATTCTTACTATACCAAAATTTCTTAATTCTTACCTCAGAAGCTTTCTATACCCCGTATAGTTCATCAAACTTACCGCACTTTGGAAGTTCAGGAACTTGCCACAATCATATGAGTTTAAGAACTTACCCTAGTCAGACCATAGGCGTCCATTCGCTGAGGGGTTCAAAAATATTTCATATAATTATGAGTCACGAACGTACCACAAGTATGAGTTTTAAGAACTCACAACTTAACCTTATATTCTCTAATTATAACATATCTATCTGTTATACACATACGAAAAAAATCACCTTCTCAATAGGTATATAGCAAATAGCGCGACACAGACATTTTAATAATTATCAGTGCCAAAAACTAAGTGGTTTTTACACCAAAAATAATTCCCCACCCATAACAAGGAATCATACAACTCAGCTGCTGACATGAGTCCTCAATTGAAATCCCCACCTAACTCTATCTCATGCTTAACTTTCTCTTTGATTGATACGAATTCTTTGTATCCCATCATATACAACTCCTCATGAATTTATCTCGTACCATTTCATGGTACATTCTCTTATAACATCAAGCTATAACCACTTAGTCGTTACAGACTATTTATCATTTCATAGCTCAATCAGATCACGTCGTGATCATCAGTTTACCTTATGGTTCTTTCCCATTATCAACTAAACTCCATTCAAGTTCATTCTTATTATCTTTGTCATCTTTATCTTATAGACATCATCTTAACATTTTTATTACCAGAGTTAGGAAACTCCAGAATTCTCATTCTCTTAGATACTTTAAGATTCTCCTTTGCATCTTCGCTTATATATTTTAATCCTTATCTTTCTCTCTCTCAAGTTATAGCCTAAGGTAAACTCACCTAAAGTTTATAACCTACAGCTTTGATACCAACCTGTGATGCCCCCAAATTTGGGTCCCTTCAGACCTCAGTTCCAGTCCGCCACGATACTACTATAGTCAAACTATTTATATCTTTCATTCATAACTTAATGAATATAACTTTGCTTATTCTTTGCTTATTACAATTTAGAATATAAATTCTTTCCATTTCCAGGATCTGTATAATGACCCCAAACTTTTATAAGTTTCAAATCTTGGTCATTTACCATTCCTGTATTACATCATATTCGATGTTATAAAAATATGCGGAATAATTTAAACTTTTTCAATCTCATTTGAAATTTTTTTTATTGATTGCTTAACTTAAATCAATTACATATCCTTGAATCAAATTATGTTATGATTCATTCTATTCGAATTACTGTATAAATTTTTACATCTCGATTCGAATTTCTCTATGTATCTCATAGTACAACTTAACATGTATTGCACATCATAAACTACTATCATGTACATTTCCTAGAACCTAACCATGGTTTAAGAGTATATATTTAAACAAATGAATCAATCTCCTTTGATATTATTGATCTTTATCAATCAAGTAGCACGTAATCTTTACCGTGTGTCCTTAACCTGTAAAAGTGGTTACTTGCAATGGTGAGCTCGACAGCCCAGCAATTCTAACAGTTTTCATGCAACACATAACATATAATAGCATATTCAATTCTTGCATTCATAATCAATTAATATTTACTACGCATGTTACTTCTCACATAACAGGCATAGAGATTTACTTCACAAGCATATCATCAAAGATAAACTTTCATATTTCATACATATCTCATATGCATTTCATATATATACATCAACATTCTCATGGCATAATATAGCACAATTAATAGTTATAGAATTCATATAACAAATAGGAACTGAAAGACTTGCCTGATTCGTAGTTTATCAACTACGACTTAATTGCTTAAAGCTTATCTTCACTGCGTGTATCCCTACACAGTTATATAATCATGGATTCATATTCATCAGTCATACATTTCATACGCTCTTAATATGAGAACAATTATTGTTTCCTAACTTGGTTTGATTTTTACTTGAACTTAGGATAACCATGAGACTAGCTCATTCTACTATCATATTTATCTAAACAGTCTTGTTTCATATCTTATAGTCCTTAAGGACAACATATAACCATAACTGAAGACAATGCAGTTAACAAATTGCTCTTGGTCACTCTACAGAACGGCGCGGCCGCGCTGCATTTAAGCTTGGGAGTGGCGCGACCGCGCTACTCCCTGCCAAAACCAGACTTAAGCTTTTCATTGCTCAGTTTAGTCCTAACCTACTATGCATTCTGATACATACTATAAACATACATCAAGTAGGTTCCATTATTTCTTCAAGTTCACATTTCAAATCATGTAGTTTTGAATTACATAGCTCTATGTTGAATTATTTACATCGACAAGGCTTAACAACATCTTGAATGAAAATGTTATTGTCGTTTTAGGTCTATTCGTCCTCGTTTTGGGTCATCTTGAATAGCCTCAATCGGAGTCTGTATGAAAATGTTATTGTCGTTTTACCAAAACAGGTCAAAGCAATCACAGTTAGCACACATTGGGCGCGACCGCACCCCTTGCTCTCACCATTCCAGTGTGCCCACGCCATTTCCCAGCCCTAGCTGTGCGCCCGCATGCATGGGCGGTGCGCCTGCGCGTGGCTTTGCACAAATTACAGTTTTTAACATAACTTTCTCATTTTAAGTCCGAATTAGTTGGTTTTCTATTCGTTGGACTCGTTAAACTCTTAGTTACTCATCTACAGACTAATTATAACACTTCAAACATATTAACAAATCATTTTAAGGGTTTCAATTCAATGTTCACGCTATATCTTCACATTTTGACAAATTTAGCGAATTCGTTCACTACAAATTCGTTTCTCAACCAAATTGATCCGTTTAACTCTCGTTGTCTTCGTTTCTAACTGTATTAACAACATCTAGCAATAATTCACATATTACAATAAGTTTTAGTCATTAATTTTGTGACTCAAAAGAAACTATTTCATGACATTCTTTTCTAAGAATTGAAGAACTTGAATTCAAGAACTTATATGTAAGAATCATTACCTTTTGATGGCTTCAATTTGCTATCTATAGAAGTCCAACCCTCTGCTAGCGCTCAATACTATTGAACTTCCATAACCCATTTCTCAGTGAATTTTATCCTACGGGAAAGAAGAAAAAGGAGTCCCTATTTATAGGGAGATCATTGTCCAAATAATGGCTTTGCCCACAAATTGAAACCAAAGGGAAGAAGAAGAAGCCAGTGGATTGAGAAGAGTTGGTTACCAACTCCTTTTCCAGCCATTCTTATAGTAATCATTATCAAGCTTTCTAGCCTTTTGTTTCTCAGCAATGGTAGAGTTAGGCCATTGGCTTATTAACGGCTAATTATTGTTTGGGACACTGAAAATGGGACAAGGCTTATTTCTCAGCACTAAAGCTTAGTCTAGTTACTTTAATTCCTAAAATATCATTTTAATGTACACTTGTTACTATATTATGGAAAAATTAAGGATTATTTATGTGCCCACATCATATAATCCATGTACATTAGTCCACATAATTTAATATTTAAAACATGTGTGGACTTAATTTAATTGCTTACTAATAACTTAATATCTCCTTTTACTATTTACTTACACATCGGTATTGAAATAAATATTTTAATAACACATATTTATTTACTCCCATCTTTTAGAGTACACATATAATTATCTTATCACATAGGATGAGATAACAAAACTTATTTAAATCAACCTTATGTTTTAATTACTTTTACCATATGATTTTTGTATATCATTAACCACAATTAACTATCACACCTTATTTAATCTTAAGCAGTAGGTAATTATATCCTACTACTCACATGTTTCCCATATTACACATTATTTAATATAAAGTTTGTGTGACACACTTTACCTCAACACTAAATTATTTAGCTTACCTTACACTTGTAATAAGTATAACCTTTACTCTTAAAATAATTAATATCTACTCTATTAATTATTTAAATTATACACTATACGTATAATTATTCAATTGTCCCAAGATAACTTCTTCCATCTCTAACCAATAATTATTTATAACTATATTGGTCTTGCTATTTTATTAATCACTTATCTTTCAAATATTACAATACTATGTAATATATTTAAAATATCCAATTAACATATTCCTTCCATTTTCTTTATGCAACACATAATCCTTAATTCACCACTTTACTTGAGTGAATTATCCATTCCATTCAATTTATTATCACGCCACTGACACATAAGGCTTTAATATTAAAATTATATTATTCCATAATATAATTTTCCACTTAGTTTATGTTAACTAATATTTATTATTGTTTAGTTAATTTCCATAACTAACTCTCATCCGATTCATGTTTTGCTATCTCAATCCATTCATGGACACTATAAATATCAAATATGACCCATATGATAACATATTAGCCACTAATATACAATTCCTATAGTTCAGATTACACAACTCATCAAATTTTATAAACTTATCTGGAACTGTCTACAGACCGGCGCGGCCGTACTGGTCTTAGGCTTGAGAGTGGCGCGGCCGCGCCACCTCAAGTTAGGACGCAGACATGCTATGCTTCATACTCCCTACATGCTATCTTATTATACTAACCAAAATCAATCTCTAATGACTACATTCTTCAATAACTTAGAGATTAAACTTCAAGTTCAACTCTTCTTTCTTTAATCTATACATTTAACCATATTCCCATATTAGTCAATAAATCTCTAACTAATATTTATCTAAAGATATATCGACTTTATTCTCTCGTCAATAACATACATATATATAAGTCCAAACCTAGCACACATCGAGTCTTTAATGGTATTTAATATAGTACACTAAGTGATTTTCCACAAACAACCAACAAATTAGTTTCCGTCTCGTCTACACTGTTTTCACAGTGAGTTAGATCGATTGCTAATTCGTATATACCTCCGCTATCTGAAGGAATTGTTTAGCCCAGCTCCTATACATCCACCATTAAAGGGTACGGTTGCACAGTTTTGAATGATATTTCTATTGTTAATAAATTTCCTGACGTATTCTTGAAGACTTCTTAGCCTACCCCAGAGCATGAAATCGAATTTTGTATTGACCCCAGTACAAAACCCATTTCTTAAACCCTCAAATATTTTTTTTCAACTAAAACGAACGTATTATGCGCCAAAGACGTTGGCTTGAGCTGTTGAAGATTACGATCGTACCATTCAATATCAACGTTGTGACGCCCCCAAAATTAGGTATACATCACCCATCTTGGGTTGTCAGATACATAGTACAGAATATAAATACAACTTAATAATACAACTGTCGTGTACAATATGACAAAACATAAACTGTGAGTTTGAATACAAATATTATCTTCTAGAGAGTATTCATACTCAAAAGGAGTCCTCATACATTTATTAACACACCATTATATAGAATAGTGAGGACTACTAACTAATACTATTCTTCGGACCATAACTCCGTTCCCCGACTTGCCCCAGCTACGTTCTCATTTCCTGAAGAGAACAGTGAAAGAAAGGGTGAGCTCAACTAGCCCAGTAAGAAATATTATGACTAAGATAATGCAGAATAAATTATCATTAGCCTTCAACAATGTTAAACTGATAAAATATAATAGACATCAAGTTTAACTGCAGCGGAACAAGCAATTCCATTAAAAGAGTCAAGTAGAAAATAAACTCTACTATCTTTTATGATTTAAAAGGTTTTTCAACACTGTGATCGCTGAGACTCAGCTTAATAAAATAATCCACATCATCGAATCACCCCTGCACTACGGCCAAGGATATTCGTGTATTCATTAATGGTCATGATCATGCCAACAACTGTCCATCAATGCACTACGGGCCAATGAGGACTTTTACCACATCATTTGTAACATTACGGTCATGATTATACCGAATAATCCCTGGTCATAATCATACCAAGTCCATCTATGCACTACATGCCACAGATGACTTTCAATATTTTATAAACATGAGGATGATGACAATGATATAAGAATTCAATAAAACAAGTTCAAGAATTAATTTATCCAGGAATTAACAACGTCCAAATTGTCAACATGATACTGCATTGTGGAGTAAAATTCAAGAACGCTTAGAAGAATATTTTCTTGAAAAGATACTGGATGAAACGCAACTATCAAGGATATTCCACAAATTTCATGGAGTATAGAAGTCAAAACTTAACCAACTGAGTACAATAAAGAATGGAATAACAAAAGAAATCACCATGCATGCGATAGACCGCACAGACAGGTTATTCCAACAGAATAATAAATAATGGAACCAGGTCCGGCGTAAACGCACAGACAGGATATTCCGACAGAATAATAAATAATGGAACCAGGTCCGGTGTAAAACACACAGACAGGATATTCCAACAGAATAATAATAAAACGGAACCAGGTCCGGTGTAAAACACACAGACAGGATGTTCCAACAGAATAATAAACGGAACCAGGTCCGGTGTAAAACACACAGACAGGATGTTCCAACAGAATAATAGAAGAATGTCACCAAGTATAGGGTAGACCGCGTATACTGGTTATTCCAACAGAATAATAACAAATGGAATAACAGAAGTTCTCTTCATGAATATAAAAGAAATAATATTTCCTACCGTTTTAAAGAAGAGCTAAAGTAAGGAAGTAGTTAAGTAGCAGAATACTCTTCTTCTCTCTCTCTATAGTTTCTCTCTATAGTTTCTCTCTCTAGAGTTCAGTGAATTCGTAAGAAATAATGAAGGAATGAGCTGCTATTTATAGAAAAATGAAATGCATAGTAACTAATCCATGAACGGTCCAGATTGATTTACTTTAATCTGACGGTCCATAATTAAAGCAAAATCTTTTAAATAAAATATAATATATTCTATTTAAAAATAATAATAATACGCAACTACCCCCATTACTGACTCAATTTTCTTTCACCTCCCTACCAGCACTCAATCATACATATATATGTATATATAATATATAATCAAGTACATGGCACCATTATATATATATATTATAATAATTAATCTCTCCCGACCAATTTTATCAACACAAAGCTTTTGTTTGAAAAGTTGGCCACTAAGTCCAAGACTTTGAAAAACAAAGCATCCTGCCAAAATCCATCAAAGCCACCACCATTCACCCACATGCTAATATAAATATATATACTTTATAACTTTTGTCCGATAATTTTGAAAAATGGGTAAATGAGTGCCCATAAAGTAAGCAAAATTTACGACACTTACTATAGCAATAATTGAACAAAACTGAGTGCCTTCTCACGTAAGCATTAATAATCAAAACCGTGTGCTACTATTCAACCATACGTATTACTGTACTTTTACTACCGAGTAGTTCAACAGCAACAATGGTAAAATTTCCGCCGTTATTTTTAATAAAATATTTTTGTCGTTTTCTCAATCCGACAATAATTCCGTTGTGGGGTCCACCAATGATTGTGTCGTTGTACGAATATTCCCTGTTAAAACGAATATTCCCCGACCAATCGAATATTATATAACAACTTGCGTACTTTGCAAAATTTATAAATATTACCCACAACTATAACATTATATCAAATTAACTCCATAATATTCAAAAATGATATTTATAAAAAATTCATCTTTATTTATAAAAGTTGGGGTCTTACAAACGTGAAAGTGCGAACGTGGTAGCTGACGCGTTGAGTAGAAGATCGTATGCGAGTGAGATATTGTTAACACAAAGACCCATTTCGTATAACCTACAAATGATGAAGATAGAGTTAAAGACTCTAGGGACCCACGTGAAGATAACGAATATACGATTAGAATTGACTTTAATCGATAAAGTTAAAGCCGTGCAAGCTACGGACCCGGAGCTGATGAATACTAAGAAGAAGGTTCAAGAAGGCGTTATTCTAAAAGCAAGAATCGATGAAGAGAGAAAATCTCAACCCTCGATTTAATTGGCCCATTTGAAATCCTCGATCAAGTAGGAACTGTGGCTTATAGACTTGTTTTACCGCCAAGTATGTCGCGTGTTCATAACATTTTTTAACGTATTGATGTTACGTAAATATGTGGACGACCCGAACCACATTATTGATTTAGAACCGGACCAGATAACAGATAATTTAATGTATGAAGATGTACCTGTTAAAAACCTAGAATGTATTCAACACTCAAAGGTTATACCTCAAGAGTTAGAATCTGACGAAGTGTCCTCATCTGTTCGGCATACCAGGTACATACGAAAATTTCGAGGGCAAAATTTCATAAGGAGGGGAGATTGTGAAACCCCAGATTTTATGAATAAAGATTTAATTTTTTCGAAATATTTTTTTAAATATTATGGTGTGAATTTGATATAATGTTATAGTTGTGGGTAGTATTTATAAATTTTGTAAAGTATGCAAGTTGTTGTATTATATCCGATTGGTAGGGGAATATTATTTTTGTCGGGAAATATTCGTACGACGACACAATTATTGGTGAACCCCACAACAGAATTATTGTCAGATTGAGAAAACGACAAAAATATTTTATGAAAATAACGGCGGAAGTTTTACCGTTAATACTGTTGAACTACTCGGTAGTAAAAGTACAGTAATACGTGTGGTTGCATAGTAGCATGCGGTATTGATTATTGAGGCTTATGTGATAAGTCACTCAGTTTTATTTTATTGGTATTATTAATGTAATAAAATAGAAAAAAGCTTTTTATATAAAACAAAATATTTTTATAAAGTTATTTGTTTTATTAGGCTAATAGTAAAATCTTTTTATATAAAACAGAATACTTTTATAAAATTTTCTGTTTTATTAGACAATAATTAGAATATATTATATTTTATTATGCATAGTATTTGCATAGTGCCTGCATAGTATTTGTATAGTAAAATCTTTTATAAAGTTATTCGTTTTATTAGATTATAAATAGAATATATTATATTTTATTTAAAAGATTTTGCTTTAAATATGGACCGTCAGATTAAAGTAAATAAATCTGGACCGTTCATGAGTTAGTTACTATGCAGTCCAGTCTTCTATAAATAGAAGCTCATTCCTTCATTATTTCTTACGAATTCACTGAAACTCTAGAGAGAGAAACTACAGAGAGATTTCTTCTTCTATAATCTTGAGCGTATTTATTTAGAGTTTAAGAAAGCTTTGAGCGTAGTGCAAGTTTTCTTCGAGTATATCCTCGCCCTACCAGTTGGAATACTCTTCTTTCAAAGGTAAGGGATATTATTTGTTGTACCCGTAAGGGATATTATTTCTTTTGTATTCATGAAGAGAACTTCTGTTATTTCATTCTTTATTATTCTGTTGGAATAACCTGTATACGCGGACTCCCCTATACTTGGTGAAATTCTTCTGTTATTCTATTCTTTATTATTATGTTAGAATAACTTATTTATGCGAAGTACCGCATACATGGTGAAATTCTTCTATTATTATGTTCTTTATTATTCTGTCGGAATATCCTGTCTGTGCGTTTACGCCGGACCTGGTTCCATTATTTATTATTCTGTCTGAATATCCTGTCTGTGCGTTTTACGCCGGACCTGGTTCCATTCTTTATTATTCTGTTGAAATATCCTGTCTGTGCGTTTTACACCGAACCTGGTTCCATTATTTATTATTCTGTTAGAATAACCTGCCTGTGCGGTCTATCGCATGCATGCTGATTTCTTTTGTTATTCCATTCTTTATTAAACTCAGTTGGTTAAAACTTTGACTTCTATACTCCATGAAATTAGTGGAATATCCTTGATATTTGTGCTTCATCCAGTATCTTTTCATGGAAATAATCTTTTGAGCATTCTTAAATTTTACTCTACAAAGTAGTATCATATTGACAATTTGGACGTTATCAGTTTCTAGATAAATTAATTCTTGAACTTGTTTTATTTAACTCTTATATCATTGTCATCATCCTCATATTTATATTTTGTTGAAAGTCATCTGTGGCCTGTAGTGCATAGATGGACTTGGTATGATTATGACCAGGGATTATTCGGTGTAATCATGACCGTAATGTTACAAATGATGTGGAAAAAGTCCTCATTGGCCCGTAGTGCATTGATGGACAGTTTTTGGTATGATTATGACTATGGATTCTCTTTGGCCGTAGTGCAGAGATGAATTATTTTATGGCATGATCAGGACCGTTGAAGAAAACATGATTATCTTTAGCCGTAGTGCATTGATAATTCGTGGTCGTGATACTAAAGAATATCCTTGGCCGTAGTGCAGGGGTGATTCGATGATGTGGATTATTTATTAAGCTGAGTCTCAGCGATAAAAGTCATGAAAAACCTTTTAAATCATAAAAGATAGTAGATTTTATTATCTACTTGACAATTTTAATGGATTGTTGGTTCCGCTGCAGTTAAACTTGATGTCTATTGTATTTTATCAGTTTAACATTGTTGAAGACTAATGATAATTTATTTTGCATTATCTTAGTTATAATATTTCTTACTGGGCTAGTTAAGCTCACCCTTTCTTTCACTGTTCTCTTTAGGAAATGAGAATATAGTTGGGACGAGTCGAGAAACGGAGTGATGGACCAGATGATAGCATTAATAGTCCTCACTATTCTATGTAATAGTGTGATAATAATTGTAATGAGGACTCCTTTTGAGTATGGATACTCTCTAGAAGACAATATTTATATTCAAACTCACAGTTTATGTTCTGTCGTATTGTACACGACAGTTGTATTATTAAGTTGTATTTGAATTCTGTACCATGTATCTGGCGACTCAAGATGGGTGATGTATACCTAATTTTGGGAGCGTCACATATATTCAATAAATTGGTGATTATCAAAGATATTTAATGTCACCAACTTACTATTTTAAAATAATTTCACATAAATTATTTAATATCGATAGATAAATTTCTATCCATCTTCTTCAATAAACAACAAATATATAATAATAATATACTTATTAAACACAGAATTTACTTATTGCATAGATTATATTACCCTATACAACACCACACCACATACCTCACAACACACACACACACACACGCGCACACACACACACACACACACACACACACACATATATATATATATATATATATATATATATATATATATATATATATATATTCTTAACCCTTCACATGTGTTAAGAATTTTATTTACTAGATTCTTATTTTAATATTTTTTGAAAATTCGGGTTCTTACAGAACGTGCAACAGGAAGGCAATATTACTCATGTAAACAACACTACCGAACAAACGATGAATGATGGAATATTTAAAAGCTTTTTGCAGTTTATGCAAAATCAGACGAGGGAGACTCGTGTACAAAGTACGAGTGGAAATGATTACAACGTGCGACTTGTCACAGCCAAGTAGTTTAAAGAGTTGGGACCACCAGAATTTGTGGGAAAGTCAAATCCGATCAAAGCGGAAACGTGGGTTAAACAAATTACCAAGATATTTGATGTCTTGGGATGCACGGAGGAACAGAAGGTTCCATTCGCCACCTTTATGTTCCGTGGTGAGGCAGACTACTGGTGGGAGTCTGTGAAGCATACCCAGCCAGCCGCACTCAATATGTCTTGGATAACATTTTAAAAACTGTTCAATGACAAGTACTTCCCTGAAAGTATTCGTCATATGAAGGAGGTAGAGTTTATTAGACTAGAACAAAACAACATGACTGTGTCCCAGTACGAGGTTAAGTTCGCAGAGTTATCCAGGTTTGTACCTCATTTGGTAGAGAATGAGGAACATATGGCACGGATATTTTTGAGAGGTCTAAAACCTGAAATTCAGTAATATCTTATCTCTCATAAATTTTCTCTATATTCAGATGTTGTAAACAGGGCTCAATTATTAGAGCGAGATAATGAGTATGTTCAACCGAGGGACCACAACCAGGGTCATAACGGTGGCATCAATCATCGGAGCAATGACAATCAGCAGGGAGGAAATCATTCTGACAAAAGCGGTAACCACTCTAGTGGTAATCGTGGCCATGATAATAAAAGAAGCGAGTCGGGAGGAGATTTCAAAAAGAAAAGGTACAATAATGATAATGTGAAGACGTCAACACTAGCATCAACTATTTCTAGGGGAGGAGAACGATCACCGGTCGTTTGTTATAAATGCGGGAAAGAGGGGCACATCAGCCCAAACTACCCACAACAATCCAAGGTATGTTATAACTGTAGAAAGGAAGGTCATATAGCTAGAGATTATCTTATAGCAAAACCAAGTCCAGCGGGAATGGTGACTGCGAAAGCTGTTCCAGACAAGTCAAAGTCAACGATTTCTAGAAGAGCGTTTATCGTGACTGGCCAAAACGCGAGGAACCCGAACGAGGTGATCACGGGTAAGCTAATCATAAACTCTTGCGAAGTTTATACCTTATTAGATACCTATTCTACCCATTTTTTTATCTTTCTTGCTTGTGCTCAACGTTTGAACTTGACTCTAGAGAAATTAAACTTTGACTTATCTGTTGAGACTCCGTTAGAAGAAACTTTCATTACATCTACTATTTATAAATCTTGCTTGATCCAAGTTGGTACCATCACATTACCTGTCGATCTTATTTCTTTGAAAATACTTGCATTTGATGTGATTTTAGAGATTGATTGGTTAACTATTCATCATGCTAAAATTGATTGTTTTCGTAAGATTGTTAGTTTTCATATTCCTAACCAACCTATTATGCGAATTCAAACAACCAAACCATTAAAGTCAATCACTGTCATATCAAGCCATAAAGCTATTCGTTTATTAAAAAACGGATGTCAAGCTTTCTTAGCCCATGTCACGGACTTGAACAAAAACACGTCATATTTGAATAATATTTTTGTTGTTAGTGAATTTCCTGACGTATTTCCTGAAGAACTTCCCGGTCTACCCCCAGAACGTGAAGTTGAATTATTTATTGACCTTGAACATTGTACAAAGTCCATTTCTAAAACCCCATATCGAATGGCTCCTATTGAACTTCAGGAGTTAAAGGTCCAACTATAGGAGTTGTTAGACATTGATTTTATTCGTCCTAGTACATCTCCTTGGGGTGCTCCTATTTTATTCGTAAAAAAGAAAGATGGGGGTATGCTACTTTGCATCGACTATCAGGAATTGAACCATGTCACCATCAAGAATAGGTATCCGCTATCTAGCATTGATGACATGTTCGACCAGTTGCAAGGAGCACAATTCTTTTCAAAGATCAATCTTCATTTTGGATATCATCAGCTGAGAATTAAAACTGAGGATATTCCGAAGACTGCCTTCAGAACTCAGTACGGACATTATGAATTCTTAGTCATGTCTTTTGGATTGACTAATGCTCCTGCTGCTTTCATGGATATGATGAACCGTGTGTTCAAGGAATATTTAGATCAGTTCGTTGTTGTCTTTATTGATGACATCCTCATCTATTTCAAAAGCCGTGAAGATCATGAGTACCATTTGAAGCTAGTACTTCAAAGGCTTCGCGATAACAAGCTATATGCCAAGCTGAAGAAATGCGAGTTCTGGCTTGAGGAAGTAGCATTCCTTGGGCACGTGGTGTTAAAACATAGAGTATCTGTTGACCCGGCGAAGATTGAAGCCATACAAAGTTGGGAGCAACCGAAGTCGGTGACCGAAGTACGTAGCTTTTTGGGTTTAGCTAGTTATTATCGGAGATTCGTGGAAAGATTTTCTCGAATCGCTACTCCGTTAACTCAGCTGACTTGGAAAGATACAAAATTCTTATAGAGCAAGGAATGTGAGAAGAGTTTCCAACAGCTCAAAAGGAGACTCATTTTGGCACCTGTTCTGACAATACCATCTAGTTCGGATGGTTTTGTTATCTACATCGATGCTTCAGGCAAAGGATTAGGATGTGTTCTCATACAACATGGGAAAGTCATAGCCTATGCCTCGTGACAACTCAAAGAATATGAGAGAAATTATCCTACTCATGATCTGGAGTTGGCAGTAGTCGTTTTCGTGTTGAAGATCTGGAGACACTACTTGTATGGGGAGAAAGTGGAGATTTATACGGATCATAAGAGCCTTAAATATTTTTTCACCCAAAAGGAACTCAACATGCAGCAACGACGTTAGCTTGAGCTGTTGAAAGATTACGATCATACCATCTAATACCATCCTGGAAAAGCAAACGTAGTAACTGACGCATTGACTAGAAGATCGTATGCGGGTACGAGTGCGATATTGTCTATACAAAGGCCCATTTTGTATGACTTACAGAGAATGGAGATAAAGTTAAAGACTCCAGGGACCCACGTGATGATATCAAATATACGAGTAGAACTGACTTTAATCGATAAAGTTAAAGTTGCTCAAACTACGGACCTGGAGCTGATGCGTATGAAGAAGAAAGTGCAAGAAGGTGTTGTTCCAGAAGGAAGAATCGATGAAGAAGGAATACTTATAGTCAACTCCAGACTTTGTGTTCCTAACGATTCTGACTTGAAGCATAGAATCATAATGGAGGCACATAACACACCATTTGCAATCCATCCTGGGAGTTCCAAAATGTATCATGATCTTCGACACACATTTTGGTGGAGTAATATGAAGAGAGAGATCGAGGAGTTTATCTCAAGTTATTTAACTTGTCAACGTGTAAAGGCGGAGCATCAAATACCAAAGAGTCCA
Source organism: Panax notoginseng (assembly GCA_016801055.1). Taxonomy (NCBI): domain Eukaryota; kingdom Viridiplantae; phylum Streptophyta; class Magnoliopsida; order Apiales; family Araliaceae; genus Panax; species Panax notoginseng. The sequence continues at coordinate 127,892,733 of CM029021.1, forward strand.
TTGCAACCACTTGAGATTTCAAAATGGAAGTGGAAACACATTACTATGGATTTCGTTACGGGTCTTCCCAAGGTTTCTCAAGGCATAGATGCGATTTGGGTTATTATTGATAGATTAACCAAGTCTGCTCATTTCATGCCTATACGGGAGACTTATTTCCTTGAACGTCTTGCTCGTATGTACGTGAATGAGATTGTGAGATTGGATGGCATGCCAATATCCATAGTTTCGAATCGTGACCCAAGATTCACTTCACGATTTTGGGTTAGCTTGTAGAAAGCTATGGGCATGGATTTATGATTCAGTTTGGCATACCATCCTCAAACGGACGGGCAATCAAAAAGGACTATTCAAACTCTTGAAAATTTATTAAGACTCTGTGTCCTGTAGACACTCGAAATTTTTTGCACACCTGTTACTGACATTACAGGAGGGCAGATTCGTCTTTCAGAGATAACCTTAGAAGACAGTTCACGTCAAGTCTGGATACTACCGAAAGTTCAGTCTCAACCTTGGAACACACACCAGGAGTAACAGTTCCAACCTCAGAGATAACCTCGAGGCCTGCAGTTCCAATATCAGAAATTCCACCAGAGAAGACCGATTTATCCTGGAGATAACCCCGAGATATTTAGTCTCAGTCCCAACACTGGGAATAGTAGATTCCAACCTTGGAGATAACCCCAAGGAAGGTAATTGCAGTTCCGGAGATAACCCCAAAAATGCTTGTTTCAAATGCATGCAATCAGCTAACACTCGGCGCTTACACCGAGGCACTCAGTACAAGACCCAGAGATGACACCGGGAAGACAGGCACACCTTAAAGATGACACTGAGAACCTTCAACACTTGCAACAGTTCAATCTCAGCGATAACTCTGAGCAACGTCTGCTTTATCAACTCAAACCAGATATAACCCCGGTAAGGGGAAAAGTCATCATCTTGCCACCTTAACGCCACACCGTACCGTCTTAACACTTCATATATACACGACAAAGTCTCACAAGAGCCAAGGAAAATCAATCCTGAGTGACTATTACGCAGGGTAACGGATAGAATTTGAAGCTTGAAGACTGGAGGGCATCGTCCTATCTTCCTAACTTCGTACAACCTCTAATCCCATGTCATTGCATAACTCTCGACAACGGCGGTTCGAAATAGGTCCTACATACCTCAGTCGGATGCCCAGATTGCAATTCTAAAAGTCTGAACGGACATCACGTTGCTCGCGTGCACGTACTTCGAGACAACGGGACTCGCGAAGCCCTGGGCAACCCGGGCAGCCGTAGGTACACCTGCGGCCCCCTCTATAAATAGAAGGCTTGGGGTGGCCATTTTGGAAGAGAAAAAGGTGAGAAGCCCTGTGACAACCCCAAAATAGGTCCATTCCATCCAACCCATTCTGAGTCGTCAAATACATGGTTCAGAAAACAACTACAACTTTATTACAACAATTGTCGTGCAAAATACAACAACACATATGCTGTGAGTTTGGATACAAATATATACCAAATGTGACTCATGTTCCAACCGTGGACATCACCTCACAATAACACCTTACATAAAGGTATAGTCAAAAACTGTTTTAGAAATTAGAATCTTTGGGAAGTGCTCAAGGAAACCTTCGTACATGGGAGGCCACGCGTCTAGGTTATGATAGATATCATATGGCCACAGAATTATCCTTGGTTGACCCAATAGACCCCAAAGAAAAACGAGAAGATTACTATCATATTCTTCCCAATGGTGAGTCTTCTCTTGACTTATCATTATCTCCACTGTATCTAACTGAGAATTATACTTTAAACAAACACCAAGATTATATAGGTAGTGCTCGTATATATACTCAGCAAGTGGATGAGCACATCCCTGTCTTATGATGACACGAGGTTGTATGTCGTTAGACATCTTGTATGATAGTGGCAAACCACCCTTCCAACGTTGGGTACACCTTACCCTATTGGATTCACCAAATATAACTACTAAATGAACTTTTCTATACTGCTTCGGGAGAACATCCACAGCTAGAGACCACCGTTCTATTTCCCCTTTACCCTCGCTCGACCCAGGTACACTCTTATTACCTGAAAGGAATTGTGAAGCAAAAGGGTGAGCACAACTAGCTCAGTAAAGAATATCATGACTAAAGATAATTAAATTATCAGTAGCCTTCATCAATAATAAATCAGAGATTTATAACATATGGTAAATGATAAAAATTTTAACCATAGTTGCAGCGGAACGAGCAATCCATTAGAAGAGTCAAATAGACTATAAAGTCTATTATCTTCTCCATGTTAAAAATCCATCAAAAATGTTTTATCCCTGTAACATCAATCAACAGTTCCTTTCCACAATCATATGAATAACTCATAATCATAATTGTGATTCTAAATTTTTCTTCACACCCAGGACGAAGAATATTTTCATCACCTGTCCTTACCTGAAACATCAAAGATCATGGTTATACCAAATCACAATTCCTGTTTATAATCATACTAACAAATCCATCTTTGCACTACGGGCCAAAGATATTCATCAACAAACCATCTTTGCACTACGGGCCAAAGATATTCAACAACAGTTCATCTTTGCACTACAGGCCAAAGATATTCATCAACAGGCCATCTTTGCACTACATGCCAAAGATATTCATCAACAATTCATATTTGCACTACAGGCCAAATATATTCATATCTCAAAGAAATATATAATCATTTCAGAATTTATATAAACAATAATTATAACCATGTTGATCAATTCACCTTTGCACTTAAGCTTAAGATATTCAATTATAAATTCAATGGTCATGATCATACCAGTCACAATTCAACTTTGCACTACAGGCCAAAGAGAACCCTAGTCATGATCATACCAATAATCTACCCATCTTTACACTCCAGTGAAAGAGAATTTCAACATCAGGGTTATAAAAATATTATATATGATAATAAAATCAATATAATCAACATATAGATTTAATCTCAAGAGTAATATTCATAAATCAACTATAATTTGGTTAGTAAAAGAAACTAATTTTGTCGTAAATAGTAACTCGTGAATAGTAACTTATGAATAGTAACTCGTGAATAGTAACTCGTGAATAGTAACACCGACTCAAAAAGGTAGAAATTCCACAATAAAATTCACACCAATACTTCGGTATAATGATATTGAAAGAATAACATTTCTTAAGCTTATAAACAATTTATTTAAATTGTTTACACTTTACTAATTAATGCATTTAATCATCATAAAATGCCAACTCTTACAATTTCATCATCAATAACCAAAACCCTCATCAAAAATCTGCATATACCTCATATAGGATTCTCAAGCCATAAAATCCTATTTTCTAATTTTCTTTCTTCACAAAACATATTTAATTCATTTACTCATAGCTAGACCATTTTCATGAAAAATACCAAATCAGTTCCAAAAATATTTCTTTTCTGGGATTTAGCATAATATAGTCCCATAGTGAACATATATTTTTCTCAGAATTTTTAAAAGTCATTTACTATTTTTCATATGGCCAAAATAGCCAAATATTTAGATATTTATCAAAAATTGTACTTTTGTCTAAAAATTCTGAAATTTACAGAGTATACTTCTATCATATACATGTACTCCCAATAAAAATTTCATCAATTTTGGAGTTAACCACAAAGAATTATAAGCTGTTACTTCTAAAATAGTCTTTTCTCATAAAATTCATAACTCTCAATCTATACATCCAAAAATCACCATTTTTGGACACAATCAAGAAAACTCATCAAAATATCATTTCAAATTTTTCCAGAATTTTTGAAGATCAGAAAAATTACGAAATTGTAAATCATAAGAACCCTTAAAATCCCTTAATATCCCTTACAATCCCTTACCTCAAAAGAGCAGTACTTCTGACTGGATATCGGATATGATGCTGAAGGAAACTTGCACTGATGAATAGCAACTCATCAAGTATCTAAAAACTCACAAAATATGCTTCATAATATAGAGAGAGAAAGAGAGAAAGCTTATGTTTTTGGTGTGATTTTCAATTCTAACTTAGCCCTCTATTTATAGAAAAATTTTGGTAGGTTTGACCTGCAACCTGATGGCTTTACCTGCTACTATTCCCACCCACCACATTTGAAATATAATTCAGCACATTTCTTCACCAACCACAAGTGGGGCCCACCAATTCTAGAATTTTCCACCAAAAATGATTTATAACCTGATTTCCGAATCAGCCACCTCTTAAAATTCATAACAAATCATACGTTCATTTTTAACGGTTCAAAATTTATGGACATATACTCAACTTATATATGTATAACATATCCAAAAATTACCACGATCCAACGGTCGGATTAAAAATTATAACCCCCGTAAAATATCTCAAAAACCCTGATTTTTAATACCTCAATTCCGACAAAAATACTGATAAAAACCTCAACATTAACTCCTTCATTTTTAACCACAAAAATATATCCCTCATTTATATCCACATAATATAAATATTTCCTTATCATATGAATCAATAATTAATTATTCACAAATAATATTACAGAATCACATTTATGACAACCAGGCCGTTCCCAGGAAAGAGGGGGCTTTCCAATAAGGATTTCTCCTTACTGGCGCGCAATTAGATGACCAAACCTCTCCTTAGACAGAACTTTCTAGACATTGCCAATAATGTTATCTAATAATATTATTCAAATAATATGAATTATTGATCTGATAATGGGAAATACTGTGCAGCAACAATTATTGAACAACAATAATACAAAATTTCAACGTAGCAATTATTGAATCAATAAAATAAAATATTGAACAGTAATTACTGTAACAATTATTGAGTAGTGCCTTCTTACGTAAGAATCAATAATTTTAAAAATACTATGCAATACCGTGTGCTACTGTGCAATAACGCGTATTACTGTATTTTAACCACCGGGTATTCCAACAGTGTTAACGGTAACAACTACGCCGTTATTTGTAAAAACTCAAATTTGTCATTTTCTTCACCCGACAGTTATTCTGTTATGGAGCCCACAAATGGCTGCGCCGTCGTACGAATATTCCCCGACAGAAAGAATATTTCCCGACAACAATGATTATTTTATAACCACTTGCTTATTTTCAAAAAAATTCACATTTCACCCATAACTTTAAACTTTTATCAATTTAACCATTTACTGAATAGTAATTATAAGAAAAATTGAATACTTTTATTTCATAAAATTCGGGGTCTTACAAGCCCTGTCCAATTTGCTCTATACACACCCTAAACTGAGTGCTTTCTTATTTTAAACACTTGTGTCATATATAGCTAATTTTTATCGGCGGGAGCCGAGTGTTCATCCCTTTCAAGTTATAGAAGTCTTCTTTGACAGCCCACTGTAAACCTTTTTATACACTTTAAAGCCTTTCTCTTCATCTTTGTGCACATTGTTCTTCACGTTAAGAGTCGTGTTGCGTGTGTATGCCCGGACTTCGGTCCGTGGCTTTATTTTAGTTTGTATATATATATATATATATATACACTTATATATATATATATATATATATATATATATATATATATATATATATATATGAACTGTGTGTCGAACTCTATTCGATGAGCCTAGACTTACGTCTGGTGCGTTTAAATGCTTTCGTATATATATATATATATATATATATATATACTTATATATATGAACTGTGTGTCGAACTTTGTTCGATGAGCCTGAATTTTACATCCGGTGCGTTTATTACTTTAATATATATATACTTATATATATGAACTGTTGTCGGACTTTGTTCGATGAGCCTGAATTTTTTATCCGGTGCGTTTACATGATTTATATATATATATATATATATATATATTTACATTTCGTCCCACCTGGAGTTTAATTCATGGTGGTTGACCATTTTTACTGCTTTCTTTACATCTCGTCCCGCCTGGAGTTTCCTCTGTGGTGGTTGATCGCTTTTACAGCTTTATTTACATTTCTGATCCCCCATGGAGGTGCTTCATGGTGGTTGATCATGTCTGTATATATACATTTACAGCTTTTATATATATATATATATATATATATATATATATATATATACATGGTTACCGCGTTTATATCAATTGCGGCATCATGTGAGCCTAGGAATCATGTGATCACAGATTCAGTCCACTGAATCTAGATTTTGTTCCCGTGATGGACCTTTTCAGCTGTAAGCAGCTTGTAAATTTATTTACAGTGTTCGAATTTTCTCAGATGGTTTTCATGCCCACGAGGAGTTCGGCATCGCTTTGTACATGATTTTTCTCGAAGATGATTCGCATCTCAGAAATAAAAGCAATCAAGCCGAACATTGAATAAAATGGAAGTATCAAAAGGCCTCAATTACTATTGAGGACAAGGGTTTGAAAAACCTCTTTTAAAACATCACTATTATATCTTGCTTAAAATTAAATTTTTACATAAATTCAAACCTTGTGTATATAGGTGCGAACGAGGCCTCGCATTACTTCCAAATAACAGCACATTGACCCACACATACACAAACATTCATATAACAGTTTCTTGAAAAGTGGCGGTCACCGTGGTAACACGGATGTCGGAGGGTGCCTAACACCTTCCCTCCACATAAGTAAGTCCCCGAACCCTAATGAATCTCGGTTTCACCGACCCGTTTAGCAGTGTCATATTGGGTTAATGTGCAAACCTTTTCTCGGTTGTGTTGGTACAACCAGTTAAAAAACTAACTGACGACTCTTAACAGTCCATCGTCGACATTATACATGTCGGACCTTTTTCCATTATTTTTTCAAATAAATCTCACCTTAAAATGAGAACACCAAAAAATAAGTAACGAAAAGGGACAACTAAAAATCCCGACGTCGACAGGTGGCGACTCTGCTGGGGATACCAGTAAGAGGACTTAAGCCGCTATTATAATTTTTTCAAAACTGTTATATGCTTGTGTGTGGATGTTGCATTTACATTTATGATGAATGTGTACGAATACATTTTTTTACTGCAGTACAATATATCTATCTGTGATATTAGTGCTTCGCACATGTCATCATTTTCATAAATGGTGAGACACGTTGTATGTAAATGTATGTTATGTGGTTCCTCCACCATGAGGCTATCCTGTCGGTGTTTGATTACTGGACTCGTAGGAAGACTAATTCCAACGAGGCTCAGGAAAGGCACCACCCAAATTCGCTCTAGTTGAAAGACCGGATTAACTTCCCATTGAGTAAATTGCGATGATTTGGGAACCTTCATGCCAAAAAGCCGCGAGAGAAACCTAAGATAGGTCAGCCTCTGATAAACCAAACGTGGAGGAAAGTCTCTTCATGCTTTCCCATTTCAAATTACTCGTAAAGTCAATTACTTGTAATTTACATTTCATATTCGTCTCCATGTAATGAGAAATATGAAGAAATATGTGCATATACATATTTAATTTAACATGATATCCTGTATTACGAACAGCTAACCTCCGTTTTGCAGCATCATAATCCTAAAATGGACACATCACATAGCATGTAAATATTTACACAATCCCTAAAACTAAACTATGCAAGTTTTGTCGCAGGGAAGCATTCGGACCTATTACCTGGTTAAAGTTCAAAAAGGCCACGAGCCTACAGCCAACCATGTCTGCATCTGACCTGTGACACCCCCAAATCCTGGTACTTCATTTCCTCAAGATTTGGTGTTCACGTAATCAAAACATTCATTACTAACTACCCAATTGATAAACTTAAATAAATAAAACCTGCCCATACAGGATTAAACTTAAATAAAAATCTCCCAGGTTATCTAACCTTTACAAACATTCATTCATGCGAAAATTAAATTAATATAACATTCATTACAATCTTTAACAAGTCTGAAAATAAACTATTCAATCTATTACAGGTCTTCAGCATTGTTTCATCTTTCCTTTCCCTTTACTGGTGCTAGGTACAACACCAGTTTCAACCTTAGCTGTAAGAAATTTTACAGGCAAGAGTGAGCAAACAAAGCCCACTTGAAATAACAATAAGTAAATCTTTAAACTTTACATCATTTGCCAATATTAGGCTCAATAGAACTGAACAATAGATTCTATTACTTTCTAAAAACTTTAATCAATTACTGAGGGTCTAATGACCACGAATCATGTCCACAGTTATAAGTAATTTTTCAACTTAAACTTTAACAGTCATAAGACTATAAGGACTTCACGTACTTAGGGGGATCAACCCTTCGTACAATGTATTGTGCACAATCATTTCAACGCTAAGTGTAACCTCTTATAAAAGAGTTGTTCTTCTCAGTATTTAGAATACAAGTCCGTACCAAAGTGAGTTTGGTTTGGATACATCATGGGGTAATTTAGAATTCAACGGTAATCAACTAAGGGTTAGTTGATTACAAACAACATAACTGTATACTATGGAATAATCATAGTTGAATTGATATTTATAAACTAACATCATGCTTTAGGAATAATTTAATAGCATAATCATGGAATAATCATAACATGCATCCTCATAAACCAATAGATACACGAGCTTAATCAACAATAAACAATCTAACTCTACGAAAGTGTAAAGTTAGCAATTTGTACAATTGAAATGGAATTAAAGCGATAATGTGTTTAACGAATTCAATCTTGTACAATGAAGTTCTAGCATTAGATAAAACTTGCTCAATATCAAAAGATAAGGTTTAGAAAACTTGATCAGTTATAAAAATAGAGTTAAGGAAACTTGCACAATGAAGTTTTTGAGTTAGAAAACTTGCATAAGTATAACATAACAGTGAAAAGTAACCTTGCTGAATAATAAGGTAGAAAAGGTTAGGGAACTTGCCTCGCGTGTAGGTTAAATAATTACTATTCACGTTCACCCCAAGTCCTACACATACCATATGCATTGACAATACACATTAGTTACACTAACATTACCTTTATGAGTTCCTTTATTACTCTTAGTATAGCTACTAACTAAGTTTAAGTTTAAACAACAGCACATCTTTCATGAACATTACTTTTTAGCTTTATTACAACTACCTAAATGATCATGCCATTGCACCACATGTACATTAACAACTTAATACAACATCCTAATACATGTTCAACATGTTATCATTAAGTTATACTAATACCCAAAGGGTTGCACTTGCATTCGTGCATCCTGACGCCCTCCGATTGGCTCTAAATACACAACAGTCCTAAAGATGGCCATTTTGACAACTATTACAGACCTCAAATTAAAAAACATAAAGAATGAAAGTTGTAGTTCTACTCTTCCTCTTTCCGAATCATCTTGAATTACCTAAATCGGAGTTCGTATGAAAAAGTTATGGCCGTTTTACTACAGGAGGCCAAAACTGCCCAACTAGGCCACTTTTCCTGCGCCGGGGCGCGGAACAGTGGCGCTGGGGCGCGAGCTATGGAGCTGGGGTGCGAGCATCAGCGCTGGGGTGCGAGCATCAGCGCTGGGCGCGAGCATCAGCGCTGGGCGCGAGCTACGGGCCCATTTTTGACGCTGGGGCGCGAACCTTGGCGCCAGGGCGCGAGATTTGGCGCTGGGGCGTGAATTTTGACGCTGGGGCGCCGAAACTCACAGAAACTAACCACGAACAACTAAATTTTCTGTCTATAACTTCAATTCCAACACTAATTGACATGAATAACTAATACAAATTACACATAAACTTCACCGAGCATACAAATACTAAATTAACACAACTTAAACCATAATTTTAGAAAATTAAATACTAGAATAACATATTTTAAAACCCAAAAACTCCATTTTTTGATATTTTTCATAAAAATCAACACTGTGATTTTGTTATTCAACCAAAACAGAAATTTCAAAGCATCATAATTATGTTTTTACATACTCTATCAATTCTAACAATCAATTTATCCATTTAACAACAATTAAAACCTTAATTTCTATTTTAAAATAGCCATATTCATACATATTGTCATATGAACACTCTGTAATATATTTTCTTTCACAAAACACATATATGCATGAACTAATTTCTCTATAATCATATATAAGTTCATAGAACAACCATATAATCAATAATCATGCCAAACCATATACATAACAACAATTTATCTTTTATAAAATTTTCACAGAGACTTTTTGGGAAGAAGAAAACTATATTTTTAAAGAAAGAACTAGAGCTCCTACCTTGGATTATGAAAGATGATGACACTATCCCTTTTTCTCCAAATCTTTTCTCCAAAACCTGTAAAATTCTCTTAATTCTCTCAATTTTTCTCTTAGTTTTCTTCTTTTCTTCTTCTTCTTCATCTGAGTTTTTCTCTTTTTCTCTCCTTTCTCTCTCCTCTAATCTTACGTAAAGTATTATAACGCATATAAGATATAATTATAATAATTATATAATATAAGTACTGACATAAGTTATGTCAGTTACATAAGTTTTAAAAATCAAAAGCCTTAAGGCTTGTTTGGCTAGCATAATATAAATAACCCATTAATCCTTACACCTTGTTTGGTAAACTGAATTAAAACAAATTGATTAATCCTTATACCTTGTTTGACAAAACTAAATTAAACCATTTTTTTATTTATTTTAATAACTCCTTTATAGCAAGGTTATTAGTCACACCTTTATTAAATTAATAAATCAATTAAACATTAATGTCCATACCGAGTTCTGAATGCCGTTCGTGGTATATCCTCCTTCCTCACTTTCAACTGGTGATACCCACTTCTCAAATCAATTTTCGAAAAGTATTTAGCACCCTTCAACTGGTCAAACAAGTCATCTATTCTTGGCAACGGGTATTTGTTTTTAATAGTGACTTTGTTTAACTCCCTGTAATCAATGCAAAGACGCATTGACCCGTCCTTCTTCTTCACGAATAAAACTGGCGCTCCCCACGGCGACACACTTGGTTGAATATATTTCTTGTCTAGCAGTTCTTGCAACTGTACCATCAGTTCCTTCATTTCTACCGGAGCCATTCTGTACGGAGCCTTTGATATCGGTGCTGTTCCCGGCACTAAGTCGATCACGAATTCAATTTCTCTGTCCGGCAGAAGTCCTGACAAATCTTCTGGAAACACGTCTTCGAATTCTCTCACTACCGGTATTTCTTCTAATTTCACACCTTTCTTCTGAGTATCGACTATGTAAGACATTTCATTTGGCCTGCATAGTCGTCAGACATTTCATTTGTCTTGGCGACTTGCTACCATAAAATACTACCTTTGACGGAGTCATAAGGTTTACACACTTCTTTTGACAGTCAATTACTGCTCAATAATTGAACAACCAATCCATTCCCAAAATTACATTAAATTCCCCGAGTCTAATCGGAATCAAATCTACTAACAAGATATTCCCCTTAATGTTTACCCTACAGTTCTTGTAAACGAACCTAACAGGGATTATTTCCTTATTCGCAATTTCTATGTTCAAAGGAAAATTCAGTTCTTCTCTAGGCAATTCTAACCTCTTGGCAAATTTATCAGATATAAACGAGCAAGTAGCACCCGAATCAAATAATACATATGCATTAATATCATTGATTGGGATAATACCTGACACCACATCTTTTGATTGCACAGCATCTTGCACAGTCATGTTGAAGGTTCTGGCTGTGGGTTTGTTTGATGCTGCAGGCCCTGTAATGGCCCATGTACTTCCATTGTTACCTCCATTGCTTCTGGTTGTCCCTCCCTCCTTCTTCTTAGGGCATTCACGAGCAAAATGATCCTTGGATCCGCACGTGAAGCACGCCTTCTTCTTTGGTTGAGTGCAATTTGGGGCGATGTGACCCTCCTGGCCACAATTGTAGCAAACTCGTTTCCCCATCAAGCACGCACCCTTGTGAAATTTCCCGCATGTCGCACATGCTTCAAACTTTTTATTTTGCTGGTTACCCTGCTGGTTTCCAGCTCCCCCGTTCCCATTCCACTTCCTCTTCAAGCTGTTGTTGTTGCTGTTGTTGTTGTTATTTCCACTGCTGCCACCTCCATTCTTCATTTCATTCTCATTCTTCTTCTTCTTTTGTTCCTGGTTGAATTTGGTCACCGCATCTCCTCCACCTTCAGCGAGTATTGCTTTCTCCATTACTGCTGCAAATGTCTTCAACTGGAATAGGGAAACCCTACTGTACAGCCAGGGCTTCAGTCCCTGTTCAAACCTCTTCGCTTTGCGTTCGTCTGTGCTAACCTGATATGGCGCAAACCTCGCCAACTCGTTGAATTTTGCGGTATACTCGGATACCGTCATCATCCCTTGCTTCAGCTCCAAAAACTGTACTTCCAGCTGACTCTTTGAACTCTCCGGGAAATAGGTCTCGAAGAACAGTTCCTTGAACCTATCCCAGGTCATCACTCCTGGCCCTTCACGAGTTTTATTGGCCTGCCACCAATAACTAGCTTCTGCTTTCAACATGAAAGTTGCGAAAGCAGTCTTCTGCTCATCCCCTACCCTAGCGACATCGAACACCTTCTTTATTTCCATAATCTAGGTTTGTGCTTCGACTGGATTCATGGACCCACGGAATTCAGGTGGCCCAACCGCCTTGAAATCCTTAAACGTTGAGCCTTGGTTTTGAGGTTGATTCTGCAACGCTCCTGTCAATAGTGCCACTAGTTGTTGAACGGGATTCGCATCAACATTGTCATTAGCTTCTTCGGTGGTTCTCTGTCGTGTTGGTTGACGTCTGGGAGGCATTTTCTGTTTAAAATAAAACATCTATTAGACCATTACTCAACTCCTTTAAGTATTTCTAATTAACTTGCCTCTACAAAAGAAATAACCACATAGCACATAACATTTATTTATTCATAAACTTTTTTGAAAACATAACACAATAGCATCTCTGCTATCTACATTACTTTCCTGAACTACAAAAGTTTCAGGACAACGCCATTATTATCATATCCCATGGTTACTCAACACTAGGGATTTACACATTATTTAATACATATTATGTGCATTACAGGCAAACTTTCTACGATGATCTATTAAGATACTTCTTAGCCCTATCACGTTCTTCCTCCATGACTCGAAACATCATTCTTCGATCTAACACAAATGATGGCAGCATCTCGAACTGAATCGGATATCCCATAACTCGATCTTGAGCTCGATTAATTGCGGTGTCGAATACTTTGTCCATTTCTTCCATCTTCATCCTTTTTGCCTGTGAACTCCTTACTGCTCTTCCAGTTCGTTGATAAGCTTCTTCGTATGCATCTTCAGCTCTTGCCCTCTTAGCCGCTTCTTCTCTCAGCCTGCTCTTCAGTTCAGCAACCATCTCGATCAATTGTTCCTTCTCTCCTTCAGTCTGTGTTAGTTTCTCCTCGGCGTTTGTCAGTCGTTCATCACGATCCTGGATCACGCCGTCTTTTTGTGCCATTGCAGCCTGTTGTTCAGCTACTATCTCCTGTAACTCCTCAACTATATCCTGAAGTTCCACGTTACGGTCATGCACCTCATCGTATACACGTCCAGCAATCGAGTTGAGCGGAATCCTTTCCTCCTCATCCTCGTCATCCTCATCCTCCTGTGGTAACTCCACGGGATCCTCCTCATCCGTCTCCACATCATCATCCTCATCTTCAACCACTGTGACCAACGGGGCTGACTCCCGTGGAAGTAGTTGTTCCCAAACTATCTGAATATCGCGAGGTTCCTCCTCTATAGGCATTTGAGGTCCCTCCTCCCTAGTCTGACTAGATTCTCCGACATTAGTCATCCTGACAACAAAATTTTAAAGTTTTAGTTATTAATCATTCTACTCGACACTCGCGAGCACATAAGTTATAAACACATAAGCACATAAGTGTTTTATTACTTCTTTCTTAAAACTCGATAAGAGTTAACTCCACTATCTTTTCAAAAGGTTACTTCCTAAGGCTTTTTCCCCCACCTAAGGTTCATAACCTAAAGCTCTGATACCAACCTGTGACACCCCCAAATCCTGGTACTTCATTTCCTCAAGATTTGGTGTTCACGTAATCAAAACATTCATTACTAACTACCCAATTGATAAACTTAAATAAATAAAACCTGCCCATACAGGATTAAACTTAAATAAAAATCTCCCAGGTTATCTAACCTTTACAAACATTCATTCATGCGGAAATTAAATTAATATAACATTCATTACAATCTTTAACAAGTCTGAAAATAAACTATTCAATCTATTACAGGTCTTCAGCATTGTTTCATCTTTCCTTTCCCTTTACTGGTGCTAGGTACATCACCAGTTTCAACCTTAGCTGTAAGAAATTTTACAGGCAAGAGTGAGCAAACAAAGCCCACTTGAAATAACAATAAGTAAATCTTTAAACTTTACATCATTTGCCAATATTAGGCTCAATAGAACTGAACAATAGATTCTATTACTTTCTAAAAACTTTAATCAATTACTGAGAGTCTAATGACCACGAATCATGTCCACAGTTATAAGTAATTTTTCAACTTAAACTTTAACAGTCATAAGACTATAAGGACTTCACGTACTTAGGGGGATCAACCCTTCGTACAATGTATTGTGCACAATCATTTCAACGCTAAGCGTAACCTCTTATAAAAGAGTTGTTCTTCTCAGTATTTAGAATACAAGTCCGTACCAAAGTGAGTTTGGTTTGGATACATCATGGGGTAATTTAGAATTCAACGGTAATCAACTAAGGGTTAGTTGATTACAAACAACATAACTGTATACTATGGAATAATCATAGTTGAATTGATATTTATAAACTAACATCATGCTTTAGGAATAATTTAATAGCATAATCATGGAATAATCATAACATGCATCCTCATAAACCAATAGATACATGAGCTTAATCAACAATAAACAATCTAACTCTACGAAAGTGTAAAGTTAGAAATTTGTACAATTGAAATGGAATTAAAGCGATAATGTGTTTAACGAATTCAATCTTGTACAATGAAGTTCTAGCATTAGATAAAACTTGCTCAATATCAAAAGATAAGGTTTAGAAAACTTGCTCAATTATAAAAATAGAGTTAAGGAATTCATATCATTCATTGGTATTCGCCCGAACACAAGGTATATTATACCAATGATCCCCATCGCTACAGATCACATTCGGCAATACCACACTGAGGTCCAATGCCGTAAATTCAGGGTCGTTGCCCTAATCTCCAACAAACAGATCCCCGGCGGGGGTTACAACGCATGGTCATCTATCCATAAACAGATCCTCGGCGAGGGTTACAACACATATTATCCGTTGACACACACATCAGCGAGGATTAAACAGATCCCCGACGGGGATTACAACGCATATTTTCCGTTGATGCACATGTCAACGAAGGTCAAGTAACCTTGACGTCAGTTCAGCCTTTGGCAGGTAAACCCAACGTCGCATCGAAAACCATCCGATGAGTTCATCAGTTGATACACACATCAATAAAGGCCAAGCAGCCTTGGCATTCATCCCCAACAGGGAGTTCATCCGTTGATATACACGTCAGCAGAGGATCAAATGGATCCCCGGCGGGGGTTACAACGCTTGGTCAACCGTTGGTTCACACGTCAACGAAGGTCGGGCAGCCCTGACAACACATACTATTGGCAGTAAATCCAACAAAACATTGATATGTCCTGGCGATACAAACCAGGGAGGATCAAAATCATCGGGGAGGATCGATAATGGAATATGTTATGTACATCCTCAAACAGACAAAGTTTTATCCCCATAGATCTCTTGTACATGAGAGGCACATCTTGGGAGTAAAGTCTGTATCAATGATTCAGGACTTTGGTGATAGCCCCAACGTCAACATCCTAATAGGTTTGGATCACACATCCAAGCTTGCCGTCATTACCATCACCGGTAGAAGCAACAGGGAGCCGACAATCATCCCCAATATGTGGAAAAGCAATCCATATACATCATACACTTGCATCATGTTGCTCCACATAACATCATATTTGTCTTGTTGCATTTCAAGTGTCTAGGATTCTTTATCCTATCCATGCCATTGCATTTCATAAATATGATAAAGAGGGGCATCTATAGACACTCGAAATTTTCTGCAAACCTGTTACTGACATGGCAGGAGGGCAGATTCGTCTTTCAGAGATAACCCTGGAAGACAGTTCACGTCAAGTTCGGATACTATCGAAAGTTCAGTCTCAACCCCGGAACACACACCGGGAGTAACAGTTCCAACTTCGGAGATAACCCCGAGGCCTGCAGTTCCAATACTGGAAATTCCACAGGAGAAGACCGATTTATTCCGGAGATAACCCCGAGATATTCAGTCTCAGTCCCAACTTTGGGAATAACAGATTCCAACCTTGGAGATAATCCCAAGGAAGGCAATTGCAGTTCCGGAGATAACCCCAAAAATGCTTGTTTCAAATACATGCAATCAGCTTCAAAACACTCGACGCTTACACCGAGGCACTCAGTACAAGACCTGAAGATGACACCGGGAAGACATGCACACCTCAAAGATGACACTGAGGACCTTCAACACTTGCAGAAGTCCAATCTCAGTGATAACTCTGAGCAACGTCTGCTTTATCAGCCCAAACCAGAAATAACCCCGGTGAAGGGCAAAGTCGTCATCTTGCCACATTGACGCCACACCGTACCATCTCAACACTTCATACATGCACGACAAAGTCCTAGAAGAGCAAGGGAAAACCAATCCCGAGTGACTATTACGCAGGGTAACGGATAGAATTTGAAGCTTGAAGACCAGAGGGCATCGTCCCATCTTCCTGACTTCTTATAACCTCTAATCCCATGTCATTGCGTAACTCTTGACAATGGTGGTCCAAAGTAGGTCCTACATACCTCAGTCAGATGCCCGAATTGCAATTCTGAAAGTTTAAACGGACATCACGTTGTCCGCGTGCACGTACTTTGAGACGGCGGGATCCGCGAAGCCCGGGGCAACCCGGGCAGCCGCAGGTACACCTACGGCCTAGTCGCGGGTCCCCCCTCTATAAATAGAGGGCTTGGGGTGGCCATTTTAGAAGAGAAAAAGGCGAAGAAGCCCAGTTTAATTTGCTTTGTACACACCCTAAACTGAGTCTTTTCTCATTTTAAACACTTGTAAGCTCATATATAGCTAATTTTTACCGTCGGGAGCCGAGTGCTCATCCCTTTCAAGTTATAGATGTCTTCTTTGGCAGCCCACTGTAAGCCTTCTTATACAATTTAAAGCCTTTCTCTTCATCTTTGGACACATTGTTCTTCACGTTGAGAGTTGTGTTGCGTGTGTAGGCCCGGACTTCGGTCCGTGGTTTCATTTAAATTTGTATATATATATATATATATTATATGGACTAACATTATCGAGTTATGTCTCAATTGAGCCTAGACTTATGTCTGAAGCATTTAATTGATTTTGTATATATATATATATATATATATATATATATATATATATATATATATATATATACTTATATATATGAACTATGTGTCGAACTTTGTTCGATGAGCCTGAATTTTACATCCGGTGCGTTTACTGCTTTAATATATATATATACTTATATATATGAACTGCTGTCGGACTTTGTTCGATGAGCCTGAATTTTATATCCGGTGCGATTACATGTTTATAAATATATATATATATATATATATATATATATATATTTACATTTCGTCCCGCCTAGAGTTTACTTCGTGGTGGTTGACCGTTTTTACTGCTTTCTATACATCTCGTCCCGCCTGGAGTTTCCTATGTGGCGGTTGATCGCTTTTACAGCTTTATTTATATTTTTGATCCCCCGTGGAGGTGCTTCGTGGTGGTTGATCATGTCTGTATATATATATATTTATAGCTTTTATATATATATACCTGCTTACTGCGTTAATATCAATTGCGGCATCATGTGAGCCTAGGAATCATGTGATCACAGATTCAGTCCACTGAATCTAGATTCGATTCCCGTGATGTACCTTTTCAGCTATAAGTAGCTTATAAATTTATTTACCGTGTTCGGATTTCCTCAGATGGTTTTCATGCCCACGAGGAGTTCGGCATCGCTTTGTACATTATTTTTCTCGAAGATGCTTCGCATCTCGAAAATAAAAGCAATGAAGCCTAACATTGAATAAAATGGAAGTATCAAAAGGCCACAATTACTATTGAGCACAAGGGTTTGAAAAACCTCTTTTAAAACATCACTGCTATATCTTGCTTAAAATTGAATTTTTACATAAATTCAAACCTTGTGTATATAGGTGCGAATGAGGTCTCACATTACTTCTAAATAACAGCACATTGACCCACACACACACACACACGTTCATATAACAGTTTCTTAAAAAGTGGCAGTCATCGTGGTAACACGGATGTCGGGGGGTGCCTAATACCTTCCTTTCGCATAAACAAGTCCCCGAACCCTAATGAATCTCGGTTTCATCGACCCGTTTAGCAGTGTCATATTATTGGGTCAATGTGCAAACCTTTTCTCAGTTGTACTGGTACAACCAGTTAAAAAATCAACTGGCGACTCTTAACAGTCCATCGTCGATATTATACATGTCGGACCTTTTTTCATTAGTTTTTTAAATAAATCTCACTTAAAATGAGAACACCAAAAAATAAGTAACGAAAAGGGACAACCAAAAATCCCGACGTCGACATGTCCTAGATTTCAAAGGAAGTTGGGATAAGTACTTGCCATTGGTGGAATTCTCCTACAACAATAGTTATCAAGCAAGTATAGGCATGGCTCCATTTGAGGCGTTGTATGGAAGAAAATGTCGTTCTCCAGTATGCTGGGATGAGGTGGGTGAAGCAACTTTGTTGGGACCAGAATTGGTACGCATAACTACATAAAAGATCCAAATGATTCGACAACGTATAGAAACGGCACAGGATCGACAAAAGAGTTATGCGGATCTTCATCGAAAGGACGTAGAATTTAATATTGGGGATCATGTATCGTTACGTATTGCTCCATGGAAGGGAGTTACAAAATTTGGGAAGAGAGGAAAACTCAATCTAAGATTTATTGGTCCATTTAAGATTCTTGACCGAATAGGAAATGTGGCATATAAACTCGCATTACCTCCAAGCATGTCTCGTGTTCATAATATTTTTCACATATCTATGCTTCGTAAATATGTGAAAGACACGGATCACATAATTGAGTTAGAACTAGACGAGGTACCTGTTAAGATCTTGGATAGGAAAGAGCATGTCCTACGCATCAAGGTTATATCACAAGTTAAGGTTTTGTGGAGGAACCATGCTATTGAAGAAATGACCTGGGAGTTGGAATCAGAAATGAAAGCGAGGTATCCTCACCTTTTCGAAACACCAGATACGTACGTCAATTTCGAGGATGAAATTGCATAAGGAGGGGAGGTTGTAAGACCCCAACTTTTTCATAAATAAAATTGAATTTCCTCTAATTATTATTTTGAATAATAAGGTGTTAATTTGATATAATGCTTTGGTTTTGGGTGAAATGTGCAAATTTTGAAAAATAAGCAAGTGGTTATAAAATATTCATTGTTGTCGGGAAATATTCGTCTGGTCGTGGAATATTCTTGCTATCGGGGAATATTCATACGATTGCACATCCATTTGTATGCCCCAAAACGGAAAATGGTCGAATGAAGAAAATGACAAGTTTGAATTTTTATAAATAACGGCGTAGTTGTTATCGTTAACACTGTTGGAATACCCGGTGGTTAAAGTACAGTAAAACGCGTGGTTGCACAATAGCACACGGTATTGCATATTATTGTTGAATTATTGATTCTTACGTAAGAAGGCACTACTCAATAATTATTACAGTAATTACTGTTCAATATTTTATTTTATTGATTGCTACGTTGATATTTTATATTATTGTTGTTTCAATAATTGTCACTGCACAGTATTTTCCATTATCAGATGAATAATTCATATTATTTGAATAATATTATTAGATAGCATTATTGACAATGTCTAAGGAAGTTCTGTCTAAGAAGAGGTTTGGTCACCTAATTGTGTGCCAGTAAGGAGAAATCCTTATCGGAAAGCCCCCTCTTTCCTGGGAACGACCTGGTTGTCAAAATTATGATTCTGTAATATTATTTGTGAATAATTAATTATTAATTTATATGATAAGAAAATATTTATTTTATGTGGATATAAATGAAAGAATTATTGCTGAGGTATTTTATCAGTATTTTGTCAGAATGAATGTATTAAAAATTATCTGTATGTGAATTTCGGACATTTTTTGATTAGAATTTGGAAAAACTTTCTTCTACAAAGTTGTAAAGAATTAAATTTCCTATGGAATAGACATGAGACTCGAATTTTTTCTAATAAAAGGGCTATTTATTATGAATTATTGAAGTTGTTGATTATTGTTTAAATTTAAAATATTTTAGAAATTTCTAGAATGGGTGGGCCCCACTTTTGATTGGTGAGAAATGTGCTGAAAATTTTATTTCAAAAGTGGTGGGCGTGAATAGTAGCAGGTAAAGCCATCAGGTAGCAGGTTAGTCTGATTTGGCGTTCTAGTATTTTCCTATAAATAGGGTGTTTAGTTAAAATTGAAAATCACACCAGAATTATAAGCTTTCTCTCTCTATATTATCGAGCGTATTTTTGTGAGTATTTAGATACTTTGACACTTGCTATTCAGTACAAGTGTCCTTCAGCCTTATACCTGATATTTCAGCCGGAAGTACTATTCTTTTGAGGTAAGGGATGTTATTTTCTTCATAAATAATGTTATTCTTTCAATATCATTATACAGAAATATTGGTATGAATTTTATTGTGGAATTTCTACCTTTTCGTGTCGGGATTACTATTCACGTATACGACACTATTCACGTATGCGGTACTATTTACGAATACGACACTATTTACAGAAAAATAAATTTTTTTTTCTTTGTCCAAGTTGTCTATTGTGGTTACTATCTTTGATTGTATCCATATTTTGATCTTTATTTTTGAATTCTATTCCACAATTGATTATTATAGAGTATTTTTAAACTTGGATAAACTGTAGTACGAATCCCTAATATTTATCCTTTTATCTCACTGGATTCATTTTTTTAAAGATATTTTTCATCATCATCAGTCTTAAATGATAATATTACTGAATATCTTTGGCCTGTAGTGCAAAGATGAATGATTAATTGATGAATATCTTTGGCCGGTAATGCAAAGATGAACAGGTGTTGAGATGAACATGACCAACTGGTGATACAAATGAATATCTTTGGCCTGTAGTGCAAAGATGAATATTTGATTCAAAATGTATATTGATTGATGTTACAGGGATAAAATATTGATAATGGACTTTTAAATTTTAGAAGATAGTAGAATTCATTCTCTACTTGACTCTTCTAATGGATTGTTGTTTCCGCTGCAGTTGTTGATCTAAAACTTGTTGTCTATTATATTCTATCAGATTTTTTTCTGTTGAAGACTAATGATAATTTGTTGTATATTATCTTAATCATAATATCTTTTACTGGACTAGTTGAGCTCACCCTTTTCTTTTTTGTTCCATTTTTCTTCTTAGGAGGTGAGAATTTAGCAGGAACTAGCCGGGGTATGGAGTGATGATTCAAGATAGTTGTTTTAGTAGTCCTCACTATTTTGTAAAATAGTGTATTAATAATTGTAATGAGGACTTATTTGAGTTTGAATTGTAAGACCCCAACTTTTATGAATAAAGATAAATTTTTTATAAATATCATTTTTGAATATTATGGAGTGAATTTGATATAATGTTATAGTTGTGGGTAGTATTTATAAATTTTATAAAGTACGCAAGTTGTTATATTATATTCGATTGGTCGGGGAATATTTGTTTTCACAGGGAATATTCGTACGACGGCACAATCATTGGTGGATCCCACAACGAAATTATTGTCGGATTGAGAAAACGATAAAAATATTTTTTATAAAATAACGGCAAAAGTTTTACCGTTAGCTGTTGAAATACCCGATGGTAAAAGTACAGTAATACGCGTGGTTGCATAGTAACACACGGTATTGATTATTGATGCTTACGTAAGAAGCCACTCAGTTATACTCAATTATTGCTACAGTAATTACTGCATAGTATCTTATATTATTGATTCAATTATTATCACAGCATCATCTGCATAATATTTTATATTATTATATCAATAATTGAGACGACAAAGCTATTCATATTATTATTTATAATATTGACGATGTCTAGAAAGTTCTGTCGAGATAAGGTTTGGTCACCTAATTGCGTGCCAATAGGGAGAAATCCTTATCGGAAAGCCCCCTCTTTCCTGAGAATAATCTGGTTGTTAAATATTGTGAGTTATAATATTAATGATGAATAATTGTTGGAAGATTAAAAATGTGTTGATTGAAGATAAAATAATTTGTGGTAATATTTATTCAATCTTTGATATAAATAAGAAGTCTGTTATGAGACGTTTGTGGTAAGTTTGGTTTATTCTATGGGGGGCCATATGTCATCATCTAAGAGTAACTTTCGCCAATAGTAATTGTCTTTACCAGACGTCAAACCACTTATCGTTTCATATTACAGGCGTCGAAGCAATTGTCGTTTCAGATTACAGGCGTCGAACCAATTGTCATTTCATATTACAGGCGTCGACCAATTGTCGTTTCACATTACAGGTGTCAAACCACTTGTTGTTTCACATTACAGGCGTCAAACCACTTTTCTTTTCACATCACCAGTCGTCAAGCCACTTGCCTATTCACATTGCAAGGGCTAAGCTAGAAATCTTCTATAAATAGAAGCTTATTTCTTCTTTTATTCTCACCAATTCACTACGACTCACAAGAGAATTCTATAGAGAGAGAATCAGAGAGAAAGAAGAAGAGTATTCTGTTACTAAACTATTTCAGTATCCAATCTCCTACTAAGGTAAGGGGTATTATTTCTTTCGTATTCGTAAGGGATGTTATTTTTGTTCAATATTCGCTTAAAATAATATTTTCTTCCATACTTTGTAGTATGTAAGTAATATTATTTCGTTTCAGATTTCGAATTCTATACTCGTTTGTTAAAATTTTGGCTTCTATACTCCATGAAATTATTAGAATATCCTTGATATTTACGCCTCATCAAGTATCTTTTCATGAAAATATTATTCTGAGCATTCTTGATAAGTTTTAATTTTTTTCATTCCGGAGTACTATTCACGGGATTACCATTCCTGAAGTACTATTCACGGGATACTATTCACTAAAGTACTATTCACCCGGAGTACTATTCATGATAAAAATTGATTCGTTTTCGGTGTAAATTATTTTTGGTACAATATTATTCTTGAATTTTACTCCACAAAGCAGTATCATGTTGACAATTTGGACTTTATTGATTTCTGGATAAATTAAATTATAAATCTTTAAAAATTTATCCTTGAACTTGTTTTATTGAATTCTTATATCATTGTCATCATCCTCATGTTTATATTATGTTGAAAGTCATCTGTGGCCTGTAGTGCATAGATGGACTTGGTATGATTATGACTAGGGATTATTCGGTATAATCATGACCGTAATATTATAAATGATGTGGTAAAAGTCCTCATTGGCCCGAAGTGCATTGATGGATAGTTGTTGGCATGATCATGACCATTGATGAATACACGAATATCCTTGGCCAGTAGTGCATGGATAATTTGTGGTCGTGATACTAATGAATATCCCTGGCCGTAGTGCAGGGATGATGTGAATTATTTATTCAGCTGAGTCTCAGCGATAAAAGTGATGAAAAACCTTTTAAATCATAGAAGATAGTAGAATTTATTCTCTACTTGACTCTTCTACTGGATTGCTTGTTCCGCTGCAGTTAAACTTGATGTTTGTTATATTTTATCAGTTTAACACTGTTGAAGGCTAACGATAAATTATTCTGCATTATCTTAGTCATAATATTTCTTACTGGGCTAGTTGAGCTCACCCTTTTGCTTTCATTGTCCTCTTCAGAAAATGAGAACGTAGCCGGGACTAGTCAGGGAACGGAGTGACGGTCCAGATAATAGCATTAGTAGTCCTCACTATTCTATGAAATACTATGATAATAAATGTAATGAGGACTTATTTTGAGTTTTAATACTGTCTAGAAGACAATATTTGTATTAAAACTCATAGCTTATGTTGTGTCGTATTCTATACAACACTTAACAGTTGTATAAATTAAGTTTGTATTTGTATTATGTACCATGTATTTGACGACTCAGAATGGGTGATGTATACCTATTTTGGGGGCGTTACATGAATAATGTCTAGAAGACAATATTTTTATTTAAACTCACAGTATGTGTTGTCGTATTTTGCACGACAACTGTAATAATAAAGTTATAGTTATTTTCTGTACCATACATTTAACGACTCAGAATGGGTGATGTATATTTATTTTGAAGGCATCACAATTTGACTATAATATAAAAATATGAGATTATGTAAAATTTTGTTTGGTTTGAAGTTATAGATTAACAACTTTATAACAATAAAAGTTACTAAATTATGAGCTGTCGAAATATATACTTGAATACATATTATTTACACTATTATTAAAATAATATTTCAATGCCTGAATCAAACAAAATTTTACATAATCTTATATTTTTACATGTTCATTATATTCGTAAGGTTAAATTATTAAGTTGACGATTAAATAATATTGTATTAAAAGTGTGATCTAAGATAATTTATCTTATATCGATCTAAGATGTTTTTTACACACACACACTCTCTCTCTCTCTCTCTATATATATATATATATATATATATAGAGAGAGAGAGAGAGAGAGAGAGAGAGCTGGTAGTGATTATTTAATACTATTGGTAGAACTGAGGGAGGAAATACTCAATTATTTATATAATAAAATGGTTTACTGATTCTTATGTATTTATATAAATAACAATTGAAATCCTTGTCATCATTTAGAAAAAATGGCTAACTCCAATCATCTGACCTCAACTTGTAAAATATTTTCAATCTTTTATTGATAACATGGATAATTATATGAACCTCAACTTCAAAATTGAATTTTCATTTTCATCATGTCGTTCTTATATCATCATCAATCATTCTATACTTTTTTTTTTGTAATTTACTCAACACCTTTTAAAATAATCTGATTTAAACCAGTGATTTAATTTGGTCCATTTTTTTTAATTATGCAAAATTGACTAATCAGCTGGCAAGCTCTGTCCTTATTCCTTTTGATGCCAAATATGATAGAAGACATCTTTATATATATATACAAAGGAAAACCTCTCCTTATCTGTCACTTTACTTTTTTTAAATATATTATTTGATTTGCACGTTATAATATACTCATTCTTTTTGACTTAATTAAAATTTATTTTTTACTTGAAAGCCTTGTTCAGCAGGAGAGCCATATGGGTTGTTTGATTATTACTAAAGGACTGAATTGATCAGTTATTTAATGTGTTTATTTTAAAAAAAAAAAATTGTCTGGTTGAATTGGTCAGTCATTCAGACGATTTGAGCTAAATAGTTTAGTGTCATTTTTTTGGCCGAATGGACTGAATAAGCTGTTGATTGAAGTATTTTTTTTATTTTTTACAATATTAACTATTATATTAAGTAATATTAAATACTAGTAATTGTCTGTGCCTGAAGGCACGATGTAACAAAAAATTAAATTAAAATTCAAAAAATACTATATTACCTAAAGACTCTTTGCAGCTTAGAATAACTTACAATCAAACATAACAATTATCACATTTTACCACACTATTACAATAATTAATTTTCCCTTAAAAATAGATATCCAAAAAAATATAAACTTGTCTACAAAACTTACAATCATCAATAACAATTATCATAATTCACCACACCACCACAATAATTGTTATTATTGTTATTATTATTGTTATTATTATTATTATTATTATTATTATTATTATTATTATTATTATTATTATTATTATTATTATTGTTGTTGTTATTATTAATATTATTATAATTATTATTACTTTATTACTATTATTATTAGTAGTAGTATTATAATATTATAATTATAATTATTATTATTTTATTATTATAATTATAATTATTATTGTTATTATAATTATAATTATAATTATTATTATTTTTGTTATTGTTATTATTATTATTATTATTATTATTATTATTATTATTATTATTATAATAGTTATTATTATTATTATTATTATTATTATTATTATTATTATTATTATTATTATTCTTGTTGTTGTTGTTATTACTATTACTACTATTATTATTATTATTAGTGTAATAACCCGATATTTTTTATATAAATAAATAAGAAATTATGCATAAAAATTTTTTTTAAAATTTTAAAAGTGGGAATGTGTGCCAAGTAATGTGTATGTATATTTGTGATGAATAAAAAATTTATTTATTACCTGAATAATTACAAATGAATTTTTAAAGAATAATTAATCATTATAAATTATATTCTTATAGTAAGTAATTTTATAGTAGAAATATATTTATTATTTATTTTTCATGGAAATATAATTATTATATTATTTAAATTATATATGAAATAATTATTAGAATTATTATAATATTTATTTTATAATATAAATTTAATTCAGATTAATTAAGTTTATTATTTTAATTTAACTAATTATGGTGCGTATTTGAAAGAAAAATCAGATATGGAATCCAAACTTTAATTTTGAATTTTGATCAATGAATGAGAATAATAATATTATATTAAATATAATATTATTTTTCTTTGCTATAAATATATTCAGTATGTGCGTATGGATAATGGTTGGTCAATTATGGTGTATAATGTCAAAACCCTATTTTAAAACTCAATTATGAGTTCAAGACTGTGTGTGACGCCCCCAGAATAGGTATACAACACCCATTCTGAGTCGCCAAATACATGGTACAGAAAGCAAACTACAACTTCAATAATACAATTGTCGTGCAAAATACGACAACACATACTGTGAGTTTAAATACAAATATTGTCTTCTAGACAATATCCACACTCAAATAAATCCTCATTACAATTATTCAAACACTATTTTAAAGAAATAGTGAGGACTGCTAATACATCTTTCTAGAACCATCACTCCATACCCCGACTAGATCCTGCTATGTTCTCACCTCCTGAGAAGAAAAATGGAACAAAAAGGAAAAGGGTGAGCTCAACTAGCCCAGTAAAGAATATTATGACTAAGATAATATACAACAAATTATCGTTAGTCTTCAACAGGGAAAAATCTGATAAAATATAATCGACAACAAGTTTTAGATCAACAACTGCAGCGGAAACAACAAACCATTAGAAGAGTCAAGTAGAGAAAGAATTCTACTATCTTCTAAGATTTAAAAGTCCATCATCAATATTTTATCCCTGTAACATCAATTAATAATCATCTTTAACCAAATATTCATCTTTGCACTACAGGCCAAAGATATTCATTTGTATCATCAGTCGGTCATGTTCATCTCAACACCTGTTCATCTTTGCACTACAGGCCAAAGATATTCATCAAGTAATTATACATCTTTGCACTACAGGCCAAAGATATTCAGTAATATCATCATTTAGGACTGAGGATGATGAAAAATATCTTAAAGAGAACGAATCCAATGAGACAGAAGGACAAATAGTAGGGATTCGTATAACAGTTTATCCAAGATCAATAATACTTCATAATAATCAATTGTGAAGCAGAATTCAAAAATAAAGATCAAAACATGGATACAATCAAAGATAGTAACCATAATAGACATCTTGGACAAAAAGGGAAAATTTTATTTTTCGGTGAATAGTGCCGTATTCGTGAATAGTGCCGTATACGTGAATAGTGCCGTATACGTGAATAGTAACCCCGACACAAAAAGTTCCAAATTTGATAAAAACTCATATCAATATTTCAGCATAATGATATTGAAGAAAATAATATCATTTAAGAAGAAAATAATATCCCTTACCTCAAAATATCAGTACTTCTGGTCGGAATACCGGTATAAGGCTGAAAGAAACTTGCTCTGATGAATAGAAACTCTCAAAGTATCTAAATACTCACAAAATACACTCAATAATCTAGAGAGAGAAAGAGAGAAAACTTGTTTCTGGTGTGATTTTCAATTCTAACTTAGCCCTCTATTTATAGGAAAATTTTGGTAGGTTTGACCTGCAACCTGATGGCTTTACCTGCTACTATTCCCACCTACCACATTTGAAATATAATTCAGCACATTTCTTCACCAACCACAAGTGGGGCCCACCAATTCTAGAATTTTCCACCAAAATGATAAACTCCGAAAATTCAACAATTTCTGAACCAGTCATCTTGTAAAATTCATAATAAATCATACGTTCATTTTTAACGGTTCAAAATTTGTGGACATATACTCAACTTATATATGTATAACATATCCAAAAATTACCACGATCCAACGGTCGGATTAAAAATTATAACACCCGCAATATTTCTCAAAAACCCTGATTTGATTTTTAATACCTCCATTCCGACAAAAATACTGATAAAAACCTCAACATTAACTCCTTCATTTTTAACCACAAAAATATATCCCTCATTTATATCCACATAAAATAAATATTTCCTTATCATATGAATCAATAATTAATTATTCACAAATAATATTACAGAATCACATTTATGACAACCAGGCCGTTCCCAGGAAAGAGGGGGCTTTCCAATAAGGATTTCTCCTTACTGGCGCGCAATTAGATGACCAAACCTCTCCTTAGACAGAACTTTCTAGACATTGCCAATAATGTTATCTAATAATATTATTCAAATAATATGAATTATTGATCTGATAAATGAAAATACTGTGCAGCAACAATTATTGAAACAACAATAATATAAAATATCAACGCAGCAATTATTGAATCAATAAAATAAAATATTGAATAATAACTACTGTAACAATTATTGAGTAGTGCCTTCTTACGTAAGAATCAATAATTGGTGCAATACCGTGTGCTACTGTATTTTAACCACCGGGTATTCCAACAGTATTAACGGTAACAACTACGCCGTTATTTATAAACAACTTATACTTGTCGTTTTCTTCATCCAATCGCTTTCCGTTATGGGGCCCACACAAGGCTGCGTCGTCGTACGAATATTCCCCGACAGCAAGAATATTCCACGACCAACCGAATATTCACCGACCAAAAATAAATATTTTATAACCACTTGCTTATTTTGCAAAATTTGCACATTTCACCCATAACCAAAGTATTATATCAAATTAACCCCTTATTATTCACAATAATATTTAGAGAAAATTTGATTTTATTCATTAATAAGTTGGGGTCTTACAACCTCCCCTCCTTATGAAATTTCGTCCTCGAAATTGACGTACGTACCTGATGTTTCAAAAAGGTGAGGATACCTCGCTTTCATTTCTGATTCCAACTCCCAGGTCATTTCTTCAATAGCATGGTTTCTCCACAAAACCTTAACTTGTGGTATAACCTTCGTGCGTAGGACATGCTCTTTCCTATCCAAGATCTTAACAGGTACCTCCTCGTACGTTAAATCTTCAGCTATCTCGTCTGGTTCTAACTCAATAATGTGGTTCGGGTCTTTAACATATTTACGAAGCATAGATATGTGAAAAACATTATGAACACGAGACATGCTTGGAGGTAATGCGAGTCTATATGC
The DNA here is from genome assembly GCA_016801055.1 of Panax notoginseng. Taxonomy (NCBI): domain Eukaryota; kingdom Viridiplantae; phylum Streptophyta; class Magnoliopsida; order Apiales; family Araliaceae; genus Panax; species Panax notoginseng. Next base: position 127,922,383 of record CM029021.1, read on the forward strand.
CACATTTCCTATTCGCTCAAGAATCTCAAATGGACCAACAAATCTTGGATTGAGCTTTCCTCTCTTCCCAAATCTTGTAACTCCCTTCCATGGTGCAACACGTAACAATACATGATCCCCAATATTAAATTCCACGTCCTTCCGATGAAGATCCGCATAACTCTTTTGTCGATCCTGTGCCGTTTGTATACGTTGTCGAATCGTTTGGATCTTCTCTGTAGTAATGCGTACCAACTCTGGTCCCAACAATGTTGCTTCACCCACCTCGTCCCAGCATACTGGAGAACGACATTTTCTTCCATACAACGCCTCAAATGGAGCCATACCTATGCTCGCCTGATAACTGTTGTTGTAGGAGAATTCCACCAATGGTAGGTACTTATCCCAACTCCCTTTGAGATCTAAGACACAAAGTCTTAATAGATCTTCAAGAGTTTGAATAGTCCTCTCTGATTGTCCGTCCGTTTGAGGATGGTATGCTGAACTGAATCGTAAATCCGTGCCCATAGCTTTCTGCAAGCTAACCCAAAATCGTGAAGTGAATCTTGGGTCACGATCCGAAACTATGGATACTGGCATGCCATGCAATCTCACAATCTCGTTCACGTACATACTAGCAAGACGTTCAAGGGAATAAGTCTCACGTATCGGCAAGAAATGAGCGGACTTGGTTAATCTATCAACAATAACCCAAATCGCATCTATGCCTTGAGAAACCTTGGGAAGACCCGTAACAAAATCCATAGTAATGTGTTCCCACTTCCATTTCGGAATCTCAAGTGGTTGCAATGGACCCTTTGGCACTTGATGCTCCGCCTTTACACGTTGACAAGTTAAACACCTCGAGATAAACTCCGCGATCTCTCTTTTCATATTGCTCCACCAAAATGTATGTCGAAGATCGTGATACATTTTGGTACTCCCAGGATGGATTGCAAACGGTGTGTTGTGTGCCTCCATCATTATTCTATGCTTCAAGTCAAAATCGTTAGGAACACAAAGTCTGGAGTTGACTCGAAGTATTCCTTCTTCATCGATTCTTGCTTCTGGAATAGCACCTTCTTGCACTTTCTTCTTCATACGCATCAGCTCTATATCCGTAGCTTGAGCAGCTTTAACTTTATCGATTAAAGTCGGTTCTACTCGTATATTTGATATCATCATGTGGGTACTTGGAGCCTTCATCTCTATCTCCATCCTTTGCAAGTCATACAAAATGGGCCTTTGTGTTAAAAACATTGCACTCGTACCCGCATATGATCTTCTACTCAATGCGTCAGCTACTACGTTTGCTTTTCCAGGATGGTATTGGATGGTATGATCGTAATCTTTCAACAGCTCAAGCCAACGTCGTTGCTGCATGTTGAGTTCCTTTTGGGTGAAGAAATATTTGAGGCTTTTATGATCTGTATAGATCTCCACTTTCTCCCCATAAAGGTAGTGTCTCCAGATCTTCAACGCAAAAACGACTGCTGCCAACTCCAAATCATGAGTAGGATAATTCCTCTCATATTCTTTGAGTTGTCGTGAGGCATAGGCTATGACTTTCCCATGTTGCATGAGAACACATCCTAACCCTTTGCCTGAAGCATCGCTGTAGATAACAAATCCATCCGAACCAGATGGTATTGTCAAAACAGGTGCCGAAATGAGTCTCCTCTTGAGTTCTTGAAAACTCTTCTCGCATTCCTCACTCCATATGAATTTTGTATCTTTCCGAGTCAGCTGAGTTAACGGAGTAGCGATTCGAGAAAATCCTTCCACAAATCTCCGATAATAACCAGTTAAGCCCAGAAAGCTACGTATTTCGATTACCGACTTAGGTTGTTCTTAACTGTGACTCATATCCCAACCTTGGATAGCACGTCACAATGACACCTATCGGTTTACTATCACACAAATATGGCATCCCCTACGGAGAGTCTAGCTTTGGTGCATTCCACAAAGGAAGTCACCAGATAAAGGCTCGGGTACAAACTTCTACAGTTAGGTTTTTAACTCCCGAAGTTCAATAGGAGCCATTCGATATAAGATTTTAGAAATGGGCTTTGTACCGGGTTCAAAGATGATACAAAATTCAATATCACGCGTAGGCCAAGAAATTCTTCAGGAAATACGTCAGGGATTTACTAACAATAGAAATATCATTCAAATCTGACGTATTTTTGTTCAAGTCCATAACATAGGCTAAGAAAGCTTGACATCCATTTTTCAATAAACGAATGACTTTACGGCTTGATATGACAATGACTGATTTTAGTGGTTTAGTAGTTTGAATTCGTATGACAGGTTGGTTAGGAATATGAAAACTAACAACCTTACGAAAACAATCAATTTTAGCATGATGAGTGGTTAACCAATCAATTCCTAAAATCACATCAAAAGCAAGTATCTTTAAAGAGATAAGATCAACAGGTAATGTGATAGTGCCAACTTGGATCATGCAAGATTTATAAACTGTAGATGTAACGAAGGTTTCACCCAACGGAGTTTCAACAGATAAGTTAAAGTCCAATTTCTCCGGAGTCAAGTTTAAACGTTGAGCACAAGCAGGAGAGATAAAAGAATGGGTAGAACCGGTATCTAGTAAAGTATAAACTTCGCAAGAATTCAAGATTAGCTTACCCGTGATCACCTCGTTCGGGTTTCTCGCGTTTTGGCCAGTAACGACAAACGCTCTTCCAGGAACCGCTGATTTCGCCTTATCCGGGACAGCCCTTGGAATCACCACCCCGCTGAACTTGGTTTCGCTATAGTACAATCTCGAGCGATGTGGCCTTCCTTCCCACAGTTGTAACACACCTTGGATTGTTGTGGACAGTTTGGGCTGATATGTCCCTCTTTCCCGCATTTGTAACATCTAACTGGCGGTCGTTCTCCTCCCCTAAAATTTGTTGTTGGTGCTGGTGCTGGTGCTGATGTCTTCCCGTCATTGTTGAATCTCCTCTTTCTGAAATTTCCACTTGACTCACCTCTCCTATTATCATGGCCACGATGACCACCCGAGTGGTTACCGCCTTTGTTCGTATTTTTCCCTCCTCGTTGGTTATCATCGCTCTGATGATTGCTGTCACCGGTATGACCCTGGTTGTGGTCCCTCGGTTGAGTATACTCATTATCTCTCTCTAATAATTGGGCCCTGTTGACAACGTCTGAATACAGAGAAAATTTATGAGAGATAAGGTATTGACGAATCTCAGGTTTTAAACCTCTCAGAAACATCCGCGTCATTCGTTCCTCATTTTCGACCAAATGAGGTGCAAACCTGGATAACTCTGCAAACTTCGCCTCGTACTGGGACACCGTCATGTTGTTTTGTTCCAGTCTAATAAACTCAACCTCCTTCATATGACGAATACTTTCAGGAAAGTACTTGTCATTGAACAGTTTTTGAAATGTTTCCCAGGACATGTTGAGTGCGTCAGGCTGGGTACGCTTCACAGACTCCCACCAGTAGTCTGCCTCACCGCGGAACATAAATGTGGCGAATGGAACCTTCTGTTCCTCCGTGCATCCCAAGACATCAAATATCTTGGTAATTTGCTTGACCCACGTTTCCGCCATGATCGGATCCGGCTTTCCCTTAAATTCTGGTGGTCCCAATTCTTTGAACTGCTTAGCTGTGACAAACCGCGCGTTGTTATCATTTCCACCCGTATTCTGCACACGAGTCTCCCTCGTCTGATTTTGCATGAACTGCAAAAAGCTCCTAAACATTCCATCATTCATCGTTTGCTCGGTAACGTTGTTTACAGGAGGAATATTGCCTTCCTGTTGCACGTTCCCCTGGGTAGTGATCAAAGGTGTCTCCACGGTCTGATTTACTCCATTATTAACGTTCTCAGCTGCCATTCTTAAATACTGCCATAAAACAAGGGTTAATAGTCATGTCATATATTATCCCTATACTCTGACCGACCAAATAAACACCAAATAAACTTAGTCAGGTCATACTAGCGAAGGAATTCCCCGTCTCTCCCCTCCTAGTTCTTGTCTCACATCTCAGCCAGGGATCATATCCCTAAGCTCTGATACCAACTGTGACGCCCCCAGAATAGGTATACAACACCCATTCTGAGTCGCCAAATACATGGTACAGAAAGCAAACTACAACTTCAATAATACAATTGTCGTGCAAAATACGACAACACATACTGTGAGTTTAAATACAAATATTGTCTTCTAGACAATATCCACACTCAAATAAATCCTCATTACAATTATTCAAACACTATTTTACAGAAATAGTGAGGACTGCTAATACATCTTTCTAGAACCATCACTCCATACCCCGACTAGATCCTGCTATGTTCTCACCTCCTGAGAAGAAAAATGGAACAAAAAGGAAAAGGGTGAGCTCAACTAGCCCAGTAAAGAATATTATGACTAAGATAATATACAACAAATTATCGTTAGTCTTCAACAGGGAAAAATCTGATAAAATATAATCGACAACAAGTTTTAGATCAACAACTGCAGCGGAAACAACAAACCATTAGAAGAGTCAAGTAGAGAAAGAATTCTACTATCTTCTAAGATTTAAAAGTCCATCATCAATATTTTATCCCTGTAACATCAATTAATAATCATCTTTAACCAAATATTCATCTTTGCACTACAGGCCAAAGATATTCATTTGTATCATCAGTCGGTCATGTTCATCTCAACACCTGTTCATCTTTGCACTACAGGCCAAAGATATTCATCAAGTAATTATACATCTTTGCACTACAGGCCAAAGATATTCAGTAATATCATCATTTAGGACTGAGGATGATGAAAAATATCTTAAAGAGAACGAATCCAATGAGACAGAAGGACAAATAGTAGGGATTCGTATAACAGTTTATCCAAGATCAATAATACTTCATAATAATCAATTGTGAAGCAGAATTCAAAAATAAAGATCAAAACATGGATACAATCAAAGATAGTAACCATAATAGACATCTTGGACAAAAAGAGAAAATTTTATTTTTCGGTGAATAGTGCCGTATTCGTGAATAGTGCCGTATACGTGAATAGTGCCGTATACGTGAATAGTAACCCCGACACAAAAAGTTCCAAATTTGATAAAAACTCATATCAATATTTCAGCATAATGATATTGAAGAAAATAATATCATTTAAGAAGAAAATAATATCCCTTACCTCAAAATATCAGTACTTCTGGTCGGAATACCGGTATAAGGCTGAAAGAAACTTGCTCTGATGAATAGAAACTCTCAAAGTATCTAAATACTCACAAAATACACTCAATAATCTAGAGAGAGAAAGAGAGAAAACTTGTTTCTGGTGTGATTTTCAATTCTAACTTAGCCCTCTATTTATAGGAAAATTTTGGTAGGTTTGACCTGCAACCTGATGGCTTTACCTGCTACTATTCCCACCTACCACATTTGAAATATAATTCAGCACATTTCTTCACCAACCACAAGTGGGGCCCACCAATTCTAGAATTTTCCACCAAAATGATAAACTCCGAAAATTCAACAATTTCTGAACCAGTCATCTTGTAAAATTCATAATAAATCATACGTTCATTTTTAACGGTTCAAAATTTGTGGACATATACTCAACTTATATATGTATAACATATCCAAAAATTACCACGATCCAACGGTCGGATTAAAAATTATAACCCCCGCAATATTTCTCAAAAACCCTGATTTGATTTTTAATACCTCCATTCCGATAAAAATACTGATAAAAACCTCAACATTAACTCCTTCATTTTTAACCACAAAAATATATCCCTCATTTATATCCACATAAAATAAATATTTCCTTATCATATGAATCAATAATTAATTATTCACAAATAATATTACAGAATCACATTTATGACAACCAGGCCGTTCCCAGGAAAGAGGGGGCTTTCCAATAAGGATTTCTCCTTACTGGCGCGCAATTAGATGACCAAACCTCTCCTTAGACAGAACTTTCTAGACATTGCCAATAATGTTATCTAATAATATTATTCAAATAATATGAATTATTGATCTGATAAATGAAAATACTGTGCAGCAACAATTATTGAAACAACAATAATATAAAATATCAACGCAGCAATTATTGAATCAATAAAATAAAATATTGAATAATAACTACTGTAACAATTATTGAGTAGTGCCTTCTTACGTAAGAATCAATAATTGGTGCAATACCGTGTGCTACTGTATTTTAACCACCGGGTATTCCAACAGTATTAACGGTAACAACTACGCCGTTATTTATAAACAACTTATACTTGTCGTTTTCTTCATCCAATCGCTTTCCGTTATGGGGCCCACACAAGGCTGCGTCGTCGTACGAATATTCCCCGACAGCAAGAATATTCCACGACCAACCGAATATTCACCGACCAAAAATAAATATTTATAACCACTTGCTTATTTTGCAAAATTTGCACATTTCACCCATAACCAAAGTATTATATCAAATTAACCCCCTTATTATTCACAATAATATTTAGAGAAAATTTGATTTTATTCATTAATAAGTTGGGGTCTTACACTGTGTAGTAATGGTGTTATATGATTTATGTTGTGTATTATTAGATTTAATGTTAATTAGAGAAAATCCTAATTAATATTTAAAAATCCTAATTGTTAGAAACCCTAATTTCTAAATTTGTAATCCTAATTTGCTAAAATGAAGCCGTAATGCTAATTATGGGATCTTAAACCCTAAATGTTCAAATAATATAATTAGAAAACTAATTATAATTAGTAAACTCTAAATTATATTTTGTAGGAAACTAATTTTTTATTTTTTAATTTTATTTTAGCTCTAATTGTCAAATTCTAGAAATTCAAATTTTGAAAACCTTAGTGTTAAATCCTAAGGGTCAAACCCTAAGGATTTGACAATTTACAAAAGTGCCATTAAATTGGATAGCAAATGACTAAATTATCCTTTTCTTATATTTTAAGCTAAGAGATCTTGGCAAATCTAGTGACTCACCATGTTAAGATCTCCCATGTGCTCAAAATTCCAGCTAAATCTTATCTCTTTTGACACCTTGCAAGTTTAAATTCAATGCATCCATGTAATATATAAGATTAAGAGAGAGAAATGTTACTAACTTTGCTCATTTGTACACATACACTCATCCTAGACCCTCTCTCTCTCTCTAAAACTTACGAAATCCTAAGGCATATCAGTCCCAAGAACAAGCCCCACTACTTCCATAAACAGATCAAAAGCCAAGAATCAAAATTTATCAAAGTGAGGTATAAAACCCTAAACGAAATTTGACTTTTGATCTTATGTTAGATGTTAGTTTTTTTGTGTTAAATATGTTGTATGTAGTGTATAATGATGATCTGGGTTGATAGATGTTAGATCTATAATATCTATAGGCTCGGATTTGATGTTTTTAAAAATCTAAAAAAATTTCAAAGTGTAGTCTGACAACGAATGTCAGACCTCCTAGATCTCATCATGTTTATGTTTTTGGTTGTTTTAAGCTTTGATCTGGTAGTATGCTATGAGATCTGTGTTCAGAAACTAGTAGCAGGACCAGATCATACATAGATTGTAAGATATTCGTGGTCAAACCACGTTGACCGACCATGACCATACGAAATCTGGGCAGCCAAGAACTTGCCCAGAAACGCCTGACAGCAAGTTCTTGGTCTCGGATCTGTCAGTGAGTTGGTGATCGGTGTTTGTCTTTACATCTAAGTTATAGTATGTTGTTTATACTACATGTTTATGCCTTTAGATTACCTAAATGAATAACAGACAGAATGTGGTGACCGGTCAAAGTAGCATGGTTGAGCACGATAATGATTTTCTAGGAAACCCAGAAAACCTATAAGCACGGTTTCTGACATGCTTTGACCGGCGTAGATTTGCTTGTTGTTATGTTGATTTTATGTAATGAATTTCTACACCTACATGTTATCTACACACTGAAACTCTTAGATCACAAAAACGCTACACGAACAACAAGTTGTGGAAGTCCAAAAGTGGACAGTCGAACTGTTCTTTATTTCTGGGTAACCCAGAAATTAAAAATAGCTCTGACAGTCCCTTTGAAGGCTTAGATCTCCTTAGTGTGATGTTGTTTGGCCGTGTTTGTTGTTGGATCATGTAGTCTTGCATTAGTACTACAATCTACAACCATTATCTTGCCCAAAAACATCACAGATTAAAAATTAATGTTGGTCAAACATGCTGCCTCGGTAACTGGCTATGAATGTTCTTGAGCCTCAAGAACACCTAAGGTGACAAATTCTGTCGCGAAAGACTATAGCGACAGATTTAATAATTTTAATTATTTAATTTTCTAAAAATTATTTTAAAATAGTAAATAAATTCTGAAAATTACAAAAATTATTTTACGTTATAAAAATTAACTTTTAATAATTTTACATATTTTTCATAAATATTAATATTTATTTGGATATTATTGATATTTAATATATTTAATAAATGCATTAAATAAAGTAATTAAAAATGATTTTATTATATTAAAAATTATTTTAAATGATAAAAATATATTTAATAATATTTTAAGTTATAAAATATAACTTTTAATATTTTAAGACAAATTTTATTAATTATTAAATATTAATGATATTAGATTTTTTTTAATAATTATATTAAATAAATTAATTAAAAATAATTTTAATATTATAAAAATTATTTTAAATGAAAATAAATAGTTTAAAAATATTTTAAGTTATAAAATATTACTTTTAATATTTAAAGGTAAATTTTATTAATAATTTAATATTAAATGATGTTAGAGTTATTTAATAATAATATTAAATAAATAAATTAAAAATAATTTTATTGATTTAAAAATTATTTAAAAAGGAAATAAATGAATCAAAAATATTTTAAATTATAAATAATGACTTTTAATATTTTGATAAATAATACATTAATACTTAAATATTAATGATAATTATTTTAAAATGATTTTAAAAATTATTTAAGGGTAATAAAAATGTTTTAAAAATATTTTGAGTTATTATAAATAACTTTAATATTTTGACAATAGTTTCATTAATAATTTAATATTAATTAAATATTAATAATAATAGAATTATTTAATATTTAAATCATTTAAAAATGATTTCAGTGTTGGAAAAATTATGATAAATTATAATAATTATTTAAAAATTATTATAAGGCTATGAAAAATAATTCGACTGATATTTAAAATATCTACACGAATATTGAACTACAGAATAAAGTTTTAGACTCGTTATTTAAGCGATAAAACAGTCGGTACACCGACATATTTCAGAAATTGAACCGAACTTAGATAATTGGACTAGATACATGTTTATTTATGATCCAACGACTGCTAAACATATGTGACAATATGATTAGGTTATGTGCTGACTACAAATAGCTGTACTATGTGATATGATATATTATTCTAATCGAATTAATAATTTTATTAATGATAGGTCTTGATATAAAAGATAAAACTAAGTTGTGTAATTGTAAGCAGCAGCTCAAGCAAGTATCCTACCTTTGTATTTACTTTATGCAATGGACATGAGTAAGAAAGTTTCAGAATTATATTATTATTGTGCTAGATTATTAACTCTATTATTATTGATTATGTATCCAATCTTTTGTAATCATACAAGTTCTTAAATTATCCAATTATTGTTTGTTAATACAGTACTATTGTACAATCCAGATATTTATTCTGTTCGTTAATTTCTACGTATGGTTAGACAAGTGTTCACACTTGAATAATCATTGTATTTAATCATATGTTTGATACATACTAGTTAATTTCCAATATGTATACGTTGATTTAAAAGTTGTCTAGGCTATTTGATTCGGCTAGGCACAAACTGAAAAATATTGTTGAACAAGATAGAACTTTATTGTATCCAACCAGATTATTTTGGTTCGGATTCCCGACTAAGTATGAACATCTCGTTCTTGCGTGTAGTATTGATCAATACAAGGCATAACGGGTTGATCACCCCCCGTGCATGTAAGTTATGACGGTTTACAGATGAAGTTCTGTTTAACCTTTTCGAAAATAGAAAATAATGTTCATAGTCTGTTGACTAATCTCCAATTATAGTCAATATGTAAGACCCCAAATTATTAATAAATGAAATTTAAATTCCCTCTATTTATTATTTTGAAATAGTAAGTGTTAAATTGATTAATGAGGTTAGTTATGGGTAAAATGCGCAAATATTTCAAATAAGCAGGTGGTTATAAAATATTCATTGTTGTCGGGGAATATTCGCTTGGTCGTGGAATATTCTTCCTGTCGGGGAATATTCGTACGACGACGCAGTCTTTTGTGGGCCCCATAACGGAAAGCGATTGGATGAAGAAAACGACAAGTATATGTTTTTTATTAATAACGGCGTAGTTGTTACCGCTAATACTGTTGGAATACCCGGTGGTTAAAACACAGTAATACGCGTTGTTACACAGTAGCACACTGTATTGCACCAATTATTGATTCTTACGTAAGAAGGTACTACTCAATAATGGTTACAGTAATTACTGTTCAGTATTTTATTTTATTGATTCAATAATTGCTGCGTTGATATTTTATATTACTGTTGTTTCAATAATTGTCACTACACAGTATTTTCCATTATCAGATCAATAATTCATATTATTTGAATAATATTATTAGATAACATTATTGGCAATGTCTAGAAAGTTCTGTCTAAGGAGAGGTTTGGTCATCTAATTGTGCGCCAGTAAGGAGAAATCCTTATTGGAAAGCCCCCTCTTTCCTGGGAACGGCCTGGTTGTCATAAATGTGATTCTGTAATATTATTTGTGAATAATTAATTATTGATTCATATGATAAGGAAATATTTATTTTTGTGGATATAAATGAGGGATATATTTTTGTGGTTAAAAATGAAGGAGTTAATGTTGAGGTTTTTATCAGTATTTTTGTCGAAATGGAGGTATTAAAAATCAGGGTTTTTGAGATATTTTGCGGGGGTTATAATTTTTAATCCGACCGTTGGATCGTGGTAATTTTTGGATATGTTATACATATATAAGTTGAGTATATGTCCATAAATTTTGAACCGTTAAAACTGAACGTATGATTTATTATGAATTTTACGAGATGACTGGTTCAGAAATTGTTGAATTTTCGGAGTTAATCATTTTGGTAGAAAATTCTAAAATTGGTGGGCCCCACTCTTGGTTGGTGAAGAAATGTGCTGAGATTTTTATTCAAATGTGGTGGGTGGGAATAGTAGCAGGTAAAGCCATCAGGTTGCAGGTTAAGTCTGCTTCGGCGTGCTAACATTTTCCTATAAATAGAGGGCTAAGTTAGAATTGGAAATCACACCAGAAACAAGTTTTTTCTCTTTCTCTCTCTAGATTATTGAGTATATTTTGTGAGTATTTAGATACTTTGAGAGTTTCTATTCATCAGAGCAAGTGTCTTTCAGCCTTATACCGGTATTCCGACCAGAAGTACTGTCTTTACGAGGGAAGGGATGTTATTTTATTCAAAAATGATATTATTTTTTCAATATCATTATGCCGAAATATTGGTTGGAAATTTTTATCAAATTTAGAACTTTTCACGTCGGGGTTACTATTCATGAGTTACTATTCACGAGTTACTATTCACCGAAAAATAAAATTTTCTTCTTTTCGTCCAAAATATCTATTCTGGGTACTAGCTTTGATTGTATTCATGTTTTGATCATTCTTGAATTCTACTTCACTATGAATAATTATAAGGTATTTTTGGACATGGATAAATCGAAATACGAATTCTTAATATTTGTTATTTTGTTTCACTGGATTCGTTTTCTTTAAGATATTTTTTATCATCCTCAGTCCTAAATGATGATATTACTGAATATCTTTGGCCCGTAGTGCAAAGATGAATGATTAACTGATGAATATCTTTGGCCCGTAGTGCAAAGATGAACAGGTGTTGAGATGAACATGACCGACTGGTGATACAAATGAATATCTTTGGCCTGTAGTGCAAAGATGAATATTTGATTAAAGATGGCTATTGATTGTTGTTACAGGGATAAAATATTGATGATGGACTTTTAAATCTTAGAAGATAGTAGAACTCATTCTCTACTTGACTCTTCTAATGGTTTGCTGTTTTCGCTGCAGTTATTGATTTAAAACTTGTTGTCTATTGTATTCTATTAGATTTTTCCCTGTTGAAGACTAACGATAATTTGTTCTGTATTATCTTAGTCATAATGTTCTTTACTGGGCTAGTTGAGCTCATCCTTTTCCTTTTTGTTCCATTTTTCTCAGGAGGCGGGAATGTAGCGAGTACTAGTCGGGGTATGGAATGATGGTTCTAGAAGTTACTTTAGTAATCCTCACCATTTTTGTGAAATAATGTATCAATAAATGTAATGAGGACTTATTTGAGTGTGGATATTGTCTAAATAACAATATTTGTATTTAAACTCACAGTTCTTGTGTTGTAATAATAAAGATGTAGTTATTTCTGTAACATGTATTTGGGCGACTCAGAATGGATTTTGTATACCTATTTTGGGGGCGTCACACTGTAAGACCCCAACTTTTATAAATAAAGATGAATTTTCTATAAATATCATTTTTAAATATTATGAAGTTAATTTGATATAATGTTATAGTTGTGGGTAATATTTATAAATTTTGCAAAGTAAGCAAGTTGTTATAAAATATTCGTTTGGTCGGGGAATATTCTTTTTGTCGGGGAATATTCGTACGACGGCACAATCATTGGTGGACCCCACAACGGAATTATTGTCGGATTGAGAAAACGACAAAATTATCTTTCTATAAAAATAACAGCTGAGGTATTACGTTAAAATCGTTAAAACTGTTGAACTACTTGGTAGTAAAAGTACAGTAATACGCGTGGTTGCATAGTAGCACACGGTATTGATTATTGATGCTTACGTGAGAAGTCACTCAGCTATACTCAATTATTGCTACAGTAATTGCTGCATCATATCTCTTAAATTATTGTCATAGTATCATCTGTTATATTATTGAGACGTTGTGGTAAGTTTAGTTATTTTATGGGGGGCCATATGTCATCATCTAAGAGTCTCTTCGTCAATAGTATTTACCTTGGTCAATAGTAATTACCTTCGTCAATAGTATTTACCTTGGTCAATAGTATTTACCTTGGTCAATAGTAATTACCTTCGTCAATAGTATTTACCTTGGTCAATAGTAATTACTTTCGTCAATAGTAGTTGTCCCTTCAATATTACCAAGAGTCATTTGACCCTTCGTTAAGACCAAGAGTCATTTGACCCTTCGTTAAGACCAAGAGCCACCCTCAGTTTTTCTATAAATAGAGGCCTAGGGCTTCATTATTTTTCACGAATTCATTCAAGCTATAGAGAGAGAAAGTATAGAGAGAATAAGAGAGAGAGACTAAAAGTATTCTGCTACATCACTTTTCCAATATCCAGTTCTTTTAAGGTAGGGAATATTATTTCTTTTATATTCATGAAGAGAACTTCTGTTATTCCATTTGTTATTATTCTGTTGGAATAACCAGTATACGCGGTCTACCCTATACTTGGTGACATTCTTCTATTATTCTGTTGGAACATCCTGTCTGTGTGTTTTACACCGGACCTGGTTCCGTTTATTATTCTGTTGGAACATCCTGTCTGTGTGTTTTACACCGGACCTGGTTCCGTTTTATTATTATTCTGTTGGAATATCCTGTCTGTGTGTTTTACACCGGACCTGGTTCCATTATTTATTATTCTGTCGGAATATCCTGTCTGTGCGTTTACGCCGGACCTGGTTCCATTATTTATTATTCTGTTGGAATAACCTGTCTGTGCGGTCTATCGCATGCATGGTGATTTCTTTTGTTATTCCATTCTTTATTATACTCAGTTGGTTAAGTTTTGACTTCTATACTCCATGAAATTTGTGGAATATCCTTGATAGTTGCGTTTCATCCAGTATCTTTTCAAGAAAATATTCTTCTAAGCATTCTTGAATTTTACTCCACAATGCAGTATCATGTTGACAATTTGGACGTTGTTAATTCCTGGATAAATTAATTCTTGAACTTGTTTTATTGAATTCTTATATCATTGTCATCATCCTCATGTTTATAAAATGTTGAAAGTCATCTGTGGCCTGTAGTGCATAGATGGACTTGGTATGATTATGACCAGGGATTATTCGGTATAATCATGACCGTAATGTTACAAATGATGTGGTAAAAGTCCTCATTGGCCCGTAGTGCATTGATGGACAGTTGTTGGCATGATCATGACCATTAATGAATATACGAATATCCTTGGCCGTAGTGCAGGGGTGATTCGATGATGTGGATTATTTTATTAAGCTGAGTCTCAGCGATCACAGTGTTGAAAAACTTTTTAAATCATAAAAGATAGTAGAGTTTATTTTCTACTTGACTCTTTTAATGGATTGCTTGTTCCGCTACAGTTAAACTTGATGTCTATTATATTTTATCAGTTTAACATTGTTGAAGGCTAATGATAATTTATTCTGCATTATCTTAGTCATAATATTTCTTACTGGGCTAGTTGAGCTCACCCTTTCTTTCACTGTTCTCTTCAGGAAATGAGAACGTAGCTGGGGCAAGTCGGGGAACGGAGTGATGGTCCGAATGATAGTATTAGTTAGTAGTCCTCACTATTCTATGTAATGGTGTGTTAATAAATGTAATGAGGACTCCTTTTGAGTATGAATACTCTCTAGAAGATAATATTTGTATTCAAACTCACAGTTTATGTTTTGTCGTATTGTACACGACAGTTGTATTATTAAGTTGTATTTGTATTCTGTACTATGTATCTGACGACCCAAGATGGGTGATGTATACCTAATTTTGGGGGCGTCACAGTTGGTATCAGAGCTTAGGGATATGATCCCTGGCTAAGATGTGAGAATAGAACTAGGAGGGGAGAGACGGGGAATTCCTTCGCTAGTATGACATACCTAAGTTTATTTGCATGGTATTTAATTGGTCGGTCATAATATAAGGATAATATATGACATATCAATTAATTTTTATTTTGTGGCAGTATCTGAAAATGGCATCTGAGAATGTTGAGAATAGCAATGGAGCACAGACGACTGTTGATTCACCACATATCAATAATCAGGATAATGTGCATCAGGAAGGTGTCAATCCTCATGCAAACAACAACACTGACCAAATGATGAATGATCAAATGTTCAGAGGCTTTATGCAATTCATGCAACAACAGGTGAAAGCGGCTCCTGTCCACAACGTAGGTGGAAATACTGGAAACTCTCAGGCGGTCACCGCTAAACAGTTTAAGGAGCTGGGACCACCGGAGTTTAAGGGAGAACCCAAACCACTTGTAGCTGAAACATGGATAAAGCAGATCACCAAGATATTTGATGTCTTGGGTTGCTCCGAGGAGCAAAAGGTTCCCTTTGCCGCCTTTATGTTGCGAGGAGAGGCAGATTACTGGTGGGAATCGATAAAGCGTACTCAACCTGCCGCACTGAAGATGTCTTGGGAGAAGTTCCAAGAGCTGTTTAACGACAAATACTTTCCCGAGAGTATTCGTCACATGAAGGAGGTGGAGTTCATCAAATTGGAGCAGAATAATATGACCGTGTCGCAGTACGAGGCAAAATTTGCGGAGTTATCCCGGTTTGCGTCCCACCTGGTGGATAATGAAGAAAGAATGACGCGGATGTTTTTAAGAGGTTTGAAGCCGGAGATACGTCAACATCTTGTTTCTCATAAACTGTGTTTGTATTCAGATGTTGTAAATAGGGCTCAGTTGGTGGAGCGCGATAACGAGACAACGCAACCAAAAGAGAGCAGCCGGCAAAATGATAATACCAGTGAGAGCAGTCATCGAAGCGGTGACAACAAGCGTGGAGGGAATCAACAGGCCAGAAATGGTAACCACTTCGGTGGTAATCAGGGCCAAAACAATAAGAATGGACATTTCAAGAAGAGGAGATTCAACAATGATGGAAAGACGTCAGCACCAGCACCTGTCGTTAAGGAAGGAGAACGACCACCTATCATATGTTTCAAATGCGGAGGGGAGGGGCACATCAGTCCAAACTGCGCGATGCCGTCCAAAGCATGTTATAATTGTGGAAGAGAAGGTCATTTAGCCCGATTTTGTCGTTTACCGAAGACAAATTCAGCTAGGATGGAGGCACCAAAAGCCGTCCCAGAAAAGTCAAAACCGGTTGTGCAAGGGAGAGCGTTTGTTGTGAACTCCCAGAGAGCAAGGAACCCGAATGAGGTCATCACGGGTAAGCTTATCATAAACTCTAAAGAAGTTTATACTTTATTTGATACCGGTTCAACCCATTCTTTTATTTCTCCTACTTGCGCTCATCGATTAAATTTGATTCCGGAGAAATTAGACTTTGACTTATCTGTGGAAACTCCGTTGGGAGAAACCTTCATTACCTCCACTGGTTATAAGTCTTGTTTGGTTCAAGTTGGTACCCACACATTACCTATCGATCTGATTTCATTAAAAATACTTGCATTTGACGTGATTCTAGGGATTGATTGGTTAACTACTCATTATGCAAAAATTGATTGTTTTCGTAAGGTTGTTAGCTTTCATATTCCTAATCGACCTATTATGCGAATTCAAGCAACCAAACCATTAAAATCAATCGCTGTCATCTCAAGCCATAAAGCTATTCGTTTATTGAAAAACGGATGTCAAGCTTTCTTAGCTCATGTCACAGATCTAAACAAAAATACGTCAGCTTTGAATGATATTTCTGTTGTTAATAAATTTCCTGACGTATTCCCGAAGAACTTCCTGGCCTACCCCCAGAGCGTGAAATTGAATTTTGTATCGACCTTGAACCCGGTACAAAACCCATTTCCAAAGCCCCATATCGAATGGCTCCTATTGAACTTCAGGAGTTAAAGACCCAACTGCAGGAATTGTTAGACATTGGTTTTATTCGTCCTAGTACTTCTCCTTGGGGTGCTCCTGTTCTGTTCGTGAAGAAGAAAGATGGGAGTATGCGACTTTGTATTGATTATCGGGAGTTGAATCATGTCACCATCAAAAACAGGTACCCATTGCCACGTATTGATGACCTGTTTGACCAGTTGCAAGGAGCACAATTCTTTTCAAAGATCGATCTTCGTTCTGGATATCATCAGCTGAAGGTTAGAACTGAGGATATTCCAAAGACGGCTTTTAGAACTCGGTACGGGCATTATGAATTCCTAGTCATGTCCTTTGGATTGACTAATGCTCCTGCTGCCTTCATGGATATGATGAACAGGGTATTCAAGGAATATTTGGATCACTTTGTGGTCGTCTTTATTGATGACATCCTTATTTATTCCAAAAGCCGTGAAGATCATGAGCAACACTTGAGGCTGGTACTCCAAAAGCTTCGTGAATACAAACTTTATGCCAAGTTGAAGAAATGCGAGTTCTGGCTGGAAGAGGTAGCATTCCTTGGGCACGTAGTATCAAGTCGTGGAATATCGGTTGACCCGGCAAAGATTGAAGCTATTCAAAGCTGGGAGCAACCTAAATCAGTGACCGAAGTACGTAGCTTTCTTGGTTTAGCTGGTTATTATCGGAGATTCGTGGAAGGATTTTCTCGAATCGCTACTCCATTAACTCAGCTGACTCGGAAAGATACAAAGTTCGGTTGGAGCGAAGAATGTGAGCAGAGTTTTCAAGAACTCAAGAGGAGACTCATTTCAGCACCTGTTCTAACAATACCATCTGGCTCGGAGGGATTTGTCATCTACAGTGATGCTTCGAGCAAAGGGTTGGGATGCGTTCTCATGCAACATGGAAAAGTCATAGCCTATGCATCAAGACAACTCAAGGAATATGAGAGGAATTATCCTACTCATGATCTAGAGTTGGCAGCTGTTGTCTTTGCACTTAAAATTTGGAGGCATTACTTGTATGGGGAGAAGGTGGAGATCTTTACGGATCATAAAAGCCTCAAATATTTCTTCACTCAAAAGGAACTCAACATGCGACAACGACGTTGGCTTGAACTGTTGAAAGATTATGATCATACCATTCAATACCATCCTGGAAAAGCGAACGTGGTAGCTGACGCATTGAGTAGAAGATCATATGCAAGTACAAGTGCAATATTGTCAACACAAAGGCCCATTTTGTGTGACTTGCAAAGGATGGAGATAGAGTTAAAGACTCCAGGGACCCATGTGATGATGGCGAATATACGAGTAGAACCGACTTTAATCGATAAAGTTAAAGCTGCTCAAGCTACAGACCTGGAGCTGATGCGTATGAGGAAGAAAGTGCAAGAAGGTGTTATGCCGGAAGCAAGAATCGATGAAGAAGGAATACTTCGAGTCAACTCCAGACTTTGTGTTCCTAACAACCCTGATTTAAAGTATGAAATCATGATGGAGGCGCACAACACACCGTTTGCAATCCATCCTGGAAGTACCAAAATGTATCATGATCTTCGTCATACATTTTGGTGGAGCAATATGAAGAGAGAGATAGCGTTGTTTATCTCAAGGTGTCTAACTTGTCAACGAGTCAAAGCGGAGCATCAAGTACCAAAAGGTCCATTGCAACCACTTGAAATTCCAGAATGGAAGTGGGAGCACATTACCATGGATTTCGTTACCGGTCTTCCTAGGGTTTCTCAAGGTATTGATGCGATTTGGGTCATTGTTGATAGATTGACCAAGTCTGCTCATTTCTTACCGATACGAGAAACTTATACACTTGAACGTCTTGCTCGTATGTACATAAACGAGATTGTAAGACTGCATGGTATGCCAGTATCCATAGTTTCTGATCGAGACCCAAGATTCACTTCACGATTTTGGGTTAGTTTACAAAAAGCTATGGGCACGGAGTTACGATTTAGTTCAGCATATCATCCTCAGACGGACGGACAATCAGAGAGGACTATTCAAACTCTTGAAGATCTATTAAGACTCTGTGTCTTTGACTTCAAAGGAAGTTGGGACAAGTTCTTACCATTGGTGGAGTTTTCCTACAACAACAGTTATCAAGCAAGTATTGGCATGGCTCCATTCGAAGCATTGTATGGAAGAAAATGTCGTTCTCCAGTATGCTGGGATGAGGTGGGCGAAGCAACGTTGTTGGGACCGGAGTTGGTACGTATGACTACAGAAAAGATTCAAACGATCCGACAACGTATAAAAACCTCACAAGATCGACAAAAGAGTTATGCTGATCTTCATCGAAAGGACGTGGAATTTGATGTAGGAGATCATGTGTTCTTACGTGTTGCTCCATGGAAAGGAGTTACGAGATTTGGAAAGAGAGGAAAGCTAAATCCTCGATTCATCGGTCCATTTTTAATCCTCGATCGAGTAGGAACTGTGGCTTATAGACTCGCTTTACCGCCAAGTATGTCTCGTGTTCATAACGTTTTCCACATATCCATGTTACGCAAATATGTGGAAGACCCGAACCACATTATTGAGTTAGAACCGGACGAAATAGCGGAGGATTTGACGTATGAAGAAGTTCCTGTTCAAATCTTGGATAAGAAGGAACATATTCTACGCTCCAAGGTTATACCTCAAGTCAAAGTTTTGTGGAGAAACCACGATGTTGAGGAAATGACTTGGGAGTTAGAATCAGAAATGAAATCAAGGTATCCTTACCTCTTCGACATACCAGGTACGTACCCTAATTTCGAGGGCGAAATTTCATAAGAAGGGGAGGTTGTAAGACCCCAACTTTTATAAATAAAGATGAATTTTCTATAAATATCATTTTTGAATATTATGGAGTTAATTTGATATAATGTTATAGTTGTGGGTAATATTTATAAATTTTGCAAAGTAAGCAAGTTGTTATAAAATATTCGTTTGGTCGGGAATATTCTTTTTGTCGGGGAATATTCGTACGACGGCACAATCATTGGTGGACCCCACAACGGAATTATTGTCGGATTGAGAAAACGACAAAATTATCTTTCTATAAAAATAACGGCTGAGGTGTTACGTTAAAATCGTTAAAACTGTTGAACTACTCGGTAGTAAAAGTACAGTAATACGCGTGGTTGCATAGTAGCACACGGTATTGATTATTGATGCTTACGTGAGAAGTCACTCAGTTATACTCAATTATTGCTACAGTAATTGCTGCATCATATCTCTTAAATTATTGTCATAGTATCATCTGTTATATTATTGAGACGTTGTGGTAAGTTTAGTTATTTTATGGGGGGCCATATGTCATCATCTAAGAGTCTCTTCGTCAATAGTATTTACCTTGGTCAATAGTAATTACCTTCGTCAATAGTATTTACCTTGGTCAATAGTAATTACCTTCGTCAATAGTATTTACCTTGGTCAATAGTAATTACTTTCGTCAATAGTAGTTGTCCCTTCAATATTACCAAGAGTCATTTGACCCTTCGTTAAGACCAAGAGTCATTTGACCCTTCGTTAAGACCAAGAGCCACCCTCAGTTTTTCTATAAATAGAGGCTTAGGGCTTCATTATTTTTCACGAATTCATTCAAGCTATAGAGAGAGAAAGTATAGAGAGAATAAGAGAGAGAGAGAGACTAAAAGTATTCTGCTACATCACTTTTCCAATATCCAGTTCTTTTAAGGTAGGGAATATTATTTCTTTTATATTCATGAAGAGAACTTCTGTTATTCCATTTGTTATTATTCTGTTGGAATAACCAGTATACGCGGTCTACCCTATACTTGGTGACATTCTTCTATTATTCTGTTGGAACATCCTGTCTGTGTGTTTTACACCGGACCTGGTTCCGTTTATTATTCTGTTGGAACATCCTGTCTGTGTGTTTTACACCGGACCTGGTTCCGTTTTATTTTATTCTGTTGGAATATCTGTCTGTGTGTTTTACACCGGACCTGGTTCCGTTTTATTATTATTCTGTTGGAATATCCTGTCTGTGTGTTTTACACCGGACCTGGTTCCATTATTTATTATTCTGTCGGAATATCCTGTCTGTGCGTTTACGCCGGACCTGGTTCCATTATTTATTATTCTGTTGGAATAACCTGTCTGTGCGGTCTATCGCATGCATGGTGATTTCTTTTGTTATTCCATTCTTTATTATACTCAGTTGGTTAAGTTTTGACTTCTATACTCCATGAAATTTGTGGAATATCCTTGATAGTTGCGTTTCATCCAGTATCTTTTCAAGAAAATATTCTTCTAAGCATTCTTGAATTTTACTCCACAATGCAGTATCATGTTGACAATTTGGACGTTGTTAATTCCTGGATAAATTAATTCTTGAACTTGTTTTATTGAATTCTTATATCATTGTCATCATCCTCATGTTTATAAAATGTTGAAAGTCATCTGTGGCCTGTAGTGCATAGATGGACTTGGTATGATTATGACCAGGGATTATTCGGTATAATCATGACCGTAATGTTACAAATGATGTGGTAAAAGTCCTCATTGGCCCGTAGTGCATTGATGGACAGTTGTTGGCATGATCATGACCATTAATG
Source organism: Panax notoginseng (assembly GCA_016801055.1). Classification (NCBI taxonomy): domain Eukaryota; kingdom Viridiplantae; phylum Streptophyta; class Magnoliopsida; order Apiales; family Araliaceae; genus Panax; species Panax notoginseng. The sequence continues at coordinate 127,943,848 of CM029021.1, forward strand.
AATATACGAATATCCTTGGCCGTAGTGCAGGGGTGATTCGATGATGTGGATTATTTTATTAAGCTGAGTCCCAGCGATCACAGTGTTGAAAAACTTTTTAAATCATAAAAGATAGTAGAGTTTATTTTCTACTTGACTCTTTTAATGGATTGCTTGTTCCGCTACAGTTAAACTTGATGTCTATTATATTTTATCAGTTTAACATTGTTGAAGGCTAATGATAATTTATTCTGCATTATCTTAGTCATAATATTTCTTACTGGGCTAGTTGAGCTCACCCTTTCTTTCACTGTTCTCTTCAGGAAATGAGAACGTAGCTGGGGCAAGTCGGGGAACGGAGTGATGGTCCGAAGAATAGTATTTGTTAGTAGTCCTCACTATTCTATGTAATGGTGTGTTAATAAATGTAATGAGGACTCCTTTTGAGTATGAATACTCTCTAGAAGATAATATTTGTATTCAAACTCACAGTTTATGTTTTGTCGTATTGTACACGACAGTTGTATTTGTATTCTGTACTATGTATCTGACGACTCAAGATGGGTGATGTATACCTAATTTTGGGGGCGTCACACACACAATACGTAGTTTCAAAATTTAAAATAGAATTGTTATGTTATTTAGAATTGTTTCAGTTTACTTCATAATTGTTGATTCATTGTAAAAGTGTCGTTCAAAAAAAATATTTAATCCTTTCAGCTAATACTTATTGTTTGCTATTACTTGTTGGGCAATCTAATGCTCATTCTTGCTTAATTTAAATATTTTTAGCCAATCGTGATCAACATGATGGTTCATGCAGAAACAAAGGAAAAAGAAAAGCAAACAGAATAAGATTTATGGTATTTTATGTAATATTTAGACGATATTAAGACTATGATACTTATTAATTATCATGTGATGAATGATTAAAGGTCGCGTACTTTGGATTTAGACTTTGATATGCAAATTAAGTTGGATATTTATATTATTGTTATTATTATTAGTATTATTTCGCTCATAGATATGGTATCGTGAAGCACCAAGTTCGAGTTTCAAGTACCTGAATTTGGGGGCGTCACAATTAGTATTAGTATTGTTATTATTATTATTATTATTATTATTATTATTATTATTATTATTATTATTATTAGTAGTAGTAGTAGTAGTAGTAGTAGTAGTAGTAGTAGTAGTAGTAGTAGTAGTAGTAGTAGTAGTAGTAGTAGTAGTATAATAATAATAATAATTATTATTATATTATAATTATTATTATTTTGAATTAAAATTAGAATGAATCTGAATCTTTATTATATAGATTACTATTATTATTATTATTATTATTATTATTATTATTATTATTATTATTATTATTATTATTACAATTATTATAATAATAATTATTACTATAATTATTATTATTATTACTATAATAATAGTAATAGTAATAGTAATAATAATAATAATAATTATTATTATTATTATTATTATTATTATTATTATTACTATTTGTTTGTGTGTGTGAAGAAGAGGGAGGAGAGAGAAAGATTTTGTGTGTGAACATTAGAGAGAGCAGGGTGTAGGGGTGAATTTGATTTGAGCGGGAAGAAATATGAGCATTTAGATTAAGTTGGAATAATTAAGTTAGAATGAATCTGAACCGTCCTTGTGTTTAGTCAAATAAAAGATTCAAAATGAGTTCTGTAAGACCCCAAATTATTAATAAATATAATTTAAATTCCCTCTATTTATTATTTTAAAATAGTAAGTGTTAAATTGATTAATGAGGTTAGTTATGGGTAAAATGCGCAAATATTTCAAATAAGCAAGTGGTTATAAAATATTCATTGTTGTCGGGGAATATTCGTTTGGTCGTGAAATATTATTTCTCTCGGGGAATATTCGTACGACGGCGCAGTCTTTTGTGGGCCCCATAATGGAAAGCGATTAGATGAAGAAAACAACAAGTATATATTTTTTATTAATAACGGCGTAGTTGTTACCGCTAATACTGTTGGAATACCCGGTGGTTAAAACACAGTAATACGCGTTGTTACACAGTAGCACACTGTATTGCACCAATTATTGATTCTTACGTAAGAAGGCACTACTCAATAATGGTTACAGTAATTACTGTTCAGTATTTTATTTTATTGATTCAATAATTGTTGCGTTGATATTTTATATTACTGTTATTTCAATAATTGTCACTACACAGTATTTCCCATTATCAGATCAATAATTCATATTATTTGAATAATATTATTAGATAACATTATTGGCAATGTCTAGAAAGTTCTGTCTAAGGAGAGGTTTGGTCATCTAATTGCGCGCCAGTAAGGAGAAATCCTTATTGGAAAGCCCCCTCTTTCCTGGGAACGGTCTGGTTGTCATAAATGTGATTCTGTAATATTATTTGTGAATAAATAATTATTGATTCATATGATAAGGAAATATTTATTTCTGTGGATATAAATGAGGGATATATTTTTGTGGTTAAAAATGAAGGAGTTAATGTTGAAGTTTTTATCAGTATTTTTGTCGGAATTGAGGTATTAAAAATCAGGGTTTTTGAGATATTTTGCGGGGGTTATAATTTTTAATCCGACCGTTGGATCGTGGTAATTTTTGGATATGTTATACATATATAAGTTGAGTATATGTCCACAAATTTTGAACCGTTAAAACTGAACGTATGATTTATTATGAATTTTACGAGATGACTGGTTCAGAAATTGTTGAATTTTCGGAGTTAATCATTTTGGTAGAAAATTCTAAAATTGGTGGGCCCCACTCTTGGTTGGTGAAGAAATGTGCTGAGATTTTTATTCAAATGTGGTGGGTGGGAATAGTAGCAGGTAAAGCCATCAGGTTGCAGGTTAAGTCTGCTTCGGCGTGCTAACATTTTCCTATAAATAGAGGGCTAAGTTAGAATTGGAAATCACACCAGAAATAAGTTTTTTCTCTTTCTCTCTCTAGATTATTGAGTGTATTTTGTGAGTATTTAGATACTTTGAGAGTTTCTATTCATCAGAGCAAGTTTCTTTCAGCCTTATACCGGTATTCCGACCAGAAGTACTGTCTTTACGAGGGAAGGGATGTTATTTTATTCAAAAATGATATTATTTTTTCAATATCATTATGCCGAAATATTGGTTGGAAATTTTTATCAAATTTAGAACTTTTCACGTCGGGGTTACTATTCATGAGTTACTATTCACGAGTTACTATTCACCGAAAAATAAAATTTTCTTCTTTTCGTCCAAAATATCTATTCTGGGTACTAGCTTTGATTGTATTCATATTTTGATCATTCTTGAATTCTACTTCACTATGAATAATTATAAGGTATTTTTGGACATGGATAAATCGAAATACGAATTCTTAATATTTGTTATTTTGTTTCACTGGATTCGTTTTCTTTAAGATATTTTTTATCATCCTCAGTCCTAAATGATGATATTACTGAATATCTTTGGCCCGTAGTGCAAAGATGAATGATTAACTGATGAATATCTTTGGCCCGTAGTGCAAAGATGAACAGGTGTTGAGATGAACATGACCGACTGGTGATACAAATGAATATCTTTGGCCTGTAGTGCAAAGATGAATATTTGATTAAAGATGGTTATTGATTGTTGTTACAGGGATAAAATATTGATGATGGACTTTTAAATCTTAGAAGATAGTAGAACTCATTCTCTACTTGACTCTTCTAATGGTTTGCTGTTTCCGCTGCAGTTATTGATTTAAAACTTGTTGTCTATTGTATTCTATTAGATTTTTCCCTGTTGAAGACTAACGATAATTTGTTCTGTATTATCTTAGTCATAATGTTCTTTACTGGGCTAGTTGAGCTCACCCTTTTCCTTTTTGTTCCATTTTTCTCAGGAGGCGAGAATGTAGCGAGTACTAGTCGGGGTATGGAATGATGGTTCTAGAAGTTACTTTAGTAGTCCTCACCATTTTTGTGAAATAATGTATCAGTAATTGTAATGAGGACTTATTTGAGTGTGGATATTGTCTAAATGACAATATTTGTATTTAAACTCACAGTTCTTGTGTTGTAATAATAAAGATGTAGTTGTTTCTGTACCATGTATTTTGGCGACTCAGAATGGGTGTTGTATACCTATTTTGGGGGCGTCACACAATACGTAGTTTCAAAATTTAAAATAGAATTGTTATGTTATTTAGAATTGTTTCAGTTTACTTCATAATTGTTGATTCATTGTAAAAGTGTCGTTCAAAAAAAATATTTAATCCTTTCAGCTAATACTTATTGTTTGCTATTACTTGCTGGGCAATCTAATGCTCATTCTTGCTTAATTTAAATATTTTTAGCCAATCGTGATCAACATGATGGTTCATGCAGAAACAAAGGAAAAAAAAAGCAAACAGAATAAGATTTATGGTATTTTATGTAATATTTAGACGATATTAAGACTATGATACTTATTAATTATCATGTAATGAATGATTAAAGGTCGCGTACTTTGGATTTAGACTTTGATATGCAAATTAAGTTGGATATTTATATTATTGTTATTATTATTAGTATTATTTCGCTCATAGATATGGTATCGTGAAGCACCAAGTTCGAGTTTCAAGTACCTGAATTTGGGGGCGTCACAATTATTATTATTATTATTATTATTATTATTATTATTATTATTAGTAGTAGTAGTAGTAGTAGTAGTATAATTATAATAATAATAATTATTATATTATAATTATTATTATTTTAAATTAAAATTAGAATGAATCTGAATCTTTATTATATAGATTACTATTACTATTATTATTATTATTATTATTATTATTACAATTATTATAATAATAATTATTACTATAATTATTATTATTATTACTATAATAATAGTAATAGTAATAGTAATAAAAATAATAATTATTAGTACTATTATTATTATTATTATTATTATTATTATTATTATTATTATTACTATTTGTTTGTGTGTGTGAAGAAGAGAGAGGAGAGAGAAAGATTTTGTGTGTGAACATGAGAGAGAGCTGGGTGTAGGGGTGAATTTGATTTGAGCGGGAAGAAATATGAGCATTTAGATTAAGTTGGAATAATTAAGTTAGAATGAATCTGAACCGTCCTTGTGTTTAGTCAAATAAAAGATTCAAAATGAGTTCTGTAAGACCCCAAATTATTAATAAATAAAATTTAAATTCCCTCTATTTATTGTTTTGAAATAGTAAGTGTTAAATTGATTAATGAGGTTAGTTATGGGTAAAATGCGCAAATATTTCAAATAAGCAGGTGGTTATAAAATATTCATTGTTGTCGGGGAATATTCGTTTGGTCGTGGAATATTCTTCCTGTCGGGGAATATTCGTACGACGGCGCAGTCTTTTGTGGGCCCCATAACGGAAAGCGATTGGATGAAGAAAACGAAAAGTATATGTTTTTTATTAATAACGGCGTAGTTGTTACCGCTAATACTGTTGGAATACCCGGTGGTTAAAACACAGTAATACGCGTTGTTACACAGTAGCACACTGTATTGCACCAATTATTGATTCTTACGTAAGAAGGCACTACTCAATAATGGTTACAGTAATTACTGTTCAGTATTTTATTTTATTGATTCAATAATTGCTGCGTTGATATTTTATATTACTGTTGTTTCAATAATTGTCACTACACAGTATTTTCCATTATCAGATCAATAATTCATATTATTTGAATAATATTATTAGATAACATTATTGGCAATGTCTAGAAAGTTCTGTCTAAGGAGAGGTTGGTCATCTAATTGCGCGCCAGTAAGGAGAAATCCTTATTGGAAAGCCCCCTCTTTCCTGGGAACGGCCTGGTTGTCATAAATGTGATTCTGTAATATTATTTGTGAATAATTAATTATTGATTCATATGATAAGGAAATATTTATTTCTGTGGATATAAATGAGGGTTATATTTTTGTGGTTAAAAATGAAGGAGTTAATGTTGAGGTTTTTATCAGTATTTTTGTCGGAATGGAGGTATTAAAAATCAGGGTTTTTGAGATATTTTGCGGGGGTTATAATTTTTAATCCGACCGTTGGATCGTGGTAATTTTTGGATATGTTATACATATATAAATTGAGTATATGTCCACAAATTTTGAACCGTTAAAAATGAACGTATGATTTATTATGAATTTTACGAGATGACTGGTTCAGAAATTGTTGAATTTTCGGAGTTAATCATTTTGGTAGAAAATTCTAGAATTGGTGGGTCCCACTCTTGGTTGGTGAATAAATGTGCTGAGATTTTTATTCAAATGTGGTGGGTGCGAATAGTAGCAGGTAAAGCCATCAGGTTGCAGGTTAAGTCTGCTTCGGCGTGCTAACATTTTCCTATAAATAGAGGGCTAAGTTAGAATTGGAAATCACACCAGAAATAAGTTTTTTCTCTTTCTCTCTCTAGATTATTGAGTGTATTTTGTGAGTATTTAGATACTTTGAGAGTTTCTATTCATCAGAGCAAGTGTCTTTCAGCCTTATACCGGTATTCCGACCAGAAGTACTGTCTTTACGAGGTAAGGGATGTTATTTTATTCAAAAATAATATTATTTCTTCAATATCATTATGCCGAAATATTGGTTGAAAATTTTTATCAAATTTGGAACTTTTCACGTCGGGGTTACTATTCACGAGTTACTATTCACGAGTTACTATTCACCGAAAAATAAAATTTTCTTCTTTTCGTCCAAAATATCTATTCTGGGTACTAGCTTTGATTGTATCCATGTTTTGATCATTCTTGAATTCTACTTCACTATGAATAATTATAAGGTATTTTTGGGCATGGATAAATCGAAATACGAATCCTTAATATTTGTTATTTTATTTCACTGGATTCGTTTTCTTTAAGATATTTTTCATCATCCTCAGTCCTAAATGATGATATTACTGAATATCTTTGGCCCGTAGTGCAAAGATGAATGAATAACTGATGAATATTTTTGGCCCGTAGTGCAAAGATGAACAGGTGTTGAGATGAACATGACCGACTGGTGATACAAATGAATATCTTTGGCCTGTAGTGCAAAGATGAATATTTGATTAAAGATGGTTATTGATTGTTGTTACAGGGATAAAATATTGATGATGAATTTTTAAATCTTAGAAGATAGTAGAACTCATTCTCTACTTGACTCTTCTAATGGTTTGTTGTTTCCGCTGCAGTTATTGATTTAAAACTTGTTGTCTATTGTATTCTATTAGATTTTTCCCTGTTGAAGACTAACGATAATTTGTTCTGTATTATCTTAGTCATAATGTTCTTTACTGGGCTAGTTGAGCTCACCCTTTTCTTTTTTGTTCCATTTTTCTCAGGAGGCGAGAATGTAGCGAGTACTAGTCGGGGTATGGAATGATGGTTCTAGAAGTTACTTTAGTAGTCCTCACCATTTTTGTGAAATAATGTATCAATAATTGTAATGAGGACTTATTTGAGTGTGGATATTGTCTAAATGACAATATTTGTATTTAAACTCACAGTTCTTGTGTTGTAATAATAAAGATGTAGTTGTTTCTGTGCCATGTATTTTGGCGACTCAGAATGGGTATTGTATACCTATTTTGGGGGCGTCACACAATACGTAGTTTCAAAATTTAAAATAGAATTGTTATGTTATTTAGAATTGTTTCAGTTTACTTCATAATTGTTGATTCATTGTAAAAGTGTCGTTCAAAAAAAAATTTTAATCCTTTCAGCTAATACTTATTGTTTGCTATTACTTGCTGGGCAATCTAATGCTCATTCTTGCTTAATTTAAATATTTTTAGCCAATCGTGATCAACATGATGGTTCATGCAGAAACAAAGGAAAAAGAAAAGCAAACAGAATAAGATTTATGGTATTTTATGTAATATTTAGACGATATTGAGACTATGATACTTATTAATTATCATGTAATGAATGACTAAAGGTCGCGTACTTTGGATTTAGACTTTGATATGCAAATTAAGTTGGATATTTATATTATTGTTATTATTATTAGTATTATTTCGCTCATAGATATGGTATCGTGAAGCACCAAGTTCGAGTTTCAAGTACCTGAATTTGGGGGCGTCACAATTAGTATTAGTATTATTATTATTATTGTAAGACCCCAACTTTTATAAATAAAGATGAATTTTCTATAAATATCATTTTTGAATATTATGGAGTTAATTTGATATAATGTTATAGTTGTGGGTAATATTTATAAATTTTGCAAAGTAAGCAAGTTGTTATAAAATATTCGTTTGGTCGGAGAATATTCTTTTTGTCGGGGAATATTCGTACGACGGCACAATCATTGGTGGACCCCACAACAGAATTATTGTCGGATTGAGAAAACGACAGAATTATCTTTGTATAAAAAATAACGGCTGAGGTGTTACCGTTAAAACCGTTAAAACTGTTGAACTACTCGGTAGTAAAAGTACAGTAATACGCGTGGTTGCATAGTAGCACACGGTATTGATTATTGATGCTTACGTGAGAAGTCACTCAGCTATACTCAATTATTGCGATAGTAATTGCTGCATCATATCTCTTAAATTATTGTCATAGTATCGTCTGTATAATATGTTATATTATTAAATCAATAATTGAGACGTTGTGGTAAGTTTGGTTATTTTATGGGGGGTCATATGTCATCATCTAAGAGTCTCTTCGTCAATAGTAATTACCGTCGTCAATAGTAATTACCGTCGTCAATAGTATTTACCTTGGTCAATAGTAATTACCTTCGTCAATAGTATTTACCTTGGTCAATAGTAATTACCTTCGTCAATAGTATTTATCTTGGTCAATAGTAATTACCTTCGTCAATAGTATTTACCTTGGTCAATAGTAATTACTTTCGTCAATAGTAGTTGTCCCTTCAATATTACCAAGAGTCATTTGACCCTTCGTTAAGACCAAGAGTCATTTGACCCTTCGTTAAGACCAAGAGCCACCCTCGGTTTTTCTATAAATAGGGGCCTAGGGCTTCATTATTTTTCACGAATTCATTCAAGCTATAGAGAGAGAAAGTATAGAGAGAATAAGAGAGAGAGAATAAAAGTATTCTGCTACATCACTTTTCCAATATCCAGTTCTTTTAAGGTAGGGAATATTATTTCTTTTATATTCATGAAGAGAACTTCTGTTATTCCAATTGTTATTATTCTGTTGGAATAACCAGTATACGCGGTCTACCCTATACTTGGTGACATTCTTCTATTATTCTGTTGGAACATCCTGTCTGTGTGTTTTACACCGGACCTGGTTCCGTTTATTATTCTGTTGGAACATCCTGTCTGTGTGTTTTACACCGGACCTGGTTCCGTTTTATTATTATTCTGTTGGAATATCCTGTCTGTGTGTTTTACACCGGACCTGGTTCCATTATTTATTATTCTGTCGGAATATCCTGTCTGTGCGTTTACGCCGGACCTGGTTCCATTATTTATTATTCTGTTGGAATAACCTGTCTGTGCGGTCTATCGCATGCATGGTGATTTCTTTTGTTACTCCATTCTTTATTATACTCAGTTGGTTAAGTTTTGACTTCTATACTCCATGAAATTTGTGGAATATCCTTGATAATTGCGTTTCATCCAGTATCTTTTCATGAAAATATTCTTCTAAGTATTCTTGAATTTTACTCCACAATGCAGTATCATGTTGACAATTTGGACGTTGTTAATTCTTGGATAAATTAATTCTTGAACTTGTTTTATTGAATTCTTATATCATTGTCATCATCCTCATGTTTATATTCTGTTGAAAGTCATCTGTGGCCTGTAGTGCATAGATGGACTTGGTATGATTATGACCAGGGATTATTCGGTATAATCATGACCGTAATGTTGCAAATGATGTGGTAAAAGTCCTCATTGGCCCGTAGTGCATTGATGGACAGTTGTTGGCATGATCATGACCATTAATGAATACACGAATATCCTTGGCCGTAGTGCAGGGGTGATTCGATGATGTGGATTATTTTATTAAGCTGAGTCTCAGCGATCACAGTGTTGAAAAACCTTTTAAATCATAAAAGATAGTAGAGTTTATTTTCTACTTGACTCTTTTAATGGATTGCTTGTTCCGCTACAGTTAAACTTGATGTCTATTATATTTTATCAGTTTAACATTGTTGAAGGCTAATGATAATTTATTCTGCATTATCTTAGTCATAATATTTCTTACTGGGCTAGTTGAGCTCACCCTTTCTTTCACTGTTCTCTTCAGGAAATGAGAACGTAGCTGGGACAAGTCGGGGTACGGAGTGATGGTCCGAATGATAGTATTAGTTAGTAGTCCTCACTATTCTATGTAATGGTGTGTTAATAAATGTAATGAGGACTCCTTTTGAGTATGAATACTCTCTAGAAGATAATATTTGTATTCAAACTCACAGTTTATGTTTTGTCGTATTGTACACGACAGATGTATTAATCAGTTGTATTTGTATTCTGTACTATGTATCTGACGACCCAAGATGGGTGATGTATACCTAATTTTGGGGGCGTCACAATTATTATTATTATTATTATTATTATTATTATTATTATTAGTAGTAGTAGTAGTAGTAGTAGTAGTAGTAGTAGTAGTAGTAGTAGTAGTATAATTATAATAATAATAATTATTATATTATAATTATTATTATTTTAAATTAAAATTAGAATGAATCTGAATCTTTATTATATAGATTACTATTACTATTATTATTATTATTATTATTATTACAATTATTATAATAATAATTATTACTATAATTATTATTATTATTACTATAATAATAGTAATAGTAATAGTAATAATAATAATAATTATTAGTACTATTATTATTATTATTATTATTATTATTATTATTATTATTATTATTATTATTACTATTTGTTTGTGTGTGTGAAGAAGAGAAAGGAGAGAGAAAGATTTTATGTGTGAAATGAGAGAGAGCAGGGTGTAGGGGTGAATTTGATTTGAGCGGGAAGAAATATGAGCATTTAGATTAAGTTGGAATAATTAAGTTAGAATGAATCTGAACCGTCCTTGTGTTTAGTCAAATAAAAGATTCAAAATGAGTTCTGTAAGACCCCAAATTATTAATAAATAAAATTTAAATTCCCTCTATTTATTATTTTGAAATAGTAAGTGTTAAATTGATTAATGAGGTTAGTTATGGGTAAAATGCGCAAATATTTCAAATAAGCAGGTGGTTATAAAATATTCATTGTTGTCGGGGAATATTCGTTTGGTCGTGGAATATTCTTCCTGTCGGGAAATATTCGTACGACGACGCAGTCTTTTGTGGGCCCCATAACGGAAAGCGATTGGATGAAGAAAACGACAAGTATATGTTTTTTATTAATAACGGCGTAGTTGTTACCGCTAATACTGTTGAAATACCCGGTGGTTAAAACACAGTAATACGCGTTGTTACACAGTAGCACACTGTATTGCACCAATTATTGATTCTTACGTAAGAAGGCACTACTCAATAATGGTTACAGTAATTACTGTTCAGTATTTTATTTTATTGATTCAATAATTGCTGCGTTGATATTTTATATTACTGTTGTTTCAATAATTGTCACTACACAGTATTTCCCATTATCAGATCAATAATTCATATTATTTGAATAATATTATTAGATAACATTATTGGCAATGTCTAGAAAGTTCTGTCTAAGGAGAGGTTTGGTCATCTAATTGCGCGCCAGTAAGGAGAAATCCTTATTGGAAAGCCCCCTCTTTCTTGGGAACGGCCTGGTTGTCATAAATGTGATTCTGTAATATTATTTTTGAATAATTAATTATTGATTCATATGATAAGGAAATATTTATTTCTGTGGATATAAATGAGGGATATATTTTTGTGGTTAAAAATGAAGGAGTTAATGTTGAGGCTTTTATCAGTATTTTTGTCGGAATGGAGGTATTAAAAATCAGGGTTTTTGATTGCGGGGGTTATAATTTTTAATCCGACCGTTGGATCGTGGTAATTTTTGGATATGTTATACATATATAAGTTGAGTATATGTCCACAAATTTTGAACCGTTAAAAATGAACGTATGATTTATTATGAATTTTACGAGATGACTGGTTCAGAAATTGTTGAATTTTCGGAGTTAATCATTTTGGTAGAAAATTCTAGAATTGGTGGGCCCCACTCTTGGTTGGTGAAGAAATGTGCTGAGATTTTTATTCAAATGTGGTGGGTGGGAATAGTAGCAGGTAAAGCCATCAGGTTGCAGGTTAAGTCTGCTTCGGCGTGCTAACATTTTCCTATAAATAGAGGGCTAAGTTAGAATTGGAAATCACACCAGAAACAAGTTTTTTCTCTTTCTCTCTCTAGATTATTGAGTGTATTTTGTGAGTATTTAGATACTTTGAGAGTTTCTATTCATCAGAGCAAGTGTCTTTCAGCCTTATACCGGTATTTCGACCAGAAGTACTGTCTTTACGAGGTAAGGGATGTTATTTTATTCAAAAATGATATTATTTCTTCAATATCATTATGTCGAAATATTGGTTGAAAATTTTTATCAAATTTGGAACTTTTCACGTCGGGGTTACTATTCACGAGTTACTATTCACCGAAAAATAAAATTTTCTTCTTTTCGTCCAAAATATCTATTCTGGGTACTAGCTTTGATTGTATCCATGTTTTGATCATTCTTGAATTCTACTTCACTATGAATAATTATAAGGTATTTTTGGACATGGATAAATCGAAATACGAATCCTTAATTTTTGTTATTTTGTTTCACTGGATTCGTTTTCTTTAAGATATTTTTCATCATCCTCAGTCCTAAATGATGATATTACTGAATATCTTTGGCCCGTAGTGCAAAGATGAATGATTAACTGATGAATATCTTTGGCCCGTAGTGCAAAGATGAACAGGTGTTGAGATGAACATGACCGACTGGTGATACAAATGAATATCTTTGGCATGTAGTGCAAAGATGAATATTTGATTAAAGATGGTTATTGATTGTTGTTACAGGGATAAAATATTGATGATGGACTTTTAAATCTTAGAAGATAGTAGAACTCATTCTCTACTTGACTCTTCTAATGGTTTGCTGTTTCCGCTGCAGTTATTGATTTAAAACTTGTTGTCTATTGTATTCTATTAGATTTTTTCCTGTTGAAGACTAACGATAATTTGTTCTGTATTATCTTAGTCATAATGTTCTTTACTGGGCTAGTTGAGCTCACCCTTTTCCTTTTTGTTCCATTTTTCTCAGGAGGCGAGAATGTAGCGAGTACTAGTCGGGGTATGGAATGATGGTTCTAGAAGTTACTTTAGTAGTCCTCACCATTTTTGTGAAATAATGTATCAGTAATTGTAATGAGGACTTATTTGAGTGTGGATATTGTCTAAATGACAATATTTGTATTTAAACTCACAATTCTTGTGTTGTAATAATAAAGATGTAGTTGTTTCTGTACCATGTATTTTGGTGACTCAGAATGGGTGTTGTATACCTATTTTGGGGGCGTCACACAATACGTAGTTTCAAAATTTAAAATAGAATTGTTATGTTATTTAGAATTGTTTCAGTTTACTTCATAATTGTTGATTCATTGTAAAAGTGTCGTTCAAAAAAAATATTTAATCCTTTCAGCTAATACTTATTGTTTGCTATTACTTGCTGGGCAATTTAATGCTCATTCTTGCTTAATTTAAATATTTTTAGCCAATCGTGATCAACATGATGGTTCATGCAGAAACAAAGGAAAAAAAAAAAGCAAACAGAATAAGATTTATGGTATTTTATGTAATATTTAGACGATATTAAGACTATGATACTTATTAATTATCATGTAATGAATGATTAAAGGTCGCGTACTTTGGATTTAGACTTTGATATGCAAATTAAGTTGGATATTTATATTATTGTTATTATTATTAGTATTATTTCGCTCATAGATATGGTATCGTGAAGCACCAAGTTCGAGTTTCAAGTACCTGAATTTGGGGGCGTCACAATTATTATTATTATTATTATTATTATTATTATTATTATTATTATTAGTAGTAGTAGTAGTAGTAGTAGTAGTAGTAGTAGTAGTAGTAGTAGTAGTAGTAGTATTATAATTATAATAATAATAATTATTATATTATAATTATTATTATTTTAAATTAAAATTAGAATGAATCTGAATCTTTATTATATAGATTACTATTACTATTATTATTATTATTATTATTATTATTACAATTATTATAATAATAATTATTACTATAATTATTATTATTATTACTATAATAATAGTAATAGTAATAATAATAATAATAATTAGTACTATTATTATTATTATTATTATTATTATTATTATTATTATTATTACTTTTTGTTTGTGTGTGTGAAGAAGAGAGAGGAGAGAGAAAGATTTTGTGTGTGAACATGAGAGAGAGCTGGGTGTAGGGGTGAATTTGATTTGAGCGGGAAGAAATATGAGCATTTAGATTAAGTTGGAATAATTAAGTTAGAATGAATCTGAACCGTCCTTGTGTTTAGTCAAATAAAAGATTCAAAATGAGTTCTGTAAGACCCCAAATTATTAATAAATAAAATTTAAATTCCCTCTATTTATTATTTTGAAATAGTAAGTGTTAAATTGATTAATGAGGTTAGTTATGGGTAAAATGCGCAAATATTTCAAATAAGCAGGTGGTTATAAAATATTCATTGTTGTCGGGGAATATTCGTTTGGTCGTGGAATATTCTTCCTGTCGGGGAATATTCGTACGACGGCGCAGTCTTTTGTGGGCCCCATAACGGAAAGCGATTGGATGAAGAAAACGACAAGTATATGTTTTTTATTAATAACGGCGTAGTTGTTACCGCTAATACTGTTGGAATACCCGGTGGTTAAAACACAGTAATACGCGTTGTTACACAGTAGCACACTGTATTGCACCAATTATTGATTCTTACGTAAGAAGGCACTACTCAATAATGGTTACAGTAATTACTGTTCAGTATTTTATTTTATTGATTCAATAATTACTGCGTTGATATTTTATATTACTGTTGTTTCAATAATTGTCACTACACAGTATTTCCCATTATCAGATCAATAATTCATATTATTTGAATAATATTATTAGATAACATTATTGGCAATGTCTAGAAAGTTCTGTCTAAGGAGAGGTTGGTCATCTAATTGCGCGCCAGTAAGGAGAAATCCTTATTGGAAAGCCCCCTCTTTCCTGGGAACGGCCTGGTTGTCATAAATGTGATTCTGTAATATTATTTGTGAATAATTAATTATTGATTCATATGATAAGGAAATATTTATTTCTGTGGATATAAATGATGGATATATTTTTGTGGTTAAAAATGAAGGAGTTAATGTTGAGGTTTTTATCAGTATTTTTGTCGGAATGGAGGTATTAAAAATCAGGGTTTTTGAGATATTTTGCGGGGGTTATAATTTTTAATCCGACCGTTGGATCGTGGTAATTTTTGGATATGTTATACATATATAAGTTGAGTATATGTCCACAAATTTTGAACCGTTAAAAATGAACGTATGATTTATTATGAATTTTACGAGATGACTGGTTCAGAAATTGTTGAATTTTCGGAGTTAATCATTTTGGTAGAAAATTCTAGAATTGGTGGGTCCCACTCTTGGTTGGTGAATAAATGTGCTGAGATTTTTATTCAAATGTGGTGGGTGCGAATAGTAGCAGGTAAAGCCATCAGGTTGCAGGTTAAGTCTTCTTCGGCGTGCTAACATTTTCCTATAAATAGAGGGCTAAGTTAGAATTGAAAATCACACCAGAAACAAGTTTTCTCTCTTTCTCTCTCTAGATTATTGAGTGTATTTTGTGAGTATTTAGATACTTTGAGAGTTTCTATTCATCAGAGCAAGTGTCTTTCAGCCTTATATCGGTATTCCGACCAGAAGTATTGTCTTTACGAGATAAGGGATGTTATTTTATTCAAAAATGATATTATTTCTTCAATATCATTATGCCGAAATATTGGTTGAAAATTTTTATCAAATTTGGAACTTTTCACGTCGGGGTTACTATTCACGAGTTACTATTCACGAGTTACTATTCACCGAAAAATAAAATTTTCTTCTTTTCGTCCAAAATATCTATTCTGGGTACTAGCTTTGATTGTATCCATGTTTTGATCATTCTTGAATTCTACTTCACTATGAATAATTATAAGGTATTTTTGGACATGGATAAATCGAAATACGAATCCTTAATTTTTGTTATTTTGTTTCACTGGATTCGTTTTCTTTAAGATATTTTTCATCATCCTCAGTCCTAAATGATGATATTACTGAATATCTTTGGCCCGTAGTGCAAAGATGAATGATTAACTGATGAATATCTTTGGCCCGTAGTGCAAAGATGAACAGGTGTTGAGATGAACATGACCGACTGGTGATACAAATGAATATCTTTGGCATGTAGTGCAAAGATGAATATTTGATTAAAAATGGTTATTGATTGTTGTTACAGGGATAAAATATTGATGATGGACTTTTAAATCTTAGAAGATAGTAGAACTCATTCTCTACTTGACTCTTCTAATGGTTTGTTGTTTCCGCTGCAGTTATTGATTTAAAACTTGTTGTCTATTATATTCTATTAGATTTTTCCCTGTTGAAGACTAACGATAATTTGTTCTGTATTATCTTAGTCATAATGTTCTTTACTGGGCTAGTTGAGCTCACCCTTTTTCTTTTTGTTCTATTTTTCTCAGGAGACGAGAATGTAGCGAGTACTAGTCGGGGTATGGAATGATGGCTCTAGAAGTTACTTTAGTAGTCCTCACCATTTTTGTGAAATAATGTATCAATAATTGTAATGAGGACTTATTTGAGTGTGAATATTGTCTAAATGACAATATTTGTATTTAAACTCACAGTTCTTGTGTTGTAATAATAAAGATGTAGTTGTTTCTGTACCATGTATTTTGACGACTCAGAATGGGTGTTGTATACCTATTTTGGGGGCGTCACAAGTTCTGTTTTATTGTTCTGTTTTATTATATAGATATTATTATTATTACAATTATTATAATAATAATTATTACTATAATTATTATTATTATTATTATTATTATTATTATTACTATTACTATTATTATAGTAATAATAATAATAATTATAGTAATAATAATTATTAGTACTATTATTATTATTATTATTATTATTATTATTATTATTTGTTTGTGTGTGTGAAGAAGAGAGGAGAAAGAAAGATTTTATGTGTGAACATGAGAGAGAGTATGGTGTAGGGATGAATTTGATTTGGGCGGGAAGAAATATGAGCCTTTCGATTAAGTGGAAGAATTAAGTTAGAATGAATCTGAACCGTCCTTGTGCTTTGTCAAATGAAATATTCAAAATGGGTTCTGCTTTATTATATAATATAGAAGTTTACAACAATTTTGAATTTTTTCATATAGATAAAATATTAAAAATATGTTTCAGACATTTAAATTATCAAACAATTTTTTTTATTCAGTATTCAGTTTCATTCAGCTCATTCAAATTCAGAACTATTTTATTCGATTTCATTCAGTTTTTATCAAATAGCCTCATAGTCTTGTTGGCAAGGCGAAAAACTCCTTTTTATTAAAAAAATTTATGAATTTTCAAGTACAGATTAGTGATTACCTTTAACTTTTAGCTTCCATCTATCTCTACGGGTGTAAATGAACCGAGTCGAGCCGAATATTGAGTTGATCAGATTTGATTCACAAAATTTATCGAGTATAAAATAAGGTTTGATTGAAACTCGTTTAGCTACCGAGTCGAGCACGATCTCGAATCGAGTCAGTTTGAACTTTTCGAACGAATATGATCCGAGTATCAATAGAAAATTATAATTTGATAAGGTTCGAGTAGTTTATCGAACTTTAAAATTTACTCATATTTAAATTATTTATAGTTTAAATCGAGTTTAAATCGAACTTTTAGTTTAACGAATACGAATTAGGTCAGAACCATTTGTTACGGCCTTACCTATTTCAATCAATTGCTTACAGGTTACAGCACGGTTGTGCCCAGAAGGTCTAATTGACTGGTAAATATTAGTGGTTTAACTTCTTTGATAATTTGCATTTAATATGAGAAATGAAGTTCTAATAATAATTGCACAAAAAGAAAATTTAATAATAATTTCACACAAAAAAACCAATGAAAAATAAAATAAAAGATTTTTTTTCTTTGGATTTTTATTTCCTTATTATTGCAAAAGTATGAATATAATTTGATTACCAAAAAGAGTTTTTTTTTTCCTTGGATTTTTATTTCCTTATTATTGCAAAAGTATGAATATAATTTGATTACAAAGAGCCTAAACAGAATTTACAAAGCCAACCGTATGAACTGTATATCGGATGAGGCACAGACATGGTGGCGAATTCCATCTGTATTTCCAGATTCTCTCTCCTCCGCCCTTCACCTTCACCTTCATCATCAGTAGACCCTATACACTTTAACAGACTTTATTATCTCACCTTAATTCCCCATTTTAGATCTTCAGAAAAAACAGAGCTCAAATTAACTAATAATTAAGCCCGTTACAAAATTTCCCAGATCATAATCTTCTTCTTCTTCCTCAAGAATCAAAGGAAAATGGAGGTTTTAATAGATCATAAGGAGCCCAAAGAGCATCCAATGGGCACGGCCGGTTCGTATCCAGTCTCACCCACGGCTTCCCTTTTCCACTCCAATGCAACAGGCTCACCGGACCCGGATGCAAATTCCGGCAAAGCCCACGAAAATTGTCCCCGCCTAGACCATGTTGATTCCATTTATGATCCACCGGAGCAATATTTCCGGCGAAGACGAGTAAAAACGGTGGCAATGAACCCAATTCGTATATCCTCATTCGCTTATGTAATTCCATCCATTCTTCGATTTTTGTGGTATAATCCCCAATTCTCCACCGGTCGAGATCAATTACCATTACTCCGGTGTTGAAATAGCAGGCCTTCCGATTGGCAAAGGTTAGGGAGAGAGATGGGTTTGACCAGAAAGTTGGAGTGAAATATGAAGTGAAATTTGCATTGCAGTATTCTGGAGCTGCTAATACTGAATCACCACCAAGTGGAGTATCTGCAAGTTTCTTAATATCATCAACTAATACTAAATCGGAATCGAGATAAACAATTTTTTGGATACATAATGGTAATATGTTTGGCAAGTAGCTGCGGGCGTAGTTTAATGGGCAGTCTAGGGCGGAGCGGATGGAGGTGGAGATGAGGCGGGCCACGGCGGAGTCGTCGAAATGGTAGACTCGGAATTTGAGGTAAGGAAATGAGGTGGCGATGGTGGCGCGTAGGAGTGACGCGTTGGCCGAGGCGGAAGCGACGAAGTGGAAGATGGTGTTTTGTGGGCAGGAGGAGTGTTGGAGGACGGAGAGAATTGCGGCCATTGAGCCACGGATGTACATGGCGTCAAGGGTCATCGCCACGTGGACGGCGTTGTCAGAGCATATATCATTGTCGTGTTGTTCGTCGGGATTTGTGAGTTGTTCGTTGTTGAGATTGGTGTCGATGATGATGGAGGGACAGTCCGGCGAGTTGTAGAATTTTGGGGCTTCTTTGAATTGGTTTAAAATTATAGTTGCGGTAGTGGTAGTAGTACTATGCGTTGGGGTGGTGAAAGAGAGGAAAAGAAAGAAAGAAATGTAGAGGAGGGGTGGGTTTGGCATTGTGAACTTGATTTGGAAATGGTGGGAAGGGAATGGGGTTTTAATGTAAAGGGTGTGGAGAGAGAGAGAGAGAGGAGTTTGATTGAGTTTGAAGTTTGGAGACACGGTTTGGAGAATTAAAAAAAATAGAAGTCGTGGTGGTGGGGCTGGGGTGGGGTGGAGTGGGGTGGAGTGGGGAAGGGGAGGAATTGCTGGCCAGGCTGCAGAACTTAAGTCGAGAATTTTCAAAGCAAATTTTGCTGGATTCGTACCTCAACTAAACTAGTTCTAGAGGCACTATGTTTTACTAGACTTTTCTTCCCATGGTAATTTGGAGTTAATTTGGGAGCAATATAATATTTTCCTTCTAAAATACTACTACAAAAAGAAGTAGGATTAGATTATGAAGTGTTTAGTTTGACAGAGAAGATTACTCGTCTCATGCACGTATATATTCGGTTAATCATTCGCTCTTTAATTGTTGTTTTTGAGTTTATCACAGGAAAAACTATTCAATTAAATAATTTTTTTACCAATCACAATTGAAACCAATTGGAGAATTCAATCATTCACCATCGAGAACCTTATACGTCTTTCATCATCGAGTATCTTTTTGCGTCTCATCATTTCGAGATCGATCTTTGATAACTTTAATAATAATTGTTAAGGGATGATTAATGAGCTCGTGTACTCAGGACCTGATATACATGTTTGATACTCTAATCTATATATTAAGTTTGAAGTTCATTAGCATATATATATATATATATATATATATATTAATTATTTATTTATTATTATTATTGTTGTTGTTGTACATCAATGGTCCATCCCAACACAATGCAAAATAACGTTTTGATCTAGCTAGCTAGGTAAAGAGTTTAAAAGAAATTAAAGTTAGAACCATGAGGAACTCGAATTAATGTGCATGGTGATTTCGCAGCCAAGAAATCAAAAGTGCATATGCCATTATTTTTAGCTTTTAAGGGAGGATAAAGTGGGGACCTAAAAAAAGTAGTGTTGAATTCTTTTATACTACGTACTACTAGTTTACTATCTGCACTTAATTCCCAGTTTCCATATGCCATTATCTTTGGCGGCAAGGAGGTTGACGATCTACTGTACATTAAATAAATGGTTCAAATTCTCTAATGCGAAAAATAGTAGTAATACTAATCTCCCTTTCCCGTCTGCTTCTAGTACTTCATAATATTATGAAAGAAACCTTTGCAATTTTAATGTTTTTACCCTCTTACAAATCAGATTTATCCAAACTCATTAAGTTTTTTTTGGTTTGTTTGTCAACGAATGCTTAAATAATGACTTTTGACGGACGGTTGATGGTCATTAAATTAAAGTATATTTGTGAATTATTTAATTAAAATCCCAGTATGCCCCTGCATGGTTGTTGATGCCTCAAATCAAGAATCAAAATATTTCTTTCTTTTTCAGTATATATATATATTTAATTGTTGACTGTGAAATTCCATCTCTCTTTGTACGTGTTGGCATATCACATTCTGTGAAAATTATAACTCAGCAACTTGACATGTACATCCACGCTTAATAACCAAGAAGAAGAATTGTTGAAGCTTTAAGTTTCAGGAATATAACGAAATTGATGGGAAACCACCATGAGTTTAATAAGAGTCATGCTATCCTATGTATGGCAAAAAAAATTGTCAGAATTACAATTAAGGCGTATATATACATGCATACATGAGATAGATAGAAAATAAGATCAATGGTCTCGTCTTAATTTATTATATCTTATCGTGTAAACTTACACATTGATCACATGCAATTCAATTTCTCACACACACACACACACACACACACACACACACACATATATATATATATATATATATATATATATATATATATCATTTTCTATTTAATAATTTTGATATGCACCTGAATTAGGTTGTCCGTGTAGTGTAGGTTCTAACATACTTATTAACCCATCTACACTCTTAAATTTATCCAACGTGAGATTCATGTGAAATATCCCAACAGTCCGCATTTGAAATTACATATATGTTTACATTTTGATAATGTAAGTTGACGTATTTCATATTCGAAAACAATATCGTTACATGTTTGACAGTGT
This sequence comes from Panax notoginseng, assembly GCA_016801055.1. Taxonomy (NCBI): domain Eukaryota; kingdom Viridiplantae; phylum Streptophyta; class Magnoliopsida; order Apiales; family Araliaceae; genus Panax; species Panax notoginseng. The sequence continues at coordinate 127,965,618 of CM029021.1, forward strand.
GAGGAATATAACAAATGTTTTATGTCATCTTTTTTTATTCACCTCAGCAACTTATGTATGGTTTTTATTACTTTATGTATATCATCTGTTATAACTCTTTTTCTGGAAACTATTTATGTATCAACTCATTTATTTGACGTAATTGTTAATTTAATTTTTTTCATAAAGCCTTTTTTCACATGAATATGAAGTTTTTATGTGAGTTAAACTATAAAGTGACCAAACACCACATATAGAAGTGATAAATTAAAATATAAACGAGGTAAATGGTCATTCTGAAAGATGATTCAAACCCCATATCAGGACTGCGTTTTCTAATAATATTGTACTAAATTTTTTTAAAAAATAAAATAAAACAAAATTTAAACATATTAAGTTGCCTTTTTATATTTATATATTGTAGGAATAAATTCAATCCAGTTAACCATTTTTCTATAACAATTTTACTTATTATATAATACGTCTAACTCTGTTATTACATAACACAGAAATAAAATCCCCCCTTAAGAGAAATACGGACAAATATTAATAGTCTTCACAAAAAAATAAAAAATAAAGTACAAGCTGTATCTAAAAAAATATTTTTGGAGCTTAAAACATAATAATTTGGACTTTAACATTATATTAGACTTGGCCCAATTAAATTCTTAAAAATTTATTGAGTTTTGAAAATTACTTTTGTATACCTATATCATTATATATATATATATATATATATATATATATATATATATTATATATATATATATATATACAGAAAGGATCAAGAGTAAAACTCTTAAGTAGTAGAACTCCCTTAAATAATAGAATTGTATCAAAACGACGTAGTTTTGATAAGACGCGGTGGCATTTTTGTAAATACCATGCCACCGCGTATTTATAAAAATGTCACCGCGTCTTATCAAAACTACGTCGTTTTGATACAATTCTATTATTTAAGGGAGTTCTATTACTTAAGAGCTCTACTCTTGATCCTCTCCCTATATATATATATATATATATATATATATATATATAGAGAGAGAGAGAGAGAGAGAGAGAGAGAGAGAGCGGATCTAGTCCGGACTCCCGCATTTTGTTAAAATGCGAATTTTTTTTTTTTGCTTTTATTTTTTTAAAACAAAAAAAAAAGTTTAATATCTTATAGAACTGGAATTTTTCTATAATAGTAGTTGGGTGTGATTTGAATACATGTAACAAAACAAGTATGTACAACAAAACAGGTCTGTACAGATATGTTTTGTTATATGTATCCAAATCACACTCAAAACACTGCATTATAGAAAAATTCCAGTTTCATAAAATATTAAACTTTTTTTTAAGTTGTTTTTAAAATAAAATCGCATTTTAGTAGCGTACGAGAGTCCGGACTGGATCCGTTCCGTATATATATATATATATATATATATATATATATATATATATATATATATATATAATATATATATAGCTCGGCTCTCTCCAGCGAATTGGAGGAAGCGAACCGGCTATAGCGAGAATTTTTTCCGTCACTATAGCCAGTGGCGGAACCAGAATAATTTTATAGGAGGGTCAAAATACATCAATAAAAAAATTATTTATTAATACTTAGAGTGCTTCTTTTAAATTCATTTTACTAAAAGAGTGTAGCCATTTTTTTTTGCTAAATTTGATTTGTATATTAATTTTCAAAAATTAGATAATACAATGAAGTTCAAAACATAATCTCATCTCCTGTATGGACCAGCCCACGTGCCCATCAGTCCATAAGACTATCAGCCCAGCTCACGTAGGCCGAAAGAAAAATTTGGTCGAAAAATGTTGGACCCGATAGATAGCAAGTGATCACCATCTGCAATTTGAAATTTGAAATCACGTGGGCCCATTGCTTCACCCAATGTCAACGCATACTGCCTCATACTGGAACAAACCAACAGCTCGTCGGAGAATGACCGTAATATAACTCCGATAGCTACCTCTCTTCCTCTTTCTCTCTACTCAAAAACAGCTTCACAAACATATACACACACACACACACACACATATATATATATATATATATATATATACACACACACACACACATTTATATATATATATATATATATATATATATATATATATATCAAATAAAAGACTTATTCCTTATATGGAAATAATAATCTTACCTCACAGAGAAACCAAAGCTATTCTCAAGCCAAAGAGCATTAAAGTAGAATATGCAAATTTAGGCCAAACAGAGAGCTAAAGCCTTAAACTTGATTGTTGAGAGAAAACTTCAATAGCCCTAATCTTTTATCATCAAAAAATGTTCGCTTGTTGGTAAATAGGTGTTTTTATTATATTAAATAACAGCAAATCAAAATCATTCTAAGAACAGATGTTGTAACAGATGCACCAAAATTTTTAATCAGATCCAACAAGTAACAACAATAACATTACAGATCTGGAAAATTAGGAAAACAGACCTAAAATGGCCAAAACACACCAATAATCAGACCCACCCATGTTCTGACCATCCCTGCCAGCCTAGATTCCAGCGAAAAAAAGAGCAAAATAGCAGCCAAATCTGATTAGTAGAGAAAATAACCCGAGATTTCGTCGTGCCCCCCTACCGCAGCCGTAGATTCGCCCCTGCTGTGACGCCCCCAAAATAGGTATACATCACCCATTCTGAGTCGCCAAATATATGGTACAAAAATAAATACAACTTCATTAAAACACTTGTCACGCAAAATATGACAACACAATACTGTGAGTTTAAATATAAATATTATCTTCTAGACAATATCCACACTCAAATAAGTCCTCATTATAATTATTGAAACACTATTTTATAAAATAGTGAGGACTGCTAACACAACTGACTGGAAATATCACTCCACACCCCGACTAGTTCCCGCTATATTCTCGCCTCCTGAGAAAAATGGAACAAAAAGGAAAAGGGTGAGCTCAACTAGCCCAGTAAAGAATATTATGACTAAGATAATATACAACAACTTATCATTAGTCTTCAACAGGGAAAAAGTCTGATAAAATATAATAGACAACAAGTTTTAGATCAACAACTGCAGCGGAAACAACAAACCATTAGAAGAGTCAAGTAGAGAATGGGTTCTATTATCTTCTAAGATTTAAAAGTTCATCATCAATATTTTATCCCTGTAACAACAATCAATAATCATCTTTAATCAAATATTCATCTTTGTACTACATGCCAAAGATATTCATTTGTATCACCAGTCGGCCATGTTCATCTCAACACCTGTTCATTTTTGCACTACGGGCTAAAGATATTCATCAATTAATCATTCATCTTTGCACTACAGGCCAAAGATATTCAGTAACATCATTATTTAAGACTGAGGATGATAAAAAATATTTAAAAAAAAACGAATCCAGTGAGATAGAAGGACAAATATTAAGGATTCGTATTACAGTTTATCCAAGTACAATAATACTCCATAACAACCAATTGTGAAGTAGAATTCAAAAATAAAGATCAAAACATGGATATAATCAAATATAGTAACCATAATAGCCATCTTGGATAAAAAGGAAAATTTTTATTTTTCGGTGAATAGTGTTGTATTCGTGAATAGTACCGTATTCGTGAATAATGTCGTATACGTGAATAGTACCGTATACGTGAATAGTAACTCCGACATAAAAAATTTCAAATTTGATAAAAAGTTCAGACCAATATTTTGACATAATGATATTGAAAGAAATAATATTATTTACAAAAAAATAACATCCCTTATCTCAAAAAAATAGTACTTCGGAATGAAATATCAGATATGATGTTGAATAAAACTTGTACTAAATAGCAACTCTCATAGTATCTAAATACTCACAAAATACGCTCGATAATAAAGAGAGAGAAAGAGAGAAAACTTATGAATTCTTGTGTGATTTTCAATTCTAACTTGGCCCTCTATTTATAGAAAAATGTTAGCACGCCGAAGCAGACTTGACCTGCAACCTGATGGCTTTACCTGTTACTATTCCCACCCACCACATTTGAATAAAAATTTTAGCACATTTCTCACCAACCAAAAGTGGGGCCCACCAATTCTAGAATTTTCTACAAAAATGATAAATTTTGAAACTTTAACAATTTCTGAACCAGTCATCTCTTAAAATTTATAACAAATCATACGTTCATTTTTAACGGTTCAAAATTTGTGGACATATACTCAACTTATATATGTATAACATATCCAAAAATTACAACGATCCAACGGTCGGATTAAAAATTATAACCCACGTAATATATCTCCAGAACACTGATTTAATTCTTAATACCTTCATTCCGACAAAATACTGATAAAATACCTCAACATTAATTCCTTCATTTATAACCACATAAATAAATCTATCATTTATATCCACATCAAATAAATATTTTCTTATCATATAAATCAATAATTAATTATTCACAAAAAATATTACAGAATCACAATTATGACAATCAGGCCGTTCCCAAGAAAGAGGAAACTTTCCAATAAGGATTTCTCCTTATTGGCGCGCAATTAGATGACCAAACCACTCCTTAGACAGAACTTTCTAGACATTGTCAATAATGCTATCTAATAATATTATTCAAATAATATGAATTATTGATCTGATAATGGAAAATACTGTGCAGCGATAATTATTGAAACAACAATAATATAAAATATCAACGTAGCAATTATTGAATTAATAAAATAAAATATTAAACAGTAATTACTGTAATAATTATTGAGTAGTGTTTTCTTACGTAAGAATCAATAATTGGTGAAATACTGTGTGCTACTGTGTTTTAACCACCGGGTATTCCAACAGTATTAACGGTAACAACTACGCCGTTATTTATAAACAACTTATACTTGTCGTTTTCTTCATCCAATCGCTTTCCGTTATGGGGCCCACACAAGGCTACGCCGTCGTACGAATATTCCCCGACAGTAAGAATATTCCACGATCAAACGAATATTCACCGACAAAAATGAATATTTTATAACCACTTGCTTATTTAAAATATTTGCGCATTTTACCCATAATTAACCACATTAATCAAATCAACCCTTACTATTTTAAAATAATAAATAGAGGAAATTTAATTTCATTTAATAATAAGTTAGGGTCTTACACCTGCCGCAGCCGTAGATTCGCCCCCTGCCGCCTCAGCAACCCAGCCGCCTCCAAACTTTCCCTCGCCGCCGGAGATTCCAGGGGGGTCATGTGCCCCCCTCGACCCCCCTAGTTCCGCCTCTGGCTATAGCGTAAAAAATTGACTTTCTATATTATAGCGATGGAAAAAATCGTCGCTATAGCCGGTTCGTTCTTAATTCGCTCTTTCCACTTCGTTGGAGAAACGGACTATATATATAGAGAGAGAGAAAGAGAGAGAATGACTTTTTTTTGCTTTTTTTTTAAACAACTAATTTTTTTTTAATATTTTATAGAACTGCAATTTTTTCATGATACATTATTTTGGGTGTGATTTAGATACATATAATAAAATATGTATGTATAGTCTGTACAGACATATTTTATTTTATGTATCCAAATCACACCCAAAACACTGTATCATGAAAATTTTTAGTTTCATAAAATATTAAAAAAGAAATTTAGTTGTTTTTTTTTTTAAAAAAAAAGTCCGGACGGTACTAAAATTCGGGAGTCCGAACTGGAATCGGACTCTCTCTCTCTCTCTCACTATATATATATATATATATATATATATATATATATATATATATATATATATATATATATATAGGACGGGAATCCAGTCCGGGAGTCTGGACTGGCTTAAGTTACGATTTTTTTTTAAAACAACTAAAAAAAAAATTTAATATTTTATGTAATTGAAATTTTTAGATAATACAGTGTTTTGGGTGTGATTTGGATACATATAATAAAATAGGTCTGTACATGTATCCAAATCACACCCAAAATACTGTATTATGTAAAAATTTTAATTCCATAAAATATTAAAAAAAAATTTAGTTGTTTTTAAAAAAAAGCAAAAAATAAAATATTTTTTGTAATTAAAAAAGTGCGGGAGTTCGGATAGAAACCAGACCATATATATATATATATATATATATATATATATATATATATATATATATATACTCCCTCCATTCCTATATGTAAGTCGTTTTAGACTTTTTTTGTTATTTTTAAATATTTGTCGTTTGTGGTTATCTAGGAGAATTGATCACTATTTTTTTCAAAGTGCTCATTATTACTCCACCTAATTTTTTGATCCATATTTATCATTATCCTTTACTACTCATCTACTCTTAAGTCTTTCTCTCCTTCTTCCAATAAAATTTTTTCATTATGAGATAAGTAAGATGAAGGGTATTATAGATAATTGATAGTATAGTTAATGCTTTTCAATCATTTCCTTAATTTTTGTGCACATGTCTAAAACGACTTATATTAAGGAACGGAGGGAGTATATATATACGGTCCGGATCTTAAGCTCACCCATTATCCAACTCACCTGAGCTCACTCCCCCTTTAGTGACGGACCCGACGACGGTTCGATCATACAACAGTCGTGTATACTTTTAGTGACGCTATATGTTGTCCGTTGCTAAAAATATAGACGACGGTTATTTGACCGAACCGTCACCGGGTCCGTCGCTAAAGGGGGGTGAGCTCGGGTGAGTTGGATAAGGAGTGAGCTTAAGATCCAGACTATATATATATATATATATATATATATATATATATAGAGAGAGAGCAAAGATCAAGAGTATTCCTCTTAAATAGCATTCCTTAATTAAAATTACGTCGTTTTGGAGTGGTCGCGGGTGACATTTTTATAAATAAAAGAAAAATAAGTGGGACCACTCTCTTTTAAGTCACTCCAAAACGACGTAATTTTAATAAAGGAGTGCTATTTAAAGAAGAATATTATTTAAGAGGAATGCTCTTGATCCTTACTATATATATATATATATATATATATATATATATATATATATATATATATATATATATATATATATATATATATATAGGGAGAGGATCAAGAGTAGAACTCTTAAGTAGTAGAACTCCCTTAAATAATAAAATTGTATCAAAACGACGTAGTTTTGATAAGACGCGGTGATATTTTTATAAATACGCGGTGACATGGTATTTATAAAAATACTACCGCGTCTTATTAAAACAACGTCGTTTTGATACAATTCTATTATTTAAGGAAGTTCTATTACTTAAGAATTCTACTCTTGATATATATATATATATATATATATATATATATATATATATATATATATATATATATATATATATATACACACACTCTAACGGTGACTAAGAAGTTCAATGTAGATGGCCAAATTCTAGTACCTATATGGCTAGGAATTAATCAGTTCATCAGATCTATCTGAATTTTCAATATATATGAAATATGGGGTGCCTTCTCTTCTTCCTCGTTGACCAATCACTATATATCGTGCACAAGTCTTTTAAAGAGGCTAGGAGAATTTAAAGTGAGAATATAAATGCTATAGTACTATTAATTAGATAGGTATTGATGGATTTGACATTTCGGTATATATAAATAATGCAATGCATGTCACATTTTGTGCAATTTTCTATTAAATTATACCCTCTAATTATTTAGATCTATTAAATCATACCCTTTATTTTGGTGTTGTATCTTAAAAGAAAATTGTTATATATGATTGAGAAGATAGCAAATATATATGGCATTTAATTAATTACTAGTAACTATACCTTGGCTTTTTTTTCTTTTTTTTTTTCTAATTTTCGTGCACACAAATTAAAAATATTTTACACTCAAAGAATTGAACCATTGACCTCATGGAACCATGAGGCCAGAACTATCAAACAAGATATAACTATTTAATTAACCATGCATGCATACTGAAAGAAGAAGATAAAGATGATGTTGTTCATGCATGTAAGTGGGAGTTTTTGTGCGTGCTCTTTTTGGCATTAATTTCATATATACACATACAAGCAGATATGAAACATATATTTTTACTCAGCATGCGGTACATTTGTAGCATGCATGCATGCAGCAGAACTTCTCAAGTTTCTACCATGCAGTGTCGAGTACAAATAATTTTGAAGACATAATTAAATTAGGTCAAGAGTTAGGTTAATTAATTACACATGGATATATTTAATTAAATTTGATTCAAGAAATTATATGGTAATTGTTCTTTTAATTAATTAGAATGTGATTTTCTATTTTTATTTCAGTTTTGTATGGAATGAAACATATATATTGTATCATTAATCCAAATATTTTGAATTTTGGTATTCACTTTCAGAAATAAAATTATCTTTGCCTTTTAAAAAAAATCATTATGTTATGCATGATCACCGACAATATATAACCATTAATTACTAGGAAGGGACAGTTGGGCATAAAGCAAATAAAAGTCAAGCTTGCACCTTTTTTTTGAAAACTCAATTAATATATAAGCTTGCTTGTACCTATACGTACTGTTGTATATTTGAAAAATGAAAGTTAGGTGGCACATGGTCTAGTAATAATATTATTAGTAATAATTGTTAATCATCGTCTTCTTCATATACTATCGTCATATATATATATATATATACATATATATATATATATATATAAGATCAAGAGCAGAATTCTTAAATAGCAGAATGCCTTAAGTAACAGAATTTTATCAAAACGACGCCGTTTTATAGGGACGCGGTGGTATTTTTATAAATACGCGGTGGCATGATATTTACAAAAATGCCACCGCGTCCCTATAAAACGGCGTCGTTTTGATAAAATTATGCTATTTAAGGTATTATGCTATTTAAGAATTATGCTCTTGATCCTTTCTATATATATATATATATATATATATATATATATATATATGTGTGTGTGTGTGTGTGTGTGTGTGTGGCATGTACGTAATGGTCAAAGGTTCACAACTCTGAATTTTATTCTTCGTTTCCTGGCCTGTCAGAAGAGTAGTTTTCAATTGATCTTCACCCTCGAATATATCCATCACTTTCATACAAGATGATTAAAAAAAATTAATTAATTAAAAAGTCTAAATTATATAATTTAAATTTAAGATATTATATATATATAAAACAAAAATGAAGTCAATTGCACAACCTAACAAAACAAAAATGAAAACTGAAGTCAACTGTACAACTATTCTTGGTCAATGGTAATAAAAGAGTAATCCAAATGAAGAGAATCCTATGGATCTCTCATAATTTGTACGTTTGGAGGATTAAAACATACCAAACGCCAAAAATACTCGTCATCAAACAAACACTTGATGAAAATGGATTTACTTAATTTTACATTTCATGTTAGTGAAATCCCATAAGACTTGTAAAACTAGAAGAGGAAAAAAAGGAGAAGAATTAAGAAAGAAGAAAAATTTGTGAAAATGACAAAATTATTTGAAAAGACAAGTTTAAACTTTTACAATTAAAAATTTACTATAAAAAAAAAACAACCAGCAGTACTTCAACATTAGGTAGGTAGGTGGGTGGGTGTAACATTGAACTTGATTATGTCAAAAAAAAAAATATGACCATAATTTAGTTTCGTTATGTTTATAGACTAGACCTGGCAAAATCCGGCCCAAGTTCGCGGGCTGACCTGATCCGTTTGTTAAAATGTGGGCTTTAGGTTTCATTTTTTCAGTCCATCAAAACTTGGGTTGTTTTGGCCCGGCCCGTCAATGGCTCGACTCGTTTGGGTTCGGCCCATAAATATGTCAAATTTTAGTCATAAATCAGTCCAAGCCCGCCGGCCGACCCAATCTACCTGTCAAAACGCGGGCTTTGAGCTTTATTTTTTCAACCCACAAAAACTTGGAACGTTTTGGCTCAGCCCCTCAATAATCCAACCCGGTTATGGCCCGACCCGTTTGCCAAGTCTAACGGCTACTCTCCAAGAAATTTAACTTCAAATTAATTCTTCTTAATTTTAATATTGTTTAACTAAATATTCAATAGTTTTAAAATCAAACCTAGGTTTTATACTTTATAGTTTTATTTAGCGAGAAAACAAAACCAAGTGTAAGCTCTAGGGGCCCGAATTATGTTCAATATAGACCACTTGAACAAGTTTAGACAGCGAAACTCCTTTGTACAATCAACATTTTTATATCAAAGATAAGAAAAACATCCACTTTAAACACGTGGCCGGCTGGTTGTAATGTAAAGTCCCAAAAGAATTAGCAAAATATAATTTATACACATTAAAAAAAAAATTATTTTTAGTGACTCTACAAAATTATATAAAGTAAATAATATTTTTTTTATATTAATAGATGCTACTAAATAACATATTTATCTGTATTTTATCTTATCGTTTTAGAGACAAAAAAAATTGTACGTTTAGTCATATTTTTTTGAAGATGGAGAGAGGTAGTGCAATTATTTAGCCTTGAGCATAATTTTATTTTGACTAATTTTAACTAACCAGATAATTCATGTTCACAATTTAAATTTGACAAAATGAAGACAATTGCTAAAAAGATTATATACCACAATCCAAAAGGCTTGATGCCTTGATATTATTATTACATATTCATAAAGAAAAAGAAGCTTCTAATCATTATATATAGAAAGGAAAACAATAAGAAGTTAGGACAGTAGAAAAGAAGAATGCAAAAGTGAAATATAATCATCAAATAAACGCTAAAGCCTAAAGCTATACATGAAAGATAAGCCATTTGCTGTATCTCACTAAAATTGGAACCCAACAAAGCCTAAAGGGGGCTCAGTTGCTGCTGGATGCCACCATATGAAAGCTCTGTGCACTGTTCCGTTGTTCCAATACGAGAGCTCTGTGCACAACTCACACCCATACAAATCACGTAAAAATATGAAAATATGCAAATTTTCATATCCATTCGTCCATGACGACTTTATATTAATAATACATCTGTTAACAGGATCCGGTTACCATGAAGTTAACTTCATAGTAACTGCGTGTCGACACTGTATTGATCAATTGACCAAAATTAACTTCATGCTAACCACTTCCCTGCTAACAATACCAGTTCAAAGAAGAATTAAACTCAGAGGATACTAATCCTTGTTCACTTTTACCAAACTCAAAACACAATGAACTGCATGATAAAAGCAAATCAAATAACAGTCTCAATTCCTCCAACAATATCAGTTCAAACAAATGCATTCAATTTTTACAACCCCCCTACAACGTACCGAGTAAATTTTCAGAAGCTGAATTTCATTTAAGGACACTAGATTAATTATCATGCCAACAATTAAAAAGACAAAAAGAACCAATTAAATATATCCCTCAACTTGAGACGAACAAGCCATGTGCTGATAGCCAGGTCTCAAAGAATTTGAAGGACCACAACTAAACTTTGTGAAGAATTGGTGGGATCAAATCAATCACTAGGCACTGAAAAATCTTCATCAGGACCACTTTCATTAACACAAGATGGCAACCATATATCATTATATATCTTGCAACATTAACACTCAAAAGAGGGGGGGAAAATAAGTACAGAGCTGAATAGCTAGCTAGGCTTCTTAGTAAAAACCAGCAACAAAAGATGATACTAAATTCCTGGTGCAGTACTAGTAAGAGAATAGGACTCAAAGGTCTTCAAAAATTTAGAAGTCTTCTCTTCATAAACACCCCAACTCATTAGGTGAAATATTAGGTCCCCCATTTGACTAATTAGGTCAAAACTCAAAACCTATAATCCATTTAGTTATTTCAAAGAGCACTGAAACTAAGGATAAACTAGGGTAATATATCTCTAGCAGAAACACATACCTCACACCAAGCATCATGTTAATGCCTCACAAGAGGACCTGCAGAACCCCTAGAAATGCCTATTCACTCCTCAAACTACAGATGGTACTCAATTTGCGAGGAATGACTAAAATATTCTGTATGTTTGACTTCACTAACACCATACAAGAACTTGGCCTTCAGGATTATACGTTCTACTCGATACCTGTTTGAAACTGAACCTTATGTCAGGTCCTGAATATAGATTTTCAGTTACTGACTAGTGTCATTCAATTTCTCATGAAAGAAAGAGGAAAAATTACTTTCACCGAGTAAAAGATATACAAGGACTTCATAGTACACTTGTCTTACCAAAAAAAAACACATTTTTGTTACACACACATAATTCTGGCTCCATGCCCGTTCATGGCAGAAAGGAAATTTTCGCCAAGCAATTTGGAGTATTTGTTATATTTAACTCGAGAAGTAGGTTAAAGGAGTGAAACTTCATCCTAAAATTCATAAAAGTACGCCTAACATAGCCATTTGTTCAGGGGCCTTGCTCCATCAGAACTCTTCTAAGCATCTACAACCTACAAAGGTCTTTCAAGTCATCCACCTCTCCTCTGAAGTCATATCATCAAAATAAATATCATCTAGTCTCGTGAAATCATCCTTAAAAGCTTTGAAAAAAATCTATAATCCCCGTGCCCTTCACATCCACAGCCACAACATAAACAAATAAGGAGGGGTGAGGGTGAGGGTACGTGAGGGTGAGGGTGAGGGGGAGTGTGAGGGGGGGGGGGAGAGACAGAGAGATGAAAGTAGACTAAAAGAAGTAACAGATATTGTAAAGAATGGTGAAGTACACATAAAATAACACAAGGAATCCTATAAAGAATGGGACTACACATAAAATCACATGAGAAATCTTATACAGAAGAAATAAAAAGAATTTAAAAGAAAATGAAGAATACAATTCCTAACCAAGAATGGGCCCAAAGAATCTTGCATGTCAAAAAGAGTAATTGTTGCAGCAATATAGCTTCTACAAAGAAAGATTGTTTGTTTCCCCATAATAATTTTACAAACAACTATGAAACTTCATCTTCAAGCCATATTTATGATACAATGCCACCTATGATTTTTCTTGCAGATGGTAACCTTAAAATGAGATTGATTTCATGGTAGGTAAAAAATCTCGATCCCCAGCAAACATGGAAGCATCAGTCCTAATAATTACCAGGAGACCTGGGTTCCTTTGAGAGGGCCACAAACTCGTCTCTGATTCATTTGTGTATTGATGCAGGCCATGCACGTATCTATTGTCTAAGTTCTATCATGAAACTACCAGTAGTAGCAATTCAGGAAACTTAGATAATTATAACCACAAAGTGATAGATTCATTTTTGTCGTAAGAGACGAGATATCCTGTATTTGCTCAACCTCCTCTTCAGACATTAAGCTCGATACTAGGAAAATGCTAGCAAATAGTTGCAAAAGTTCTTTACAAGTAACTTTTAAACGTACTTGTAGGGGGCGGAGGGGGAAAGAGAGTGAAAAATATTCAAAAGAGAGCAGCTTCCGTATAACTACAAAGATTAGAAACAAAAATTCCCCTAAAGGCACCCATAGCAAAGGCCCATAAAGAAGCAAAGAAAAAGATCCTATCTCACAACTAAGCAAACAATAAATATCAATCTCTAAACAGTCCACCATTATACTCAGTTCAAGCTACTCGAGGAACTTCAGCTTAACATATGTGCAACACAATAAGGGTTTCAGAAAAAAGAAGTTTGTTGTATAGTTTTTGTATTAGATAAAACAAATTTATCAACTTTGGTCTTCGTGATTAGTGAATTTAGAATTTCCAACAATCACCTACAAGGGCGAAAACACTGTAAAAATTGAAGAAATCCATGCTCAATATCAGGCTATTAGCAAATTCTGAATCAGATATAAGTCAGCACATATGAAATTGACATATATAGGAAGATTCTAGTATTTAGCAATCTATATAGGAAGCTTCTGCCAGTATCCATTATGCTTCATTGAAAAACATTGTAAAAATTGAAGAAATCCATGCTCCATATCAGGCTATTAGCAAACTCTGAATCAGATATGAGTCAGCACTAGGAAGATTATCAATCTATATAGGAAGATTCAGCCAGTATACATTATGCTTCGTTACATTAATGTATGCCGATACATTATAATATAACTAAAGAAAAGGTAAGACTTCACATTCTGCAGATACAAAAAAACAATTAAATATTACAATAACATGAAGCACAAAACTATGAATTTGCCTTCTTAAAGGAATTAAAGTCTCTTACTTTTGATATTAAAGTAATCAAATTTAAGTAAAAACAAATCAGATCTAACAACCAAAAAGCAGAAGATATGCAATAACAATTCACAAACATATTTTGAAATTAAAAACATATAAGAACAGGGAAAAAATTGATTTGGTGAAGTAAAACAGAAATTACATCTATGAGAAAAACAGAACTAGTGACCGACCGACCACCTACGGATGGATCGACCGATGAGAAAGTCAAAATCAGACAGTAAGAACAGACTAATCTTAATCTCTTCCTAAGAATCCGCAGTCGGGAATGCAAAGGATAATACATAAATTATTTTATAAATATTTTATAAATTATTGTCAAATAAAAATAAAACATAGTTCAGGAGGCATTGTTCAGAAATTAAGTTAAAATAAAATATAAAAATATTTGACTAAAATAAATTATTAATTAAAATAATATATAAATATTACTAAAATAAGAAAAAAATAAAATTTATATTTAGTCAAACTTATTTATTTTAAAATAATTTATAAGTTATTTTTTAATAAATCAAAATTTATTACTTATTAATCAAAAATAACTTATAAGTTAAAAAATAAGTTTCCTTCAACAATAAAAATTATGGAAATAACTTATTGTCAAACAGACTCTTAGTGGGTTTTAACACCAACGATGAGTAGAGGTGCTCAAACTTTTCGATTTTTTCGATATCGACTGTATCAGTTTTTTCGGTACCAGTTTTTTTCAGTACTGGTTTTTCGGTATTTTAACATTTTTCGGTACCGATAGCGGTAATGACTTTTTTGAATTCGATAAAAACCGAAATACCGAAAATACTGAAATTTAATAATTTAATAATTAATATTTAATGTTTTGTAATTTTATATATTAAATATTTTTTTTATATATTAATAATTTCTATATAATAGTAGTTTTATTAATTTTTTTTATATATATTAATAATGTTTTGTAGTTTTATTTTATATATTAATTATTATTAATAGTTAATGATTTTTTAGTTTTTAAAAAAATTATTAATATATAAAAAAATTATTTAATTATTATTAATAATTATTTATATTACCATACGGTATAACCGAAAATCGAACCGAAAAAATCGGTACCGATTTTGTACCGAACCGGTACCGAAACCGGTAATTCGGTACCGGTTTCGATTCTTATTTTTTCGATAATTTCAGATTGGTACCGGTTCGGTATTTTCGGTACCGATTCAATTTTTACCGATGAGCACCCCTAACGATGAGTCCATGACTGTAAGACCCCAACTTTTATAAATAAAGATAAATTTTCTATAAATATCATTTTTGAATATTATGGAGTTAATTTGATATAATGTTATAGTTGTGGGTAATATTTATAAATTTTGCAAAGTACGCAAGTTGTTATATAATATTTGATTGGTCGGGGAATATTCGTTTTAACAGGAAATATTCGTACAACGACACAATCATTGGTGGACCCCACAACAGAATTATTGTCGGATTGAGAAAACGACAAAAATAGTTTATTAAAAATAACGGCGGAAGTTTTACCATTATTACTGTTGAACTACTCGGTAGTAAAAGTACAGTAATACGTGTGGTTGCATAGTAGCACACGGTATTGATTATTAATGCTTATGTGAGAAGTCACTCAGTTTGATTCCATTATTGTCAGTTAATAATATGAATTATTTAGCGATAATGACGTTTTGTTTTATTCGTATTATTAACGTAATAAAACAGAAACATCTTTTTATATAAAACAAAATACTTTATTAAAGTTATTCTATAAATAGAATATATTATATTTTATTTAAAAGATTTTTCTTTAAATATGGACCGTCAGATTAAAGTAATCAATCTGGACCGTTCATGGATTAGTTACTATGCATTCTATTTTTCTATAAATAGCAGCTCATTCCTTCATTATTTCTTACGAATTCACTGAACTCTAGAGAGAGAAACTATAGAGAGAAACTATAGAGAGAGAGAAGAAGAGTATTCTGCTACTTAACTACTTCCTTATTTCAGCTCTTCTTTAAAACGGTAAGGGGTGTTATTCTTTCTTATTCATGAAGAGAACTGTTGTTATTCCATTTCTTATTATTCTGTTGGAATAACCTGTATACGCGGTCTACCCTATACTTGGTGACATTCTTCTATTATTCTGTTGGAACATCCTGTCTGTGTGTTTTACACCGGACCTGGTTCCGTTTTTGTTATTATTCTGTTGGAACATCCTGTCTGTGTGTTTTACACCGGACCTGGTTCCATTATTTATTATTCTGTTGGAATATCCTGTCTGTGTGTTTTACACCGGACCTGGTTCCATTATTTATTATTCTGTCGGAATATCCTGTCTGTGTGTTTTACACCGGACCTGGTTCCATTATTTATTATTCTGTCGGAATATCCTGTCTGTGCGTTTACGCCGGACCTGGTTCCATTATTTATTATTCTGTTGGAATAACCTGTCTGTGCGGTCTATCGCATGCATGGTGATTTCTTTTGTTATTCCATTCTTTATTGTACTCAGTTGGTTAAGTTTTGACTTCTATACTCCATGAAATTTGTGGAATATCCTTGATAATTGCGTTTCATCCAGTATCTTTTCATGAAAATATTCTTCTAATCATTCTTGAATTTTACTCCACAAAGCAGTATCATGTTGACAATTTGGACGTTGTTAATTCTTGGATAAATTAATTCTTGAACTTGTTTTATTGAATTCTTATATCATTGTCATCATCCTCATGTTTATAAAATGTTGAAAGTCATCTGTGGCCTGTAGTGCATAGATGGACTTGGTATGATTATGACCAGGGATTATTCGGTATAATCATGACCGTAATGTTACAAATGATGTGGTAAAAGTCCTCATTGGCCCGTAGTGCATTGATGGACAGTTGTTGGCATGATCATGACCATTAATGAATATACGAATATCCTTGGCCGTAGTGCAGGGGTGATTCGATGATGTGGATTATTTTATTAAGCTGAGTCTCAGCGATCACAGTGTTGGAAAATCTTTTAAATCATAAAAGATAGTAGAGTTTATTTTCTACTTGACTCTTTTAATGGATTGCTTGTTCCGCTGCAGTTAAACTTGATGTCTATTATATTTTATCAGTTTAACATTGTTGAAGGCTAATGATAATTTATTCTGCATTATCTTAGTCATAATATTTCTTACTGGGCTAGTTGAGCTCACCCTTTCTTTCACTGTTCTCTTCAGGAAATGAGAACGTAGCTGGGGCAAGTCGGGGAACGGAGTGATGGTCCGAATGATAGTATTAGTTAGTAGTCCTCACTATTCTATGTAATGGTGTGTTAATAAATGTAATGAGGACTCCTTTTGAGTATGAATACTCTCTAGAAGATAATATTTGTATTCAAACTCACAGTTTATGTTTTGTCGTATTGTACACGACAGTTGTATTAGTAAGTTGTATTTGTATTCTGTACTATGTATCTGACGACCCAAGATGGGTGATGTATACCTAATTTTGGGGGCGTCACAGTTGGTATCAGAGCTTAGGGATATGATCCCTGGCTAAGATGTGAGAATAGAACTAGGAGGGGAGAGACGGGGAATTCCTTCGCTAGTATGACCTACCTAAGTTTATTTGCATGGTATTTAATTGGTCGGTCATAATATAAGGATAATATATGACATATCAATTAATTTTTATTTTGTGGCAGTATCTGAAAATGGCATCTGAGAATGTTGAGAATAGCAATGGAGCACAGGCGACTGTTGATTCACCACATATCAATAATCAGGATAATGTGCATCAGGAAGGTGACAATCCTCATGCAAACAACAACACTGACCAAATGATGAATGATCAAATGTTCAGAGGCTTTATGCAATTCATGCAACAACAGGTGAAAGCGGCTCCTGTCCACAACGTAGGTGGAAATACTGGAAACTCTCTGGCGGTCACCGCTAAACAGTTTAAGGAGCTGGGACCACCGGAGTTTAAGGGAGAACCCAAACCACTTGTAGCTGAAACATGGATAAAGCAGATCACCAAGATATTTGATGTCTTGGGTTGCTCCGAGGAGCAAAAGGTTCCCTTTGCCGCCTTTATGTTGCGAGGAGAGGCAGATTACTGGTGGGAATCGATAAAGCGTACTCAACCTGCCGCACTGAAGATGTCTTGGGAGAAGTTCCAAGAGCTGTTTAACGACAAATACTTTCCCGAGAGTATTCGTCACATGAAGGAGGTGGAGTTCATCAAATTGGAGCAGAATAATATGACCGTGTCGCAGTACGAGGCAAAATTTGCGGAGTTATCCCGGTTTGCGTCCCACCTGGTGGATAATGAAGAAAGAATGACGCGGATGTTTTTAAGAGGTTTGAAGCCGGAGATACGTCAACATCTTGTTTCTCATAAACTGTGTTTGTATTCAGATGTTGTAAATAGGGCTCAGTTGGTGGAGCGCGATAACGAGACAACGCAACCAAAAGAGAGCAGCCGGCAAAATGATAATACCAGTGAAAGCAGTCATCGAAGCGGTGACAACAAGCGTGGAGGGAATCAACAGGCCAGAAATGGTAACCACTTCGGTGGTAATCAGGGCCAAAACAATAAGAATGGGCATTTCAAGAAGAGGAGATTCAACAATGATGGAAAGACGTCAGCACCAGCACCTGTCGTTAAGGAAGGAGAACGACCACCTATCATATGTTTCAAATGCGGAGGGGAGGGGCACATCAGTCCAAACTGCGCGATGCCGTCCAAAGCATGTTATAATTGTGGAAGAGAAGGTCATTTAGCCCGATTTTGTCGTTTACCGAAGACAAATTCAGCTAGGATGGAGGCACCAAAGGCCGTCCCAGAAAAGTCAAAACCGGTTGTGCAAGGGAGAGCGTTTGTTGTGAACTCCCAGAGAGCAAGGAACCCGAATGAGGTCATCACGGGTAAGCTTATCATAAACTCTAACGAAGTCTATACTTTATTTGATACCGGTTCTACCCATTCTTTTATTTCTCCTACTTGCGCTCATCGATTAAATTTGATTCCGGAGAAATTAGACTTTGACTTAGCAGTTGAAACTCCATTGGGAGAAACCTTCATTACATCCACGGTTTATAAGTCTTGTTTGGTTCAAGTTGGTACCCACACATTACCTGTCGATCTGATTTCATTAAAAATACTTGCATTTGACGTGATTCTAGGGATTGATTGGTTAACTACTCATCATGCAAAAATTGATTGTTTTCGTAAGGTTGTTAGCTTTCATATTCCTAATCGACCTATTATGCGAATTCAAGCAACCAAACCATTAAAATCAATCGCTGTCATCTCAAGCCATAAAGCTATTCGTTTATTGAAAAACGGATGTCAAGCTTTCTTAGCTCATGTCACAGATCTAAACAAAAATACGTCAGCTTTGAATGATATTTCTGTTGTTAATAAATTTCCTGACGTATTTCCCGAAGAACTTCCTGGCCTACCCCCAGAGCGTGAAATTGAATTTTGTATCGACCTTGAACCCGGTACAAAACCCATTTCCAAAGCCCCATATCGAATGGCTCCTATTGAACTTCAGGAGTTAAAGACTCAACTGCAGGAATTGTTAGACATTGGTTTTATTCGTCCTAGTACTTCTCCTTGGGGTGCTCCTGTTCTGTTCGTGAAGAAGAAAGATGGGAGTATGCGACTTTGTATTGATTATCGGGAGTTGAATCATGTCACCATCAAAAATAGGTACCCATTGCCACGTATTGATGACCTGTTTGACCAGTTGCAAGGAGCACAATTCTTTTCAAAGATCGATCTTCGTTCTGGATATCATCAGCTGAAGGTTAGAACTGAGGATATTCCAAAGACTGCCTTTAGAACTCGGTATGGGCATTATGAATTCTTAGTTATGTCTTTTGGATTGACTAATGCTCCTGCTGCCTTCATGGATATGATGAACCGGGTATTCAAGGAATATTTGGATCACTTTGTGGTCGTCTTTATCGATGACATCCTTGTTTATTCCAAAAGCCGTGAAGATCATGAGCAACACTTGAGGCTGGTACTCCAAAAGCTTCGTGAATACAAACTTTATGCCAAGTTGAAGAAATGCGAGTTCTGGCTGGAGGAGGTAGCATTCCTTGGGCACGTAGTATCAAGTCGTGGAATATCGGTTGACCCGGCAAAGATTGAAGCTATTCAAAGCTGGGAGCAACCTAAATCAGTGACCGAAGTACGTAGCTTTCTTGGTTTAGCTGGTTATTATCGGAGATTCGTGGAAGGATTTTCTCGAATCGCTACTCCATTAACTCAGCTGACTCGAAAAGATACAAAGTTCGGTTGGAGCGAAGAATGTGAGCAGAGTTTTCAAGAACTCAAGAGGAGACTCATTTCAGCACCTGTTCTAACAATACCATCTGGCTCGGAGGGATTTGTCATCTACAGTGATGCTTCGAGCAAAGGGTTGGGATGCGTTCTCATGCAACATGGAAAAGTCATAGCCTATGCATCAAGACAACTCAAGGAATATGAGAGGAATTATCCTACTCATGATCTAGAGTTGGCAGCTGTTGTCTTTGCACTTAAAATTTGGAGGCATTACTTGTATGGGGAGAAGGTGGAGATCTTTACGGATCATAAAAGCCTCAAATATTTCTTCACTCAAAAGGAACTCAACATGCGACAACGACGTTGGCTTGAACTGTTGAAAGATTATGATCATACCATTCAATACCATCCTGGAAAAGCGAACGTGGTAGCTGACGCATTGAGTAGAAGATCATATGCAAGTACAAGTGCGATATTGTCAACACAAAGGCCCATTTTGTGTGATTTGCAAAGGATGGAGATAGAGTTAAAGACTCCAGGGACCCATGTGATGATGGCGAATATACGAGTAGAACCGACTTTAATCGATAAAGTTAAAGCTGCTCAAGCTACAGACCTGGAGCTGATGCGTATGAGGAAGAAAGTGCAAGAAGGTGCTATGCCGGAAGCAAGAATCGATGAAGAAGGAATACTTCGAGTCAACTCCAGACTTTGTGTTCCTAACAACCCTGATTTAAAGTATGAAATCATGATGGAGGCGCACAACACACCGTTTGCAATCCATCCTGGAAGTACCAAAATGTATCATGATCTTCGTCATACATTTTGGTGGAGCAATATGAAGAGAGAGATAGCGTTGTTTATCTCAAGGTGTCTAACTTGTCAACGAGTCAAAGCGGAGCATCAAGTACCAAAAGGTCCATTGCAACCACTTGAAATTCCAGAATGGAAGTGGGAGCACATTACCATGGATTTCGTTACCGGTCTTCCTAGGGTTTCTCAAGGTATTGATGCGATTTGGGTCATTGTTGATAGATTGACCAAGTCTGCTCATTTCTTACCGATACGAGAAACTTATACACTTGAACGTCTTGCTCGTATGTACATAAACGAGATTGTAAGACTGCATGGTATGCCAGTATCCATAGTTTCTGACCGAGACCCAAGATTCACTTCACGATTTTGGGTTAGTTTACAAAAAGCTATGGGCACGGAGTTACGATTTAGTTCAGCATATCATCCTCAGACGGACGGACAATCAGAGAGGACTATTCAAACTCTTGAAGATCTATTAAGACTCTGTGTCTTTGACTTCAAGGGAAGTTGGGACAAGTTCTTACCATTGGTGGAGTTTTCCTACAACAACAGTTATCAAGCAAGTATTGGCATGGCTCCATTCGAAGCATTGTATGGAAGAAAATGTCGTTCTCCAGTATGCTGGGATGAGGTGGGTGAAGCAACGTTGTTGGGACCGGAGTTGGTACGTATGACTACAGAAAAGATTCAAACGATCCGACAACGTATAAAAACCTCACAAGATCGACAAAAGAGTTATGCTGATCTTCATCGAAAGGACGTGGAATTTGATGTAGGAGATCATGTGTTCTTACGTGTTGCTCCATGGAAAGGAGTTACGAGATTTGGAAAGAGAGGAAAGCTCAATCCTCGATTCATCGGTCCATTTTTAATCCTCGATCGAGTAGGAACTGTGGCTTATAGACTCGCTTTACCGCCAAGTATGTCTCGTGTTCATAACGTTTTTCACATATCCATGTTACGCAAATATGTGGAAGACCCGAACCACATTATTGAGTTAGAACCGGACGAAATAGCGGAGGATTTGACGTATGAAGAAGTTCCTGTTCAAATCTTGGATAAGAAGGAACATATTCTACGCTCCAAGGTTATACCTCAAGTCAAAGTTTTGTGGAGAAACCACGATGTTGAGGAAATGACTTGGGAGTTAGAATCTGAAATGAAATCAAGGTATCCTTACCTCTTCGACATACCAGGTACGTACCCTAATTTCGAGGGCGAAATTTCATAAGAAGGGGAGGTTGTAAGACCCCAACTTTTATAAATAAAGATGAATTTTCTATAAATATCATTTTTGAATATTATGGAGTTAATTTGATATAATGTTATAGTTGTGGGTAATATTTATAAATTTTGCAAAGTACGCAAGTTGTTATATAATATTCGATTGGTCGGGGAATATTCGTTTTAACAGGGAATATTCGTACAACGACACAATCATTGGTGGACCCCACAACGGAATTATTGTCGGATTGAGAAAACGACAAAAATATTTTATTAAAAATAACGGCGAAAGTTTTACCATTGTTACTGTTGAACTACTCGGTAGTAAAAGTACAGTAATACGTGTGGTTGCATAGTAGCACACGGTATTGATTATTAATGCTTATGTGAGAAGTCACTCAGTTTGATTCAATTATTGTCAGTTAATAATATGAATTATTTAGCGATAATGACGTTTTGTTTTATTCGTATTATTAACGTAATAAAACAGAAACATCTTTTTATATAAAACAAAATACTTTATTAAAGTTATTCTATAAATAGAATATATTATATTTTATTTAAAAGATTTTTCTTTAAATATGGACCGTCAGATTAAAGTAATCAATCTGGACCGTTCATGGATTAGTTACTATGCATTCTATTTTTCTATAAATAGCAGCTCATTCCTTCATTATTTCTTACGAATTCACTGAACTCTAGAGAGAGAAACTATAGAGAGAAACTATAGAGAGAGAGAAGAAGAGTATTCTGCTACTTAACTACTTCCTTATTTCAGCTCTTCTTTAAAACGGTAAGGGGTGTTATTCTTTCTTATTCATGAAGAGAACTGTTGTTATTCCATTTCTTATTATTCTGTTGGAATAACCTGTATACGCGGTCTACCCTATACTTGGTGACATTCTTCTATTATTCTGTTGGAACATCCTGTCTGTGTGTTTTACACCGGACCTGGTTCCGTTTTTATTATTATTCTGTTGGAACATCCTGTCTGTGTGTTTTACACCGGACCTGGTTCCATTATTTATTATTCTGTTGGAATATCCTGTCTGTGTGTTTTACACCGGACCTGGTTCCATTATTTATTATTCTGTCGGAATATCCTGTCTGTGCGTTTACGCCGGACCTGGTTCCATTATTTATTATTCTGTTGGAATAACCTGTCTGTGCGGTCTATCGCATGCATGGTGATTTCTTTTGTTATTCCATTCTTTATTGTACTCAGTTGGTTAAGTTTTGACTTCTATACTCCATGAAATTTGTGGAATATCCTTGATAATTGCGTTTCATCCAGTATCTTTTCATGAAAATATTCTCTGATCATTCTTGAATTTTACTCCACAAAGCAGTATCATGTTGACAATTTGGACGTTGTTAATTCTTGGATAAATTAATTCTTGAACTTGTTTTATTGAATTCTTATATCATTGTCATCATCCTCATGTTTATAAAATGTTGAAAGTCATCTGTGGCCTGTAGTGCATAGATGGACTTGGTATGATTATGACCAGGGATTATTCGGTATAATCATGACCGTAATGTTACAAATGATGTGGTAAAAGTCCTCATTGGCCCGTAGTGCATTGATGGACAGTTGTTGGCATGATCATGACCATTAATGAATATACGAATATCCTTGGCCGTAGTGCAGGGGTGATTCGATGATGTGGATTATTTTATTAAGCTGAGTCTCAGCGATCACAGTGTTGGAAAATCTTTTAAATCATAAAAGATAGTAGAGTTTATTTTCTACTTGACTCTTTTAATGGATTGCTTGTTCCGCTGCAGTTAAACTTGATGTCTATTATATTTTATCAGTTTAACATTGTTGAAGGCTAATGATAATTTATTCTGCATTATCTTAGTCATAATATTTCTTACTGGGCTAGTTGAGCTCACCCTTTCTTTCACTGTTCTCTTCAGGAAATGAGAACGTAGCTGGGGCAAGTCGGGGAACGGAGTGATGGTCCGAATGATAGTATTAGTTAGTAGTCCTCACTATTCTATGTAATGGTGTGTTAATAAGTGTAACGAGGACTCCTTTTGAGTATGAATACTCTCTAGAAGATAATATTTGTATTCAAACTCACAGTTTATGTTTTGTCGTATTGTACACGACAGTTGTATTAGTAAGTTGTATTTGTATTCTGTACTATGTATCTGACGACCCAAGATGGGTGATGTATACCTAATTTTGGGGGCGTCACAATGACATCTTAAAAATTATGTTCCCAAATCAAGACCATATGTACATGTATAAGTAGATTGATGTGAAATATATATTTTTTCTTTTGAATGTCTTAATCAAGCTATCTATATATTAATAGAAGTAAAATAAGTTATACCAATAAATCAAGTGATCAATCGTGTGATATATAGTTATTGAGAAGTGTTAGAAATAAAGTGACTGGAATGTGGAAAGTTTAAAAAATGAAAAGTTCTCTCCTTATTAGGTACTTATCAGTTATTGGAAGATGAAAAGTTATGTTTAACTTTTACTCTCCCCCCGGTCTATATATATTCACATCAGATAGAAGAAGTGGAGTAGGAGAAATGGAGAATAAGGAGAAGTGGCAGCCAAGAGTATAGAGAGTTTAGAGACACACTATCTTTGTAAATACCAAATGAATTGTGGATGACCACTTGAATACAAGATATTATCAATATATATTTTGTTTGATATACATTTTATTTTATTTATCATTTTATAACACGTTATCAGCACAAAAGCTCTACCCAATTTTGGAAAAAGAGTTCTCTCAACTCAATGTAAGTATTGTTTCATTATAATTAAATTTAATCATATATATATATATATATATATATATATATATATATATATATGATTACAATTGTGTGTGTGTATGTGTATGTATGTGTGTGTGTGATATGGTCGTAGATTAATAATGCATGTTTCATATACACAAACTACAAGTGTAGATAGGTAGTCATCAAATTCAAACCACTGTGGACAAATGTTTATATTATTTTATCTATAGTTATTATCGTTGCTAGTCATGGCTCACAATTATTCAGCATAAGCCACATGGATGGTTTTACTCTTAGTTTTATTATTGCTTTCTATACCAATATATTTTTAGTTCATATCTCTTGTTACGATGACTACTTCTAAATATCCTTAGTAGTGTTGATTTGTTATTTAGTTTTAGTGGACAAATTTAGTTTCACGTTTTAGTGCATTTCTATAAATTATTTTATTACAATTAAATCTGAACATATATAATTATTTAATTTAGTGGGAAATATGTTTAGTTATTTAATATTCAAATCTTATAAATTTGAATTTATTGCCCTTGATATATATCGAGCAAGAATTGTTTGTCATGGACTCTTAATGCTGAGAGTCATATAAAGGCAAAAAATTTTGGAGATACAATTAAAGTTAGCAATCATGTATCCTTGCAGCATCATGCAAAATCAATTATTTTTATTCGCTATCCTTCATGAAAAATTAAAATCAGAGTACTTTACAGTAAAAGACTCACTTGTCTTATGAAATAATTTTAAGGGAAAGATATGAGAATCAAAAATTTGTAATTATCCCAAAATCTCGTTATAATTGGTTGCACCTGAAGTTGCAAGATTTTAAAAGTGTTGAGTGAGAACAATTCTACATTTTTTAAAAATAATCTCACTATTAAAATTATATGGAAAAAAATACTGATGAAGACATGTTAGAGAAAATATTTATTATATTTCATGCCTCAAATATGCTCCTACAGCTGCCTCGAATATGCTTCTACAGCAGCAATATTGAGAGCGTAAGTTCACAAAATATTCCTTTAAGCGATAAAGGAAACTATGTTCCCAGAAGTGATATTATGTCTTCTTGTGGCTGTACAAAATAATGAATTTTTGCTGAAAAATCAACAATCTCGCCCGACTGATTCTACTACATTCCCTGAAGTGAATGGAACCTCATTTGATAATCATAGAGAAAATTATGGCTGTGGTAGTGGTAGTGGACGTAAAAAGAACAATCAATATAGAAAAGGGAATGTATATGTCGTACTCTTAAACATTTGGTAAATTTGTACCAAGACTCCATAAAAAGGAAATAGAATTGAAATTAACTTTATTGATCATAATGATCCTGAAGATCCCATGAATTATTTTAACTTTTCAAATGTAGTGGATATAACTAATTTTGATATCTATGATTTCCTTGATGTTGATAGAAATGTTCATACCAATTAATTATTTTTATTTCATTGTATTATGACATTATAATAAGTATGTTTATTTATGTTTCAAGTAATAAAATTAAATTTATATTTTTACATATATAAAGATGTATGGGCCAGAAGCTCATCAAACTTAACTAAAGGCTCTAGAAGAGCGATTATTCATCAAATTTAATTAAAGTCTCTAGAAGAGCGATTATAATATTGTCAAAGGGTACAAAATTTTGTATTGATGATTCTTTATATTCTTCTGAGACAAGTAGAAATTTGCTCAACTTTGAGGATATAAGTTGAGGATATACGTTATAATGGTTATTATATTGAAACCAATGACGAAGGCAGTGAAGAATTTCTTTATATTACTTAAATAGTATCAAGCCAGAAGCTCATATTAGAAAAACTGTCTATTTTCTCTTCTGGGTTATATTATACTAAAATGAGAATAGTTGAAACAAATATTGTAATACACAAGAAGTGTGCAATACACCAAAAGTGTTCGGATCCAAATATTTTTATGATTTGGCATGATCATCTAGGATCAATAATGATGCGTTGAATTATTGAAAACTCCCATGAACATCCCTTAAAGAACCAGAAGATTCATTTACCAATAAATTATATCAAAGTAAATTAATTACTAAACCATCACATTTAATTTTTGTTATTTAGTGTTCATCTTTCTAAGAAACAATTCAGGGTGATATATGTGAACCAATACACCCACATTGTGGTATATTCAAGTATTTTATGATTTTACTTAATGCATTAACCAGATGGTCATATTTATGTTAAACATCCCATTGCACACACAAATACTCAAAATGGTGTAACTGAATCACTTATCAAGAGACTTCAATATATTGTTTGGCCTTTGATTATGAAATCAAAATTACCAGTTTATGCTTGGGGTCATGCTATTTTACATGCTGCATCATAACTTTAACATGTGATGTTTTAATGAAACAGTCTTCCCACTATTAGGGGAAAAAAAGTCGTTGCCTGAAGCACGACTTGAGATCATTGCCTGAAGCACGACGGGATATTAATTGGAATGTTTCAACGTTATTTAATCTTAATCCTCATACAAATCAATATGAACTAGAAGTTCAAAGGATTATTCATTTGCAATGAATTGCAAATCAATTACCAGAGTTATTCACCGATAATAAGAAAATAGTGATATCTCTCAGTCTAGCTTTTAATACTCTAGAAGGGATTGAAGTCCCTGTAGGACAATCAGTTAATACAACAGCAAATTGAATCAAAGTCACGCCTGAAACGTGGAAGAATGATCGGTGTTAAAGATAAAATTCTCCAGAAGAAGAAAGTACAAGAAAAATAAGTTGCAGCTTAAAAAGAGGCTATACCCATGAAACAAGCTACAAAAAAAATTATTGATCAATCCAAAACTTATGAACAAAAATCTCTTGTAAATTAAGCTCTTAAAGAGTTATCCCCTGAAGAAGATGAGGTATCTCCTAAAGAGGATCAGGTACCTGAAAATAACGAGATCTCGATACATTATGTACAAACAGGATAAGTATTGGATAGAAATAAAATTGTTGTCGACAACATATTTTCATATAAAGTTGTTCTTGATATTACCAGAAGTAATGATCATGAATATGAACCACAAATCGTTGATGAATGTAGAAATGTTTGGCCAATGTAGAAAGAGGCGATTTAGGCATAATTAAATTCACTAAGTAAACGTGAAGTTTTTGGACCTGTAGTCCGAACACCTGAAGGTGTAATACATGTTGGATATAAATGAGTATTTGTACATAAACAAAATGAGAAAAATGAAATTATAAGGTACAAAGCACGACTTGTAGCATAAGGTTTCTCGCTGAGACCTTGTATTAATTATGAAGAAACATATGCTCCTGTAATGGACGCAATTACATTCAGATTTTTAATTATATTGGTAACAAAAGAAAATTTGGATATGCGATTAATAGATGTTGTTACAACATATCTGTATGGATCATTAAACAATGATATATACATGAAAATTCCTAAAGGATATAAAATGCCTGAAACATATAATTCTACATCTCAAAGTATGTATTCTATCAAGCTACAAAGATCCTTATATGGGTTAAAGCAATCCAGATGCATATTGTGGTATAATCGCCTGAATGGATATCTTTTAAAAGAAGAATTTGAGAATAATCCAATTTGTGCATGCATTTTTATCAAAAGATCATAATATGGATTTGCTATTATTGCTGTATTTATTGATGAAAGATCTTGCTCCAGAAGAGTTGACAAAAATAACAAATTTGAGATGAAAGATATTGGTAAGACAAATTTTTGTCTTGGCCTATAAATTGATATATGAAATTCTTGTTCATCAATCAACATACACAGAAAAAGTCCTGAAACAACTTTACATGGATAATGTTAATCCTTTGAGTACTCCAACGATAGATTGGACACTTGATATCAAGAAAGATCCGTTTTGACCACAAAAAAATGATGAAGAAACTTTTGGTACAATATCTTCGTGAAATTGGTGTTTTGGTCCTGAAGAAACTTTCGTAGTCTCACTGCCACTAAAACATATTCTGTTTTTGCTCTGTAGAACTCGTAGAGTCAACAACTTGTCAACAACCAACCTTATCTCCTATTGAGCTTCTGCTGTTAAATAACCTCTCATAAGCTTCCCGTTGGATTATAGCCATTAGGAGTTATTTGAATCGATTTGCAGATCTTTCCGAGTCAGCTGAGTTAGTGGAGTAGCGATTCTAGAAAATTCTTCCACGAATCTCCGATAATAACCAGCTAAGCCGAGAAAGCTAAGTACTTCAGTCAGTGATTTGGGTTGCTCTCAGCTTTGAATATCTTCAATCTTTGGCGGGTCAATAGATATTCCATGACTTGATACTACGTGCCCAAGGAATGCCACTTCTTCAAGCCAGAACTCGCATTTCTTTAACTTGGCATAAAGCTTGTTTTCACGAAGCTTTTGGAGTATCAGCCTCAAGTGTTGCTCATGATCTTCACGGCTTTTGGAATATATGAGGATGTCATCAATAAAGACGACCACAAAGTGATCCAAATATTCCTTGAATACTCGGTTCATCATATCCATTAAGGCAGCAAGAGCATTAGTCAATCCAAAAGACATGACTAAGAATTCATAATGCCCGTACCGAGTTCTGAAGGTAGTCTTTGGAATATTCTCAGTTCTAACCTTCAGATGATGATATCCAGAACGAAGATCGATCTTTAAAAAGAATTGTGCTCCTTGCAACTGGTCAAACAGGTCATCAATGTGAGGCAACTGGTACTTATTTTTGATGGTGACATGATTCAACTCCCGATAATCAATACAAAGTCGCATACTTCCATCCTTCTTCTTCACGAATAGAACAGGAGCACCCCAAGGAGAAGTACTAGGTCGAATGAAACCGATGTCTAACAATTCCTGCAATTGGGTCTTTAACTCCTGAAGTTCAATAGGAGCCATCCGATATGGGGCTTTAGAAATGGATTTTGTACCGGGTTCAAGATCGATACAAAATTTAATTTCACGCTCTGGGGGTAGGCCAGGAAGTTCTTCAGGGAATACGTCAGGAAATTTATTAACAATAGAAATATCATTCAAAACTGACGTATTTTTGTTTAGATCTGTGACATGAGCTAAGAAAGCTTGACATCCATTTTTTAATAAACGAATAGCTTTATGGCTTGAGATGACCGTGATTGATTTTAATGGTTTGGTCGCTTGAATTCGCATAATAGGTTGATTAGAAATATGAAAGCTAACAACCTTACGAAAACAATCAATTTTAGCATGATGAGTAGTTAACCAATCAATCCCTAGAATCACATTAAATGCAAGAATTTTCAATGAAATAAGATCGACAGGTAATGTGAGGGTATCGATTTGAACCAAACAAGACTTATAAATAGTGGATGTAATGAAGGTTTCTCCCAACGGAGTTTCCATAGATAAGTCAAAGTCTAATTTCTCCGGAGTCAAATTTAATCGTGGAGCGCAAGTAAGAGAAATAAAAGAATGGGTAAAATCGGTATCAAATAAGGTATAGACTTCGCTAGAGTTTATGATAAGCTTACCCGTGATGACCTCGTTCGGTTTCCTTGCTTTCTGGGAGGTCACAACAAACGCTCTCCCTTGAACTACTGGTATTGACTTGTCTGGGACGGTATTTTGTGTTACCGTTCTAACTGGACTTGTCTTCGGTGTACGATAAAATCGGGCTAGGTGATCTTCTCTTCCATAATTATAACACGCTTTGGATGGCATCGCGCAGTTTGGACTGAGGACTTTTACCACATCATTTGTAACATTACGGTCATGATTACACCGAATAATCCCTGGTTATAATCATACCAAGTCCATCTATGCACTACATATCACAGATAACTTTCAACAAAATATAAATATGAGGATGATGACAATGATATAAGAATTCAATAAAACAAGTTCAAGAATTAATTTATCCAGGAACCAACAACGTCCAAATTGTCAACATGATACTGCTTTGTAGAGTAAAATTTAAGAATGCTCAGAAGAATATTTTCATGAAAAGATACTGGATGAAGCGTAAATATCAAAGATATTCTACTAATTTTATGGAGTATAAAAGCCACAACTTTAACCAAATGAGTATAATAAAGAATGGAATAACAAAAGAATTCACCAAGCATGCGATAGACCGCATAGACAGGTTATTTCAACAGAAAAATAAATAATGGAATCAGGTCATGCGTAAATGCACCGACAGGATATTCCGACAGAATAATAAATAATGGAAACAGGTCTGGCGTAAACGTACAGATATGATATTCCGACAGAATAATAAATAATGGAACCAGGTCCGGTGTAAACGCACAGATAAGATATTCCGACAGAATAATAAAGAACGGAATATTAGAAGAATTTCACCATGTATGCGGTACTTCGCATGAACAGGTTATTCCAACAGAATAATAAGGAATGGAATAACAGAAGTTCTCTTCATGAATACGAAAGAAATAATATCCCTTACCGTAAAAGAAGAGTACTCCGACTGGTAGGGCGATGATATTCTTGAAGAAAACTTACACTACGCTTAAATCTTCTTAAAACTCTAAAGAAATACGCTCAAGATTATAGAAGAATTCTCTGAACTTCTGGTGTGGTTTTTAATTCTAACTAAGTATCCTATTTATAGGAAAATAGAAAGGATACTATGCTGCACTATGCAATAAAATATAATATATTCTATTTATAATCAAATAAAACAAAACTTTATAAAAGTATTTTATTTTATATAAAAAGTTTTTACTATACAAATACTATGCAGGCACTATGCAAATACTATGCATAATAAAATATAATATATTCTATTTAAAATCTAATAAAACAAATAACTTTATAAAAGTATTCTGTTTTATTACATTAATAATACTAATAAAATAAAATTTATATATATATATATATATATATATATATATATATAAACTTCCATGACTTCATAAAAAGACACCTCAACATAATTAACAACATCTATCATCATTATTATAATTCACAATATTAATCGACCAGGTCGTTCCCAGGAAAGAGGGGGCTTTCCAATAAGGATTTCTCCCTATTAGCGCGCAATTAGGTGACCAAACCTCTCATTGACAGAACTTCTAGACATCGTTAATATTACAAATAATAATATTAATAACTTTGTCGTGTCAATTATTGATTATAAAATATTGACAATAATTGAATCAAATAACATG